>JWIW01000101.1:1252526-1376094 GCA_000966855.1 Fusarium sp. JS1030
TAATTGATCAGATGGACGTTGATGCGCAGGTAGTTGCAGAATCGTCGAGAAGTGGTGGTCGAGGAAGGTCGGTCGGACCAGGCGTTCGGCGCTGTGGAGTATGTGGCAAGCCCGGGCATAATGCAAGAACGTGTCAGGTAGTGATTGAAACCTCTGGAGAAGAGTATAGCAGTTAGTTTTAGTTGATCAATGGATTTATTGTGTTTTTTTTACGGTTAGTAATAGTAAGGGTGTCAAAAAGTGGTGCACATACTTGGATGGTGCACAAGCTTATCATATACGTTATATTTATCCCGTTTCTCAAACATTACTCGGGGCGTGCTTATTAAGTCTAATAATTTGTCTGATTTACAGATTATTTCATAGCTGGCGGGAGAGTAAGGATAAGACAAAGCATTGTACCGACCGGACCCATTACCAATCGCTTATGCTTAGAAACTGAGTCGAATTTGTCTGACTTTGTCACTAGTCTATCTATATAGCGAGGCAAAAGGGGGTCAAAAAAACACGGCTAAGATTTTGGTGTAGACCTCACCATATTTTTCTCACGTTTTGTTACACCCACTAGCGTTAGTGGTGAAAGACATTGTACTTGCTTTTCACACTATTTTGCCCTCTAACTCCAAAGAAGAATATGGCACTGCTTTCGGGCTTATTCAATATTCTGGTTGGGTACAGCTGGTTGGCTGGTGCACTCGGAACTGACAATGCGGTGGGTAAAAGGCGATGACTAGTTATCTTTTTTGACTAGCTAACAAGTTGCAGGACCCTCATTGTAAATTCCTCCCTGCTGAGACGGTAAATTTAGGACACATACCTACACACTTTCTTGAGAGTTTTGAGAGACTAATGATCATGAAGAGGGACATACAGGACACGACCTACTTTCACATGGTCAAGGCCGCTCGACTTCCCAGTGGAACGACTTATCGCTATGTGGTTCACAGACCCTCGATCGAAAAGCCTTGGTTGCTCTTCTTGCATGGCTTTCCTTCGACGTTGTTCGACTGGCGCTACCAATTCGAGCACTTTGCTAGCCTAGGTTACGGCATCATCGCTCCGGATCTCCTCGGATATGGGGGTACCGACAATCCTCCTGAGCTGGGTCGTTTTGCACTCAAGATAATGGTTAATGAGATCGAGCAGTTACTGAACTGCGAGGGAGTCGAGAAAGCAGTAGGAATTGCACACGACTTGTGGTTCTACCCTTCCCCTAGCGCGAACAACTAGTACTAACAAATTTGTTAGTGGCTCTGTCGTCCTATCTCGTGTCATCACCTACTTGCCTGAGCGGTTGACTGCCGTCGCTTTCCTCACGGTTGGATATGCCGCTCCTCCCTTGGCGTTCAATGAGGCAGGTATAGATCTCATCAACAAGGCCACTAAAGAAGCAGTCGGCTACACAACCTTTGGCTATTGGGGTTTCATGAGGACGATGCCACTCCAATCACGGACGCAAACGTATGATCGCTTTTACCGTAAAGCCGGCGTAAAGCCTTGCAAGGTATCTTGCTTTACTAACATTAGGAACAGCTTGATTCGGCCTTCACCCTCTTGTACACGGATGACCCTGACTATTTCCAAAAGCATTTTGCTCCCATAGGCGAGTACAAGAAGTGGCTACTTGCTGGCAGAATCGCACCGTGGACGAAGTACCTGGAAGAAGAAAGCAAAAGTATCTTCAAACGCATTTACAACTACCAGGGCGGGTTTGACGGTCCTCTCAAAACCTACAAGCCGATGATGCGTGACGTCAATTTGGCTCATGAAAACGGTATGGAACGGTCGAGCCCATTCTAGAATTTGTATAGTAACATATGGCAGCGATTCCGGAATCGGCAGCCTACATCAAGCAGCCAGTTCTCCTAATTACGGCAGCCCAAGACAGAATTGCCCTACCAGAGGCACAGGTCAACAACACCAAGCCTTTCGCTGCCGACATAAACATCACATCGGTCGACGCAGGTCATTTTCTTCAGGTGGAAAAGCCGCAAGAGGTCAATAAGAAGCTGGAAGCTTTCATCAAGAGCCTTGCATGAAGTATGAGGACAGATAACTGTTTCGGCTATAGAAAGAGTTATTTAGAGTGTGCCGGGCAGTCAATGACGCCAAGGGAGCAGGCCCGGTATAAGGCTTGCCTACCTGTCAGTGCCGAATCTCGATTAGGGTGCTAGAATGCACCATTAGATCATAGTTCGCTTCTCACAACTGCAATTTTGTTCAGTTGACGCAGAGACCCGCATCAATATTACTGCCCTTAAAACAGATCGCGACCTCCTCCACAGCACCGGCTCTCAAAGAAGCCCCGTAGTCAAATATAGTGACCTCAGCCGAATGGTTGAAATAAGTACTCAGCTTCAAGGCATCCGATCCCACTACAGCCAAGACTCTGAGTGCCTCAAGATCCAGGCCGACACATCCGATGACCCCAGAGCCACTTTCTGTGGCGGAGTCGGAAGAGAATAACCGTGTGGAGAGGCCGTGATGCGGGGGAATTGCAGGGGTGGGCAACCTCACACAGACGAATTGAACTGCTGCCCTGTTTAACCGAGATCGAATCTGCTGACCCATCATCTTCTCTGTCCTCTGGTCCACTTCGGTTTTGGTTATTTCAAATCATCTCACCAACCCGCCAAACCCACAGGGCAGGATGTCGCCTCAACCAACCGACGATGATGCCGCGGCTAAGAAACGCAATAAGAAGAGAGAACTGGACAGACGTGCCCAGCGGGCCGCTCGAGCTAGGAACCGGAATCGCATCGCTAATCTCGAAGCAACGATTGACTTGATGAGCAATAATGAGTCGGGAAATAGCGTCGCGATGCTATTGAGTCAGCTCAACGACGTAACCAAGGAGCGAGACGAGTTGATCAACACTCTCAACTCGATCGGTGATCTGATCAGGCGCGGTATTCCCGCAAAGGCGAACAAAGCTTCAAGCCATGAGGAGCTCCATGTCGATGAGGGCGCAGTCAACAGCCCATTCGATGGCACTAGTCACATTCAATTCGGCCACGCCTCAGTATCAAGCGGCACAGGCAACCCGCTGCTGGCAGCTGAGCCAGACAGCTCACTCTTCGAATTGCCGCCATTACCGAGTCCAACTCCCGCTTGTCAAATTGACCCAAGTCTAGTGTCCCCAGAGAACTCACCGAGCCAAGACTCAAACAACTTTGCTCCATCTTCTCCCACCACAGACGATGTCATAGTTCCAGAGTCCCAGTTTCCCTGCGATTGCGTGCCACCGGACTTAACGAAAAGCCCCGCTCGAGGCCCATCTTCGAGTATTTGGAGGGCGGCAAACTCCATATTAGGCCGACCTGAGACTCCTCTAGATTGTGACTTGAAAACTGAAGACGAAATATGCGAGGACTTGCCCATAAAGGCAATTCTAGGGGGCTGGAACGAGGTCGAGAGAGACGCTTCATCGTCAGCGCTGTGGAGGAAGCTCCGTCAGATAGACGAGCTTCAGTTCCGGGGCTGTCCGAATGTTGAAAGGCTGGGCATCCTGGTCCTGATGCACCGAGTGCTTCGATACAGAGCTGATCCAGATCACAATTTTGGGGACAAGTTTCCGCCGTGGTTGCTGCAAAGGTGAATCTGGCAGAGTATGCTATCCACTCAACGCATACTGACAAGAGAACAGGCCATCGCAATCACTTCCACACTCATCCGCTATCGACTTCTTTGTATGGTATGCTACACTCTCCGTCTTGTACAGCCAAAGAAAGCCTCGATTGACCATCGAACAGGCCCGGAGTACGGGAAAGATTCGTCTTTTCACAACACCAATACTGCTCTAATAACTTCTGGAAAGTCTTCGCAGACTGCTTCCGACTAGCGTGGCCCTTTGAATTCCGGGACTGTTACATGACCAACTTGATGACGGGCCGGTATTCTTTATCACCGCAGTTTGAAAGCCACATCCAAAAGATCACCAACTGGACAATGAACCTGGACTTTTTTACCCACTTTCCCGAGATGTACGGCGATATTCCCTCGTTTCAAGAGGTGCCACGTCTCATACCGGAGGAGCGCCAGGTAGTACGACGACAACAGCCCGAAAATCACGACGAAAACTGTTATCCTATCTTCAAGATTTCCATGTCAGATTCTAGAACGGATATGCTGTCGTTTCTGTCTCTTCATTGACCACGCATAGTCTTGGTCAGAGTAGGCGCCAGCAGGCATGTAACAGATCCAATTCCTCAGACCCGCATACCAGTAGATAGTCGAAGAACAAATAGAAATATCAACAACAGCTCCAAATTATATCACTTTTTCTTGCTCGAGAATCAGCCTCTTGAAGTGGAAGAGAAATTCTTCCGCGTTGTCAGAGTTGATATCCTGCCAAGTCCACCACTGTATCGGTCATGATTACGCTCAATTCTGAATCGAATGGCCTCGGATACTGAAATCCAGTGTCTCGATTGGTCTATAA
Organism: Fusarium sp. JS1030; assembly: GCA_000966855.1. Lineage (NCBI taxonomy): Eukaryota > Fungi > Ascomycota > Sordariomycetes > Hypocreales > Nectriaceae > Fusarium > Fusarium sp. JS1030. Next base: position 1,256,968 of record JWIW01000101.1, read on the forward strand.
AACTGTTGAGACCACTTGATCCTCTCAGCTGGAATCCATCCAGCGGGGTAGCATTTTCATTACCGCCATCATGGATCGTTTCTGACTCGACCACTATGACTCAAGCAAGGCTTGGCATCCGGGGAATGAGATTCGGTTATATCTTCCCCGCATTTACCCCAGATCGTACCGAGTGTCAGGTAATATTTAAAGCTACGTGTTTGGGGGTATCCTTGCCTTGAATCTGCAGAGATCTTGTTTGTTCTGCGACTCTTTGCCCTTCAAGAACTCCTCGAGACTCGCTCGCTCGTCTGTCCATCATGCGGCATCCTAGACACTCGACTAACTCTGACGCGGAGGAAGGCATACCTCATATCGACGAGAAAGGGGAATCATGGGGTTATGTCGAGAATGCAGGACAAGACAATCCATCGGTTGATTCCTTGAACGAAGCCGAAGGGCGGAAACTGATGTAGGACACCTCTCAACCCTTTCAGTCAACGTGGACTCGTATAGGCTAACTGTCAACAGCCGGCGCATCGACCTGCGGCTCCTACCGATCCTCGGAATCATGTACTCTATCTCACTGATCGACCGAACGAACTTGGGCCTCGCACTCGTTGCTGGAATGCAAGAGGATCTGGTGCTTGCCGTAGGGAGCCGGTACACGATCATCGTCATGGTCTTCTTTATAACCTATGTGTCAGTACTATACACGGAAATTCCCTTAACTAGCTTCATTAACTCGATGTTAGCACCTTCGAGATCCCTAGCGTAACTATACCCCGACCACCCTCGATCGAGAAACATCACAGCTTACAATTCTAGAATCTTGTCCTTCCCAAGATCGGAGCAGCCAACTGGCTATCCTTCCTCGGCGCTAGTTTCGGTGCGATCCTGATTGGTATGGGCTTTACCCACCATTGGGGCACCATGGCTCTCTGCAGAGCCTTGCTTGGCGTCTTTGAAGCTGGATTCTTGCCTGGTTAGCTTTTCCCTATCAGGTGGAGGTTGATTCAAGCGCTAACAAGAATAATCAGGCTGTACCTACCTGATCACTTGTTGGTATACTCGATTCGAAGTCGGCAAGAGGCTATCTGCCTTTTGGATCCTGTCTGTTCTCGCCAGTGGATTCTCGGCCATTTTCGCATACGCTCTCACTCTGCTCAAAGGCAAGCAAGGGCTGAATGGGTGGAGATGTAGGGATCAACCTGTCCGATATTACCTACCATCGACTAATTACGTTAGGGATTTTTATCATCGAGGGTGCTATTACGATCGCCATCTGTCTCTTTGGCCGGCTGATCATCATCGACTTCCCAAGCAAAGCCGGCAAATTCCTCAAACCCAAAGAGAAACAGTTCATCTTGAACCGAATCAACGCTGATCGCGGCGACGCAGAGGAAGATGACATCAACGCGGCCAAGATCTTCAAGCATCTCAAGGACTGGAAGCTCTACTTTTGGGCTTTCAACATGATGGCGTCGACGCTGCCTGGTTACGCGTACTCTTACTTCCTTCCCATCATTCTACGGGATGGTATGGGTTTCTCGAGCACCCAGGCGCAGCTGCTCAGTGCCCCTCCCTATGTTCTTGCGGCAATTATGGCGTTTATCTCTGGCTGGACGGGCGACCGGTTCAAGGTCCGCGGGCCTATCATTGCCGTGCATCAGGCATTGACAGCTGCCGGCATGTTGATCACAGTATATGGAAAAGTGAATGCAGTTCGGTATTTTGGTGCTTTTCTGGGTATGTCAGACGTACTTCTCCCCTCTCGGACTTGGCATTAACGGCGTTTTATAGGTATCGGGTTCCTACAGTTTTGCGTGCCCGGAGTGCTCACCTTCCAGGCCAATAACGTGACAAGCCACTCCAAGAGGGCTGTCGCTTCGGCTACTTGTCTGATTGGGGGCGGAATCGGGGGTATTGTGGCAGGGTGCGCGTACATCTCCAAAGAGAGCCCGCATTACACCGTAAGTGACCCCTCGTGGTACGAAGGAATAAGCTTGTCTAACCTGCGAGGCAGACTGGCGTCTGGACGACGTTTGGAATATCCATGGCCAGCATTGCGCTGATTGTGATTATGGATCTGTACTTCTGGCGAAGAAACAAGGCCGCGCAAGCCGGCGGGATGAATGAGGGCATGGCCGGATGGATGTATACGCTGTGAATGTGCTCCTCGGGGCAATGACGATATCGCCGAGTTGTTGCATCCACGATCGAAGAGTCCGTCTTGGCAAGATCTTGGCGGCGACTGCAGAGGAATAGTCTCATACTTGACAGCAATAGATTCGGCTTCGACGGAGGCCTCATCGCGACCGGTGTTCAATATCTCGCGTCAATATTGAGAGTGTAGTTGCAGCCCTTGACCCGGATGCTACACAATCGTGAAGCCAAGACAGTTTGACACGGCCGTCATGGGCATATTTGGAATAGAAAGGTTCCCAAAAGTAGTCGCCGACAAAACCATCGATGCCGACAGACCCGAAGATCCGGGCGCGTCGCAACACAGTGCGCAGCGTCACTGGCCGGGAAAAAGCCACCTCCATCACATCACAACGACCAGACACTCAAGCTTTTGCCACGTGGAGGGTGCATCGGGCTTGGTAAGCCAAGACTCAGCACCCAGTCCGCGTCGCATTAAGCTTAACAAACAAGCTTGGATTTGGAGATTTGGGGGAGCTTGGAGCTTGGAGCCAAGGGAAATCCTGGATCGATTTGTGACAGATAAACGCGACCATATGTCACATTTTCAATGCCAAGCGTGGCTGACGAGGCTCCTCCGACACGACCCAACTGCCGGATTGGCCCTCAGAGACAAGGCATCAGCGCTGGCCGCAACATTGGGATCAGCGCAAAACAGCGTCCGTAAGTCCGAGAGGTCCGTCACTTGCTGCTCTGGGAAATGACGCGTGGTATGCAATGTTGCTTACTGCCTGGATGTAACACACTGGGCATGCGAGGGGGCAGCCAACATTACATTGCTTCGCTGCTGGACCCAACAACATGGCTGGGCTGGGGGAGGATCCCGACGATAACAATGCTGGTCCCGGCCTCGGGCACTTCTTTTTAGAAGCACGGGAATAGAAGCCGGTGACACAGCGATGCCATGGCTTGCGCACAAGATTCCCCCGCGCTTTCAGCTCTGCCCATCGTGGTCAGCCATGTCTGACCTCTCTCACCCGCAGCATTCAGCCTGATGACGGGCTTCCGAGATAGCCTTTCGGATGGGCTTTGTGGCCTTCCCGCGCTCTCTCACCCTTGCTTACTCGGGGCATTCAGCCCGAGACAAGGTTGGATCGGCGCCGGTCTAGCCACGTCGTGCAATTAACGCAGGCCGCGGGGAAGAGATACAGTGCCTTCTAAGCACCTATTCTCCACGTTAACCTTATCTACCTTCCCGTATTCGCCTAGAGCGGATCGCAGATCTTGAACAAATCTTGACCCTCTCTCCGCGGCCTCTCCCCCCTCCCCGCATGTGATGACATGAAGAGGCTTGCCGTGAGCATCGCAGCATGCATCCGGGAGGGATAATCGGCACGGCTGGGCTGCCGCGTCAAACCATGTCCATGCCATCCCATCCCATGCGGGGGAGAAACAAAAGGCCATCCGTGCCCTCACGCGCGAGCCAAAGCTTGTCCCCAATTTCTTGGATCTTATAGCTAGATTTCTGTCAAAAACAGTTGCAGAGCCCCGATACGCAACAACATTTCGGCTTCCGTCTTGACTCTTTACTAGGCGCCATGGGCATGACGACCGATAGCAGCTCCACGCCGCCTGAGGGGGAGAAGCCCACGCATGTGGATATCGAGAATGTGGCTGGCGATAAGACAGCTCCCCTGGGCGGGATTGACGCTGAGCGCGCTGAGCTTCTGGCAAATCTCCCTGACCCCGATGCCGGCAAGAGTGAGGAAGAGCGTAAGGAAATTGTGAGTTCTCGTCTCACGTAAACAAAGTGAAGCCATTGCTGACCCCATTGTAGGACAGGAAGCTCATGTGGAGGGTTGACCTATGGCTCATCCCTTGGCTCTCTCTCCTCTACCTGCTCTCATTCCTCGACCGTACCAACATCGGCAATGCGCGTCTGGCGAACATGGAGGATGAGCTGGGCATGGTCCCAGGCGACTACAACATGGCCCTCACCATCTTCTTCATTAGCTACGCCCTGTTTGAGCCCATCACCAACGGTATCCTCAAGCGCCTGACGCCCCGAATCTTCTTTACTGGCATCATCATCGCATGGGGTGCCGTCATGACTCTGATGGGGCTGTGCCATAACTACCCCGGACTCTTGGCGGCGCGCTTCTTCCTTGGCGTCGCAGAGGCTGGTCTGTACCCCGGCGTGAACTACTATCTTGGCTGCTGGTACAAGGGTTCCGAGATTGGTGCTCGCGCGGCGATCTTCTTCTCTGCCGCTGCCCTCGCCGGCTCCTTCGGAGGTCTTCTGGCTGCTGCCATCGCTCAGATGGACGGCATCGGCGGCAGGTCTGGTTGGCAATGGATCTTCATCCTGGAGGGTTTGGCGACCGTCCTGGTCGGACTCTTCTGTTGGTGGATGGTCTTTGACTGGCCTGACACGGCCCGTTTCCTTACCCCGGAGGATCGCATCCGCGTGCAGCGACGTCTCATTATGGATCGTCAGGGCCGCACTGCTGAAGACTTTGACAAGCGCCACATCTGGGCTGCCATGAAGGACTGGAAGACGTATGGGTACATGGTCATCTACATGGGCTGCCTCATGCCTCTGTATGCCTTCTCCCTCTTCCTGCCTACCATTTTGCGCGGAATGGGCTACGAGGGCACCCACGCCCAACTGCTCTCTGTCCCCCCATACGCCTGTGCTGCAGTGGCTACCGTTGTTGTCGGCTTCGTGGCAGATCGCACCCGATGGCGAGGATTTTGCAACATTGTGACGGTCTCTGTTGGCATTATCGGTTTCATCATGCTGATAGCTAGTGAGAAGCCAAGGATCCAATACGGCGCCGTCTTCTTGGGCGCAATGGGTAAGTTGCTCAAGACAGCCTTCCAACTAACAACCCCTTTGCTAATTGCATACAGGTATCTACCCCACCGTCTCCAACACTGTATCTTGGGTCAACAACAACATCGAAGGCTCCTTGAAGCGTGCTATCGTCCTCGGAATGGTCGTCGGCTGGGGCAACCTCAACGGAGTCGTCTCATCGAATATCTACCTCGACCGAGAGAGGCCACGCTACTGGAGTGGCCACGGCTCAGTTCTTGGCTATCAGATTGTCTTCCTCCTTGGCGGTTCCATCTTCATGCACTTTGCTCTCGCCAGGGAGAATAAGAACCGCGCCGCTGGCAAGCTCGATGCCAAGTATGCTGCCATGACTGAGGAGCAAAGGTGGATCAGTGGTGACGTCCGTCCGGACTTCAGATACACTCTGTAATTGATTGCTGGAGAGTATGCTAGTATGATCACTGCATCTTGGTCTGTGTTTACGACTACGTGGTTGAGGCGTCATGGGAGTTTGCCCATGGAGGAACGGATCTAGATACACGGAGGCTTGGGTTGGTATATATATAGGTAGACGGACAATGCCAGAGGCAAATTCTTCGTCAACTAGCTACTTCTAATACCCATCCCGATACCACGAACACAGATCTTCAGTGACAGTGCCCACTTGCTCAATTGGGACCTACGCCTTAAATTGCATTGTTCCGTTAACCCGCATAGTTCAACGTCTTACCTTGACCACCACCTCAAATCCTCTCAGCTGAACAAACAATCAGTTCACCGTATTCCAAGAATCCTCCTTGGTCCCCCTATTGAGGTCATGAGAGTGGAAGTCACACGCCAGGGACGGTATCAGCTTAATCCATCTCCATGATGGAAATGTGTCGTTCAACGCATGCTGACCCTAAGTGTTGATGCCGATAATTGCCTGAGCTTTTCATCTTGTCAACATACTTCCTCAAGTCAGTTCCTAGCGGCAAACAGATGACGGTAACTTACCCTGCCAATAACGTCAAAATTGTAACGTTGGAATCAGTGCCCCATGTTAACTAGTGGTTTCCTGCCAGTTCCCTAGTTACCATCCGACGTCTTTGTCATTTCACGGGGGCGCTAATCAAAGATATCTACACATTCATTCAAAAAAGTCCTCGCATGAAGCTAGTGCAAGCATTGCATAAGCACTCTATCAGGTCGTTTTGATAACCTCGTGCTCTTTTATGCGTTGATATGCAAAAGCCAACGGCTTGTCCTTATCGAGGAGACCACACGACCGGTACCATGATGTTGATAGGCTGGGGATTAGTAGCGACGCCGTAGATGGTTTTTGCCAGCTTTGGGGAGATAAAAACGATATCTATTCGCGCCATAGCCAACAACAGTGCCGTATTTCCGATCTAAGGTAATATTGTCCTCTTCAAAATGACCGAGCCATACTCGATACAGGTACCAATGGTCGGTGAAGCGGGAGCCAAAAGGACCTGGGATTGCCTTACTAGGGAAAGCATTGAATGATAAAGGATAGACAGCGCTCTAAAGATAAGAAAGAACTCAAAAGCCGAGAGAGGAAACAAGAACGCCAGGTCCATCTGCAGACCAACTCGAGCTCCACAGCCTCCCAGATTAAGCACAAACAATAAGCTATCAGATTCTTATGTGGTGTAGCATCCTAGAAGAAGCCACGTATTATCACAGACCGGAAACAACAGACCGGATCATGGACAAACAAGTGGGGGTCCGGCGATACAGATCGCGGGACGTCCCTTGTGAAGCCGGCAGTTGGATCCACACGAGATCAACACGGCAATTGCCCATTCTAAAGAATTATGGTCCCATACCCGTCTAGTCACCCCCACAAACCCATGCATCGGATGCTCAGCCTTAGAGCTCGGAGATTTCTCGTGATTCAACCCGAGGCAGAGGGCAGATGTCTTCTAAGGATCCAATGGGAAATGCTACTAGTCCACCGCAACCCATGTCTCCAGCTATACTCTTAGTCAAGCTCGAATTTTGGAAGACGAGGTTGAGTGGAAGTCCAAAGCTGAAATTTAGTAACACTTATGTATTGGTGCTGTGCATGCTGTATGGTGTTGACTCAACCCCAGTGCCAGCACAACACCAATCCCCTAAGAATACATGAGACAAACTCAACGGTACAATCTTGTAATTTTTCCCAGTTAAGTCCCGGTACTAAGTAAATACAATGGAAGGTTTAGTGACCTAGGCTTCCTACATCACCACAACCAGGCCTAACTGTGGAGCATCTCTCTACTTTTCCAGCCGTCTGTCCAGAAGCTCATGTCGTTCCGCAATAAGATAGATTCACCAATTGAAGATACATCCCAAAAATCTGCCCGTAATGACGCTTTCTAAGTACTAGCGATTCAAATACAGTAATATGCTCGACTTCTTAGCTCTACTGTTTGTGATGTTTTCACAATTGGTTGTAATCCCGGACCTCATTGCAACATGTGCATTCTCAAACAATCACGAAAGAGCTATGCAGAGGCTATTGCATGAAAGGCTTCCTTAGATGTTATGAAATAGATTCATGGGTGTCACACATCGCCTTCAGGAAACAATGGGAATTTTAAACGTCTCATCAGTGCGTTCAGAGAGCAGACCGTCAATTGATTGCGTCCCACGGAGAGGTCAAGGGTAGCTTGAGCCACAATTAGCCACACAGCACAACCACGTATGACCACAATCTTCAGCCACACTGCGCTCTCGTTAACATTTCAAGGTTATCTGATGAATATTAACTCTAAAATAAACTCCTTGGGACCTCCCGATCTCTTTCAAATCGCTCTTCTCTTTTCCAAAGTTCCTTGCTTGTTATTTTGGCAAAGCAACAATTGAATCACGTGAGCCAAACGGCCGGGCTAACATGCCCAGTTGGTAAGACGTGCCTCCTCGCGACAACCTGATCCGTTTCATTTGGACATGAGACGTCGACAACAATCCAGACGAGTTTCGGTTTGCTAATTGCAGCCAATCTCGACGTAATTTCCGTCTTATTAGCCTGTCTGCCCTGGATTGCTGCTGTCATACCTCCTACCGTGCCGTCCAAATCAAGCCACAGGAGACAGATCAAGGCCAAGCCGCGATCCCGGTGCCGCTAAATCCACCAACGACGAGATGTGATTGGCCACTCGGCACCGACATGCCGTTCAAAGAGCCCACTCGGCATCAATCTGCCGTCCAAGGCGCATCTTTTCCAGGAAATCAGCTTCATCAATGACGTCGCCCGGAGCAAATGCAGCAGTCGAGTGTAACAGGCACGCGCAAAGCGACAGTCGCAAACATCAGCGTCTTCTATTACCCAGAGCATGACGATGGTGACGTCAACCCGTTTAGCTGGAGGGCCTGAATCGCGATGTCGAAATGTGAATTTATAGAAAGGGAACCTCCAGCCTCAATTTTGGGAGAGACAGGCTAAACACGACTCTGTTTCATATCTCACTGACTACAGAGCCCTCCTGTCCCAGGTTGGCCATCATACCGGCCTCTCCTCTAACCGAAAGCACACTATCGAATCATCGTCGCCATGCCTCTCTTCGGCAGATCAAAGTCGCCTCACAGGGCCAGCCCCTCGACCAGAAGGGAGAAGCGCGTCCACGACCCGCTGCCCTATTCGCGACGGCCCACATTCGGACAATGGCTGAAGTGCACTTGGCTGGATATTCTCACCATGATCTGCATGGGCGCCGTTGGCCTCGGTGTAAGTCACTACCGCCCTTTCAAACATCCATGAATGCTAACTAAAACACCAAAGGTTTACGAAGCCAAGCCCGCGCCTTCAAGATCATTTCCCGTCACCTTCCCCTCCGATGGCGAGATTGTGTTCCCCGAGTTCGGATACCCTCTTCGCGATGAGATCATCCCCATTTGGCTTGCCGCTTTCCTGGCTAGCATGATCCCCATCGTCGTCATTCTCTTGATGCAGATTCGCATCCGATCTTTCTGGGATGTCAACAACGCTGTCATTGGTCTGTTGTACTCTCTCATCGCCGCCGCCGTCTTCCAGGTCTTTGTCAAGTGGCTCATCGGTGGCCTACGACCTCACTTCCTCGATGTGTGCAAGCCCGACATCAGCCGCGCCAACAACAAAGGCTACAATGAGAAGGGTTACCTCGAGATCTACTACACCCGCGAGATTTGCACTGGCGACCCCGATCAGATTGACGACAGTCTTGAGTCCATGCCCAGTGGTCACACCACCGCTGCTTTCGCCGGATTCGTCTACCTCTACCTATACCTCAACGCCAAGCTCAAGGTCTTTTCCAACTACCACCCCTCCATGTGGAAGCTCATCGTCATCTATGCCCCAATTCTTGGAGCTTGTTTGATCGGCGGAGCTCTCACCATCGACGAGTTCCACAACTGGTACGATGTCTTTGCCGGCGCTGCTATTGGTACTGTCATGGCCTTTTCAGCCTATCGCATGACATATGCCGCTATCTGGGACTGGAGGTTCAACCACATCCCCCTGAACCGCGGCGCCCCTTTCATGTATGACCGAGCTGAGCTGGTGGATGCCGTATTCACCCACAGGGCTGGCTGGGGTACTCATGGTGGTAGCCATGTTGGACATGGACATGGACTCAAGAGTGATGGAAGCGAGCATATGCATGGAAATGGATACCACCACTCTTCTAACATTCCCCGACGACCCGTTGCCAACGGTGCGCGGGGTGATGAGATGGTTTAAGGAAAGCGATGGATGGCGTGGTACTCTTGAAACGGCCTACGGAACGCAAGCGTTAACGAACATTCATGTACTTTTATTAATCACGACGACATGTATTATAAATCACCTTCATATTGATACCTCAACAATGTCAATCTTGACCTAAAACATGTGTCTGCAACGTAGCAACCCTGCCAGGATAGCCCACAAGTTCACTTTATTATGACAACGGTACGAAGGGACAATGTCCAGATAAACGAGATGTATCCCCCTCAATATTTTCCAGGTTCAACGATCTCAGCTGTGGGTACAGTTCCACCCCTTCTGCTTCACCGAAGTGTGGGACTAATTAAGCTGCCCTCTGCTTTCATGAATGTCACACCCTGACAGGAAGACCAACCAAAGACCCAATCAAGAATCAAGCCCGGATATAATGTCGGCTGCTCTGAGTCTTCCGGACAACATAACTCCGTACCGGTTCCCTTCCTCTGCAAGCGGCACACCCTTCTTTGCAGTCCTTCCTCCTCTATCCATGCTACACCTCTATTCGCTTACAGAGCCGCTGGATCCCCGTTTCCCCGTCATGCCGTCTGTTTTACTCTTCTTCTTTGCGAGCAGGTCGGCTTCCTCTTTCGCGATGCTCGCGTCCACCATGGCGCCTCGTGAGGGTTTGTTACCGTGCATCGTGGCCTGCCGATTGCATTATTAGTCAACTGCGAAGGAAGAATCTGTCTATCCAGGAATACGCACTGCAAAACCAGGGTCGTGTTTGACCCGATCCTTGATCTGCTCTTGGATCTAGCAATGCCTATTAGTCCTCATCGTTCGACGGCAGTCTCAAGCACGCACGTCATCCTCGTGAAGCTGGTTCACTATCTTGTCCTTATTCACTGTGACACAGTCAGCTTTCCTAGGCTTGGCTGCAGACTCAAGTTCGGGGAAACGTACTGTACCCAGCCGTGTTGATTCCATGCGTGTGTCCGGCCCGGGAAACATCCGCGGTACTGTAATGATGCTGATCTCCATCCTCGTAGCTTGAGGGGTATCCGACATTCGAGCGGCCTGCCATTGTGATGTCGTTGTGTCAGAAATATCTGCAAATAGTAGTTAATGCTGATCTGTTAGCGGTTGGTTTGATCAAGTAGTAGCGATGGTGATCAGCATCAAGAGAAAGGAAGCTGAAAAGGATTGAATGACGTTCCGTGGGTATAAATAAGAACCCCTCAAATCAACCCCTCAACCCCTCAGATGCCCTACAATCTCATCATGTCGGCGTCATTGAACTCAAAAGTATCGATGAGTTGCACAGTGTTACGGACAAGCCCGTCACGGAGACAGATGACGATATCACCACTTGCGGGGTAGGTTCCGGCAGATAGCAACTGAAGATTGAAGACGTGCTATGCTTCAGTTGGCTTTGTTCTAGATTAACCAGTACCATAAATAACAAATCAGTTTTAGTATAGTTTGCTGTTCCAAACTCAGCCTACCCCAGCTACGGTACTTGCCTGGGTATCGTCTCCTCTCCTTGTGAGTGGCGAGAGCCGGGTGCGGAAACCGGCCAGTTTACTATCACCATTCAGCTTCCAAAGAATTATGAATGACATATACTATACAGCCATAGGAATTCTCTCAGCGTTGCAGTAAGAAATATGCATAAAGTCGTGGCTTACTTCACAGCTAGTACGCTTCATTCCACGTGAGTAAACGACTAAACATCATCCAGTCCAAAAACGCAACACACGGCTGAACCTCCAAGCTTATTGGCCGAGAATGCGTAGTTTCGGTTGCTGATTTAACAATATCTGCAGGATTCCCTTGCACACTGTCAGATTTGACGTGAAAGGGCAATAGACCCTTGACAGGGATGCATCCCCACTCTCGCCGAGCTTTCTAAGCCACAACGCTCGCAGTTGAATTGCCTCAAACTCCATCTTCAATTGCTGACCGAAGTTGACGAATCTTCTTCTGCAGTTTCCTTCTCAACCCTTCGGAGGACTCATCCCTCGTCCACCCAAACGCTTTATCATGGAGTCGCAGTCTTTCACTTACACCGCTATTCCCAGCGGCCGCTACTTTCGTCTGCTCAAGATCCACCCAGCCCCGTCTGATGAGCCTTTGCAATGCGAGCTGTTTTCGGCCGAGTTAGACAATGCTCCGCCGTACACAGCTCTGTCCTATGTCTGGGGCGACCCTACAATGAGCGCCAACTTGACTTGCTCGGGCCACGTCTGCAACATCACGCAGAGCCTGGCAGATGGGCTACGCCGTATCCGCAAACCGGATCAGGTCCAGATCGCATGGGCTGATGCCATTTGTATCAATCAGAAAGATAATGTCGAAAAGGGTCACCAAGTTGATCTGATGGGTGTCATCTACGACAAGGCCCGGGACGTTCTCGTCTGGCTGGGGCCAGACCCGACTGGTTCCTCCGAAGAGGCCTTCCGATGCTTACGGACAATCAATTATAAGATTTTGACTGGTACAGACATGGAACAGTTCTATCCCAAGCCAGAAGAGAGACCTTACACCTACCTTGCCATGAAGCCGGCGGGTGCTTCAGAGTATACGGAAATGGAACCTGGAATAGGGAGCAGGTCGGTCCTCGGATTTGTTCTCGGGGAACGCGGCAAAGATTGTATCGGTGAGCTTTTTAAACTTGTTTGGTTCTCCCGCGTCTGGGTTCTCCAAGAAGTCGGGCTCGCGACTGAAGCAACAGCTATCTGGGGAGATGGGAGCATTGCCTTCAGCGAGATCGCTACCTTTATCCGAAATGTCTATTTTAGTATAGTCCTCCAACACTATCTCGGACCTGAAATCTCGGAGGCACTATCTGGAGCCCCTTTGTATGCTCTATGGAACGTGTGGTCCACGTATGAGAAGAAGAATTCGTGGATGCATCGAACCCCGGCGTTGAGGGCTTTCGCGGAACAAATCGCTGAGCAGGCCGATCTCGACTTCATCCTCGTTCTGGAAGCCTCACGGTACTTCAACGCGACCAACAAGTTGGACCATGTGTATGCATTTCTTGGTCATCCTAGGGCGCGAATTCCTGGCACGGACAAGGCTTGGATTCACGCAGACTACACGATAGGACTCAAGGAGCAGCATCACTTGTTGGCGACCAGCCTCGCCCAAGACTCACTCAACTTTCTGGTTCAAGTACATCAAACCGAGGAAAGCCTGGCACCGGGTTTTGAACATCCGTCATGGGTGCCCAGATGGAACGAAAAGACTCCCAATCATGCAGATGCCTTCTGGGAGGCGTGGGACGCGAGTCTCCGAAAGGCAGAGGCCCAGCCCTTTCCAGCTAAAGTTGACGGCGGGAAAATGTTCGTCTCTGGACTGTTGATTGATAGTGTCGACCAATTCACACGAATTATAGAGCACTCTGATTTCGAGCCGCTGGAGGAGGGAGCCGGCCAGTTGATTGAACCCTGCTGGAAACTTGCTCGCCAGAAGCCGTCGCCGTATCCACAAAGCAAGATAGTCGAGGCCTTTGCCTCGACCCTGAGCTGCCATTACAAGACCCGTGGCGATCAAAATTATGGCCGCGAGTCCATAGTCGAGCAGTTCTCCGGGTTCTGCATGCATGCTATTCCTGAATTCTACAAAGCCAACCTTATACCCAAGGACGGCCTGTGGAGTTTGAACACGGTGCTAAAAGCGGGCAAGATGTTTGCTCCCGCTTTTAAATCTCACGGGCCGAACCGGCGGTTCTTTAACACCCGTGCCGCTGGGTTCTGGGGACTGGGACCAGCGGTCATGCAGCCGGGGGATATGTGTGCGATTTTGTTCGGGGCCGATGTGCCATTCGTCTTGAGGCCAACAGGGGCGGCGAATGAGTACAAGGTGGTTGGGCAATGCTACATGTATAGTTTCATGGACGGTGATGCTGTACTGGCTTGGCGGAATGGCCAATCAAGTCTTGTGAAGGAGGATATTGTGCTGGTATAATGCAAACGAAGCTCAGATGAACCTGCTTTAGTCAGTACGTTTAGACATACGCATGCATATAGCTTTGAAGAAAGTAGATAGCTAGTAGAATCGAGACTTACAAACAATGCAGAACCACTGAACCAATAGGCACGGGGAAGCTCATATCCAAGCTTTATTCTGACCGTCATGGTCATGTATTACTATATTAATTCAACAATGTGCATATAACTCGCTAACGCTTTACGAGACTCTAATAAGTTTTACGGCATCGACACGTCATACCTTGCCCGCGATGTACTTCAACCACTCCTCGACATCAGCAATCAGCTTTTCAGCGATCTTCGCATCAATAATATGATCCTGCCAGGAGAGGTCGATGAAGAAACCCTTCCCCTTGACAGTGACTGCACTGAAGACAAACATGCCCGAAAGGACGTTAGCACTGAGAGTAAACTTACTCCTCTCCATAGACCAACCACCCTCCTTCGGCTCAGGCTGTCCGTCGATGACACCCAGGTTGGTGACCAGCCACGAACCAGACCTGGGCTTTTTCAGCTCATCACGTTGATACTTATTCCAATCCGTAACCACGCCCATCAAGCCAACAGCGTCATTCTTTAAGCCAAGAGCGACTTTGTCATGAATTTCTCCCTTGGCGAAGACGGCGGCAGACCACATCTCCTGCTCGAGAGCGGCAAATATTTCCTGGCCACTGACACCCGCCGCCAGTTTCTGGATCTTTTGAACCCAGTTCCTCTCAAACTCGTGGTCAAGCTTGGTCACGTAGTTGCCAATGAGCTTGTGCGGGACGATGTTTTTGACAGGGTCTGGCTTGATGTATCGTCTCAGGTCAATGGGGGTTTCAACGCTCATGGCGGCAACCTTGTCTGCGGGCAGCTGACCGCAAAGAGACATGAACACAATCCCATGCAAAACGGCCGTGAGGGTTGTGCCATTCGACCGGCAAGCTGATAGCACCTTCTGCAGAGTCTCATTGTCGATGCTCATACTCCTAACTTGGGATGTACGAGGAGTCAAGGTGATGGGCGCCCATGAAACAAAAGCAGTCTTCGACGCAAACATAGGAGGCTTCAGCTCTTTCCAAACCGTAGCAGCAGCGTATCCGGGCGTGATACGGAACTTGGCAACGGCCTCTTGTGATGGGACCATATGCGCCTTCGATGCCGTAGTCTTGCAGATGTGATTTTCAAGTGGCGTGCGATCTGTGTTGCTTGCCACGGAATTCAGGGATTGTAGCAATGTCTGGTGAAAGATTTTGCCCCCAGTTCCGTCGCTATTGGTATGGTCCCAAATAAACATGACTTCGAGAACATTCGCATATTCAAGTTTGATCACGGCCAGCCGCCAGCCTGGTTGAGTCTCAATCTTGTCGAACTTAGTGTCGAGTTGTTGTATAGTGAGTTCCTTGTGCATCTCATCATACTTGGCTGGATCCCCGACAACATGCCACTCAATTTGATTTGCCAAGTCAATCTCATCAAGCTGGGTCCAAACAGGTCGCCTCGTCCCTGCGCCGCCAAGTCCGACTTGAAGGAGAGGGTGTTGATTGAGTGTGTCTGCGACGGCAAGTTCCACCACTTCGACCAGCTTGCCGTAATCAGCTGGTGCCCGAAGGTTCTCCGGGATGTTGTATAGACAGCTGAGAATGGTGCCACAGTACAGTTCCATCGTTTGCAACGAAACCTGGAAGCGCTCGCTGGCAGTGCATTAGCTCCTGGGTCCTAGTCGGGGATCTGCCCTGAACTCACAAATGACCTAATTTGCGGATCACCCGCGGCTTCATGCCTCGAGGAGCTGCTGGTTTCGACATCGCGGCTATGCTAATCCTCTGTCGATCCCGGTTATCCCTCTCACATGGGATTTTGACCCACGATTGCAGAGTCAGAGAAAAGAACTTCGAATAAAGGGGAAGTGGCGTCCGCGTATAATTTATTGCGCCGGTTTGAGGAATGTCATCCATGTTCGGCCAGTGGTAGTAAAATTGCAGTGGATATGGACCGCGCTAAATTCTCACCCATGATAGTGCCAGTATCTGAGCTTCTACTGGAAACCACCAGAGATTAGCTAGGGGAGATAACTCGCTTCGGACCCATCTATCCTGCTGTAGTCCGAGATGCTAACCTCGCCAACAGTTAAGCTGGGATAGACACCCTCCTGGTTAACGTCATACGATCACGGCGCGGCACAGCACCAATATTATTGGTACTTTTCTGACCTGCTCATCTGTAACAATCGCGGTTGGTAACACGACGCTTCCAGACAAAGCCGCAGTTTTGTGTAACTCGTTACGACCGATTGCGAAACAGAACTCGATAGCTAGACCTTGTGGTCGTATGTCTAACCGTATACTATTACTCCTGGGAGTGTCTTTTCTCTATCAGCCCTGAATAGAAACGCATCTATCCAAGCCCAAGATGCAACCGAGAGTTTCATGAGCGCCTTTACCTTCGCGGCTACTTTAGGCTAGATGAAGCCATAATTAGAGGTTTCAATAAGGAACGAGCGCTCCTCGGGCAGGTACGAACATACCAATAGCGACTGGTTCCAACGACGAGGTCAAGTTTTGAGTGGTTCACTGGTTGCTAGTCATGTGTATGTCAGCTTACCTGGGCATCGCCTCCGCAGCTACCACAAGGTTCAAGCACCGGCAGGAATTGTACAATAAACGCGAATGACGTCCCAATTATGCAATGGCTCCCGATTTACTTCCCAATAACAGGCGCACACTGTCCTTCCAAAGCTCATAAACAGTAAATACTCTCAGACGCATGGCGTTTTGAAGCCTCACCGCCAAAGTGGTTGTGAACAATACGAGCGCCTAGTTAGTTACTGAAGCTTCAGGCGGCATACATATACACAGCAGTCTTGGCTTATGGTTTCAATAGTCTTGCGCCCACCTAGTCTCTCGGCTTCCTCCGCTTATGCATCTCCGCTCCGGCAGGTCCAACTACCGGAGCCATGTACCGCGCGCAATGTCACCCTGGCTGATCCTGAACCTAATCAGACGGCTGAGGTCGGCAGAGCAAACACCGCGGCAACCGCCAAAGCGCCGGCATTGCATCACCACCGGACCAATCGCCAGGTTTGTTTGGATGCGAGAGATCAGCGGGTGATCAAGCCACCCGTGCGGATCATCCGTCGAGTCATCAGCTAAATAAAGAAACATACACTGTGTATTCTGATGTCACACTTGTGTCGACACACGCGAATGATTGTGAAAATTTGGTATGTTTTTGTTCGTAACGAAATGAAATCTATCTCGTGTCATCGAGGTTATGTACTCAAAAAGCTTTATCACCAAGCCGTCTTTCTGTCTATCATAAAAGTAAGGGTCGATCTGCCCCAAAAGTAGAAAAAGCCTACGCGCGTCGTGCGGGGCTGGCTTGCATCGTCAACCAGGTGCCCATCCATGTTTCCTCCTGAATATCCCGACCGCCGTGGCTGACCCAGTTTTCGGGTCGCCAATGTTACTCTGTACTCCCAAACGCCGGATGTTGTGCATCTAGTAAAACTGTAAACAAAGTTAGCGTTGATGCTCAATGTCAATTGGGTACGTGTGGTGGCTTACCAAGTTCATCAACCAGAGGAGGACCAGAATGCCCACCATCCGGAGCTTAATGTTGTTGATCCATGACCTCGTGGGGGGCATGTGCCGGGTGAGGCTCGAGAACAGGGAGTTGCCGCCCAAGAGAGGCTCACCATCGACCTTGCCCTCCAAGTCGATGATCTCTTCTTCGGAGTTGGAGGTCCAGTCCTTAGTGAGGAGCTTGACCATACCACCTGTGGCCTCGGCCACACGGTGGCTGATCCACAAGAAGACGGGAACAATAACGACAAGAGCCCTCCATCGGTCGCCGAGAAGGCTGCCATCGCCCTGGAAGATATCGAGAAGGAGCAATCCCTTGGTATCAGCGGCGAGCAGGATGTGGAACTGGAGAGTGAAGGTCTCGAGAGAGCATCGGCCGAGCCAGGCAAACGAGCGAGAGTACCAGGTACGCGCCGTAGGTGTAATGTTACGCGCAGCAATGAAGCCCATGATGGGAATGAAGGAGAAAATGGGGTGCAGCTTGGTGTAGTCCTGCTTCTTCTCGGCATGGCTGACAGCCATCCACCAGTACAAGGGCATAGACAGGATACCAGCAGTACCAGCCAGGCCATAAGACTTGGTGAGGATCTGGTTGTAGACCTTTGTTCGGACCGAGGCAATACCCATAAGCACACCGACGTAGACGATGAGCCCATCGAGACCCAGGCGGAACTGCCACTCGTGAAGATCCCACTCGATTCGGAAGACAACGTTCAGAATGTCAAAGACCCACTCCAGAACAGGCGTCCAGAGCATCACACCAGGGCAGATGGCCGCAGAGATACCGATCTTGGCGATAAGAGCGTAGGTGTTGTCGTTGTACTTTGAGCCGATAGCGAAGAGAGCATAGATGATGATGAACCAGAAGCTGACGAGCGGTGCGAAGTAGTAGAACATGTAATCGGTGTTCATGATGAAGGGAAGAGCGCAGCTGAGCAAGTTAAGTCTCAGGAGAACGGCGGCGACTCGCTTGAAGGAGAAGTCCTTCTTGGTGCTGAAGAAGGAGGCATGCCCATAACCGGTCTGAAACAGGTAAGCAGCAACGAGGAGACGGATTCCAACGTAAATGTTGAGATCACGAGAGGCACCAGTCCAGTGATAGACCAAGATGATGGCCTGCATCCAGCCCTTCCACTCATCGGTCTGGTCACGCGATAGAGGCTTCATATCTTCGAGAGCCGCGGGCGCGGGAGCCTGAGATCCAGGTCGGGGAGGCGGGGGCTTGGACTTGGCGATAGCCAGGCCAGCAATGAGGCACAGGAAGGTAAGGAGGTTGAAGTCAAAGGTGACATACTCCTTGTGGCCCTTGGCGAAGGCCTGTGTGCGATCGGCCCAGTAGCAAGCCAGCAGGCCGGTGATGAAGGTAGCAACATCGAGGTTGACGAAGGACCACTTCGGAGCCTGCTTGAATGTCATAGCGAGGATCTCGGTGACGGCGGCAGCAGCAACGTAAACAACGGCCAAGAGGAGGAGAGCGAGCTGGACGAAAGACTTTTGACCGTAGTCGGTACAGCAGGTGCGGTCGTAGGGGTAACCCTCTTCGGCGTCAGTCTTGGCGTTGCATCGGAGGTTGAGGAGGATCTGGGCCTTCAACTCGGCAACCGAGTCGATGACATGGAAGCCGTTCTCGAGGTCTTGAATGACGCCCATCTGGCCTTCCGAGAGAGCAGGGTACGACCAGAGCATGGGGATGCCAGTCTTGTTCTCGGCGGTCTCGAGGAACTCATCGATGGCCTCGATCTCACCGGGGTTAGAGGCGATACCGGTCTTGCGGTAGTCGGGCATCTCGTCGTAGAAGGGCGGGGCAACAGGAGCGTGGAACATCTCACTGCCTACACCATCGCGAGGGTCCATGGGTCGGTTGCCAAAGGGAGCGAACTCGTAGTTCTGGACAGTGTCGGAGACGTTCTGGAAGACAGTCTTGAACTTGTCGAGGGAGATGCCTTCCTCGAAGCGGGCGGCGAACCAGATTCCAATACCCATAAAGACAAATGCAGGGCCCTTCTGCTCCTCGATGGGCACAGGGTGCAATCGCTCCTGGCGGTAGAGCGAGAGCTGCTCCTCGACCATATCGGAAGCGTTACCAGGCCTCATGAGGGGATCCCAGATCTGCATCAGTCGGACTCCGCCGAACTCCATGTCGTGAATGCCGTGCTTTGGGCTGTTTTGACGGACCTCGTTGGCCTTTTCCTCGTCAAGCTGTAGATGATCATGTTAGCCGCCATGGGATCGAGCTGTTGGTTCATGAAGGATTCGTTGCGATCGGGACCCCGCGGTGCCAAGTGAATCGTCCCCCTGTCGTCCCATCTCCCCGGTCGGGCCATAACGAGATATCTGTCAAACTTACCAGACGAGCCATTCCATAAAAGATCTGCCGGGTAGTAGAGTCGCCAAAGAAGAGCATGTGTCGTCCCTCCATGCAGTCGGCAATCTCGTCCTTCTTGTACTTGTGCAACATGCAACCTTTGGGCTGCCAGTTAGTGTAGGGCGCCCGGCTCCCATTGTTGTCGGGGGCATTCAGCCAGCTACCCTCTTGGAGCAGGGCCTTGCAGCGGTAAGGGTCATCGCTGAGCTGGAGGTGATTAATTACGAGGCCGAGAATGACGACCAGCGTCAAGCCGAGGGCCACGACCCGGTTAAGGGCGATCCCGGAGGATGGAGCGATCATGATGCGGATATCAGATGTCCTGTGATGGTGTCGAAACGATGGTAACGCCGATAATAAACGGCAGAAGCGAGTGGGAGGGGGAGACGTTATGTTGAGAAAAACGGTCTCATCTGGATCAGTGGGTGATGGTGATGGTGGTGAGAGTTGATGTCGGTCGCAGGCGGCGTTGCTGTAGTCGACAACCGGATTAAACCCGCCGTTGCCGCCGTTGGAATGGGGAGCGATAAAAGAGCGACGGGGAGACGGAATGGAATGGAAAAGGAAAAACAACAGAAGGGCAACCAGCCAGAAAAACAAGTTGGCGATCGGAAGTTCTTGGAAGAGGTGGGAGATCGAAGGTCACTGCCTCATATAGCAGAGACGCACGCGTAACGCCTTATGGACAAACCCCCCTGATCGGCAATGGGAATTGGGATAACCTGGAATCGTCAAGGAGAGGGGGGTAGGGGTCCACTGTATTCCGTGGCATCGAAGCCCAGGGAGGGTGCTTCTGGTGGGGACGGCGGGTGTGATCAGCGATGCGGATGGGAGCGGACGGCGGTAAACAGCCTTCAGCCGCTTCTGTCGAGAGATTCAGCGTGGAAATAGGGGCCGTTTGTTTCTGTGTCTTGGTCTCTGACCTCGACAGTGCCAGATCCAGCCTCTATTGTTCGTTTTTGGATCTTGAATGCGGGGCCTTGAAGAACGCCAAGGCAATGAAGTGATCGATGGTGGCAACCCTGGTGGAGTGGCTCACTCTGGACCCAGCCTGGCCTGCCCCCATCCATCCCATGGCACGAACGAACGCCATGATTTAAGCCTGCATGACTGACCCCAGGCCTTCCAACCCCTTAGCTACGGGCCTAGACAGCTGTCTTCAGCGAGTGTTGGCTGGCTGGCTGGGGGCGCTTGACTAGCTAGCGAGCAGCCACAGGTGCCAGAATGCCAGAAGCAGCATCGAGTCACGCCTGTCTCTCCGCGACGGGGAGCGGATAATTCCAGTTCGGTATCCTCGGATCACGGGGCGGCTGGCATCACACCCGCGTCAGCCATACGAAGGTCAGCGGTTTCCAAGACTTCTTTTTTTATTCTCTGACACGTCCTGTTTCCTCGGCGGCCTTGCCGTGTCCCATGCCATGATGCTCTGGCGGGGAGCCAAGAGAAGCTTTTGCGGGAGCGTCAAACTTGGGAAAAAGCTTGACGGGTTTAAGGTTACAGTAACCCTAGCCCCAAAGGGGGAAGACGGGCCTCCTCAACGGAGACCCGAGCCAGGCGCCGCAAGAGGAGAGGACGGAGGTGGCAGGGTCCTTGGCCTTGCGTCATTTGGTGGGCGGCTGTGTGGCCTGAGCCAGTCCAGGGCCCTCCCCTTCCCTTGGCCGACTTATCTCCAGTCCCCTGCCCCCTGCCCTGTCTCTGAATATCCACTCCTTGCAGAAGTTCTAATCCCTCGGCGCATTCCCGGTGTCTGCCTGCCTGTCTGCTGTGCAATGGGCGATGATTACGGCGGACCCAGCCTTATGGGAATGTGTTGCTTTTTCATGCGACCAAGGGGTTTGTGGCGGGCAAACTATTGCCAACCGTTCAAGCCGTAACGGGCTCAGCTGAGAAAAATCCTTCAATCAGGTAGTTGGTTTCAATTTGAGTACCCGCTAGCCTAGCGACTGGCGGCCCCTGGTCTCAAGCCCCGTTCTCCAGTCTCCTTTTTTTTCCGCGCTTCTCCCTCATGCCCTGAAACCAAGGGGTCCACTTGGACGCTTTTGGTTTGTCACAGTAATTGCCGATCAGACAATCAATCAGGTTTTGAACCTCGGGCCACAGGAATGGAAGGCACGCCGAGAGACACTGGATGCCAATGATATGATTTGCCTGCCTGGTTCCAGTTATCCTCGGCGGGTTGCCCGATCGAGCTGGAGATATGATTGCTTAATCTCGTCTTGTGCCTTAAATCATTAACCACCTCGCCGCCATCACACCTCGGCTCTTGGTTCGATGCATCTCGTTGATAGGCCTTTCCGTAAAGAGCATGTTGGCATTCTCCTCCGCCGCTACCACATGTAGAATCGATCCTCCGGCGATGAGGTGCGGCACCCAGAATCTGCTGAATCCTTCGCTATTGATCTGCGCGCCGCGTCTGGTTGGACGATTCGCCAAGAGCCAAGACAAACGCCTCTGAAAGGTGACAAGCACTCCAACGGATCTTGGCAGGGTCAGTCCAATAATTGATCGAGGGCATTTTTCGCTTGATCATCAAGTTAATTGGGCTGAGAACCACACACAAAAGGAAAAGGTCTTGGTCCACAACCTATCGCCCCCCCCCCTGCGCTGGGCTGAACACCACTGCATACCACCCCTTGCGGAGTGGCTTGCTCGGTTCGACATTTGTGCCCATAATTAAGATGAAAAATATGCAGCTTATCCTACATCCCTAGACTGTCCAGTCAAAATACCCCGTGGTCTTGTGGAACTCGGGTTTGTTCAAGTGGTCCGAGAAGCAAGGGGCTTACCCTGGACGGTGTGTAGGATTCGGGCTAACGTCGTCCCTCTCTGACATACCGGATTAATCCATCGTCTTAGCTCGTATTCCCGCTTATCTCAGATGATGTCTCCGAATTAGTGAATCCTCACGTGGATGACAGGTAACGTTGGTCAGCCTTTAGGAATTAGCCCACAATTTGGGACTTGAGTCAATCTTGACCACCTTTGCAGATGAGAGTGAGTGCAAGCAACCTTAGACAGCACAAAACACTTAAAGGCCTCGTTGCTCGACACTGCTCGTAATTAGTTGCAGATAGTTTAGGGCTTAAGTCCAGATCAGGCTCGGCTGAATATTGCGTGCCGAGCCTGGTTGCTCACCCCAAGACGGAAGGAGAATAAGCACCCGAGGTACCTTACAAAACCCAAACAGGTCCAGTACGACGCTATTCTTCAAGGTAATCATTTCAGCGCCTCGAAAAATGATCATACTGCCGGCTTATGGCGTGCGGCTGAAGCATGGTATCATCTTCTATGAACCGAAATCCTTTAGTTCTTCGGAGATGGAGAGTTTCATAGTGTTGTTTGGTGATCGGTATCTTACAATGCCAAGCCGGAGTCTCATTCAGGATACGATCTGACGCTGACAAACTTATTACACAGTGGAATCCTTCCGAAAAGGAAGGGGATGCGAAAAACCGTAAGCATGAATGTGGGCCAAGCATCCAACGCATATGGCACTTTGGCTCAAGTGGACCATCTTCGACCTTTGATCCATTGGTGCCATGAAAACTAGCATTTGCTAGTGAAGTTGTAAGCATCTGCGGAAAGGTCATGGTCGCAGGTGTAGGGTACGAGCTCTTGACGCATCGCAACTCGACCTCAGTCTAGAGCACAACCCAATCAATTCCAGATAACCGTGTTCCTTCGCAGCAGTATGACAAGCTATTTTGTTTCAACTGATCATGTTGTTCACACAAGGATACGACATTAAAAATGCATCCGAAAATTCTGCAAATTAGTATGCTGAGAACCTGAACCCTACTCCTAAATGGTGCACTCGCACTGGCCCCTAACAAATAACCTTAATTCAGAAATTACAACATCTGCCGCTTGGTTTCATTATCAACTATTACTAACTTTGCAAGGGGCGGGTTGCGTTCTGGTGGTAGTCCTGGGTAGCTTCTCGTGCTCCTGGGCCTGGTCATGTGGCCTGGTGATGATTCTTCCAGCTTGAGGCATGATAAATCGTTGGTTGGCATTGTACGCGACTACAATATGGCATGGTTCCTTGGCATTTTATAGTTTGTCTCCTGCATTCGGAAATTGCCGTGCTGGGTTGTTTCGTGGCTGCTCTAGTCTTGCATTTTGGTGTTGTTGCACAACAGGGAGGTTAATGTGACGTCTGCTGCGCAGGTCCTTAACCAACAACGTGCCTGCGCGAATGTTATGATTTATTTGGTCTGGCATGCCCAATTGTTTTTTACCTCCTCCAACATTGCCTCTTGGCTATTTTCATGAGCACGAAAGAAATTCGCCTCCCGCTTCTATGTACTGCACATGATGAAAGGATTCGCGTAGGATTGGGTTTCTACTACTGTCTGGGTGGCCTCTCCTTTTCTTGCTCCTATTTATCTCCAAAGAGCTGAAAAGCCCCCGTATTTAGAAAATAACTCCGGAAACTATGTTCAGATATCATCTGCGACAAGAAATGTTGATTCCGACCTATGCCGAACTCACCGAGGCAACATCGGTTCCATCGTCTGTTCAGGCTTCCGACCATAGATGACGCGGACTCGGTAATATGCGTGCTGTTTTAATGACCGGATCTCCTACCGAAGCTTTTCACAGTAAATCGTTACTTCCTCCCTGGACCATCCACGCGAAAGTTGGGCGATTCCGAGGGCATAGCCCTCAATGTCTTGCTTTACAGCCACCTGAGCGAACTGCCCAATTTCTCGCAACTTCTTGTCCTTTGTCCAAGAGCCAACGGGAGCCTGCCAAGGTCACTTACTTGACCCAAGATGACTAGAATGTCCCAGCTCATATCTTGAAGTCCCTTGACTCAATGTCGACGAATCTAGCCTCCTTCATAGTGCTCCAGGCCAAATCTTCGTGTAGAACAGTGAATGGCCGACCGATCTGGACTTCAGCTTCCTTGAAGATAGGACCCCAGTCAGCCATCGCGCTACGCTCGGGAACAGTATCGTCATCGCTCTGCATATCTGGCGACCCTTCAAAGCTTTCGACATAGCCTCCGGGCTTGCACACGCGAAAAGCTTCCTTCATGAGACTGGGCCAATTCTTGATGCTTCCAATAAGATATCGCATGTGAGTGTAATCGATCGAATTATCGCCAAAGGTCCATGTCTGCGTGCGATCCTCTATTTCGCTGCTCATTGTTAGGTACAACCTTCTTAGAGTACCCATTGTTGCACTTATAATTTGAGGGGAGGGGGAATCCACGGCGGCTGAATGACAGAAACATCTGTGCCCATCACCTCGGCGTTTGGAGACTCGTCCGCAAAGTCGTTGTGACTCATGTTAACATGATCCGCTATATGGTATCAATTCGATCCATACATGGCCCAAATTCCTAACAAAGGGTTAGCTGCACTGCCCGGCCATTCCGCGTGATATGATACACGCACCTGTACCAGTTCCAATATCAAGAACTCGCTGGAGCGAGGCTTAGTTGGCAACGCTATACTGGTATGATGTTGAATAAACCTGGATGTCCTTCTTGAGCGGGGAGAGGTACATCTTGCCGCCGAACCAGTGACAGTTGGTGATGGCTACATAGACAGAAAGAGGTGAGTTACAGTGAATCTTCGAGACGGCCCCGAAAGGCTTACTTGTTATCCATGGACTCATTCTACTTGTCGTCATTAGGTGCCTTAGAGTCCTGGATGTCAATTTGGCCGAATCTAGATCTCCCAACCAGTAAGCAGCGTCGCCCTATCGGAATGATATCTGGGCCCATGAACGGTCCGATACTCCAAAAGGCTTGAAGTTATAGAAGTCGCCGAGCTCGCAGGTTCGGATCCAAAAGCGGAGTCTCCATCATCTGGGGGGTTCGCGTCGGCTTCTAGGGGGGCGTCCTGCTCCGTGAGCACGGTGTCAGTAGGACGATTTGTCTTGGGAAGAACAGTGCTAGTGGGATGGTCAGCTCCTCTCAGAACCGCACCCATCGACTGGTCATGTTTAGTGAGAACCATGCCATTGGGATGGTTTGTCTCTTTTAGAACCGTCCCGGTGGGATGGTGCGTCTCCTTAAGAATCTCACTTGCCGAGGCGTTGGTGTCGGAACGCCCTTCCTCACCGGACATGTTCGGAGATGTGAATGTAACCCTCCTTAGAGACCACACAAGCTGGCCAAGACTAATTTTCGTAAAAGTAACCTAACTGACTTAAGAAAATGATAGCCAGGCAAGTCAAGGTGAGGGGCAACACACGAAGCTTCAATGTCTCCTTGCAAGTGGCCCCGTGATGGAACGTGCGAACCAATCGCATGATTGCCGCGAGGAGCTGGATAGTGAACGGTAAGTCAAAAAGGTTTGAAGAAAAAATTGCTAAAATTTCTAGAAACGAATACATCTATGCAGTAGCGTTATGCCAAGTGAATATCAGATCGTCGTGGTTGTGTGACACCAACGGCTGTGGCGTGCATCTGATGTGATACGGCGTGCTACTACTAACTGCATAGGTGCTTGACAGTTGTGCATAACATTCCAGAACACATGCTGTATAAAGCGGCAGGATGGATAAACTTGTAAAAACTTCAGGAACAGCATTGGCGAAACTTGGTGAAACGAGCATTGACGTAAGGCTTCAAGAACATGGAAACACGCACTGGGGCCGATGGGGCCTCGCTTCGAAACATCTTGGCATCTCGGCAAGCCCTACACTAAGTCTTATGCCGACAAGATGAAGCTATGATCCTCCTCCGCACTAGCTGGCTCGATATATGGAGCAATTCACATCCATCCGAGTGTGCACAACTGGTGCGTGGTACGATGTCGGGAAACCGGGCAGAAACAGGTTGCACTCATCTGCCATTGCATCACTGCCCTCCATTCCGAAGGCAATTTCGTCACAATCCTCGTCAATTCCACATGCAACTCTGTCATGAGAAAATTTGTTAAAAGCCGCGGCCCAGACATGCCGCAACCCCTGTCGCTTATCCCCGTCGCTGAAGATCGTCCCCGCATCCTTTCGAGATTTGCCAACCAGGCGTCAGCCATTCAAGCAAAAGCACCGCTGCATCCCGGGGGCGCCCCGAGGGGTTACCCCATGGGGACGAGAATTCATTTAAGTTGGCCGTTGTGAGCCCGGAGGTGAGTTCCTGATTGAGGATAGATGCGGGGACGAGGCGGTCATTACACGAGGCCACCAAGTCAGCCTTCCGAGTCGACGCGGCAGCACTTGCACGTGAAGGAAGAGCAAGACAGTATAAGTACATGGCAATGCTACTCAACAACAGGAGGACAACTTGACCAGTCACCAGTCTGCATTCAGTCTCTCGTTAAGCCCAACTTGAATCGTCACAATGCGTCTCAGCCTCCTCCCCATTGTGGCTCTCGCCGGCAGCGTCCTCGCATCTGGTGACACTATCACAGCTGCCATCGACGACATTGCAAACGCTACTCTGGCTCTCAACAAGACCATCGCTACCTGGCCTCGTACCCTCATTGGTACACTGCCCATCATCACAAAGTCGACGGAGCTTCTTGCCGAGATCCACAAGGGCACCAAGGTTGCCCGCGCCTCGGAGCCTCTGTCCTTCGACGAGACCCTTCAAGTCGCCCAGGCCACCATCAATCTGGCCGCCGATGTCAACACCACCCTCGAGACAGTCATCCGGGCCAAGCCCGATTTTGACCGCCTCCTTCTCAGCCCTGTCATCCTGCTCAACCTCAAGCTACAGCAGGATGCAAGCGAGGACTTTTCAAGCGCCGTGATCGAGAAGGTTCCGGAGGAGCTGCAAGGAAACGCCGAGACATTGACCAAGGGAATCGATGACAGTTTTGTAAAAGCCATCAAAAAGTACTCTTCGCTGAGAAGAAGATAGAGGATATGACTGGATGCACGATGGACGAGTAACGCTTAATTATCATTCTGGATGCCAATTTTAGATAAACCTAATTTTATGAAAACTTGGGGTAATGGGTGTTATTGGCTGCCATGTTTTTGCCGCTGTGTTTCTGTGGTTGCTGAGTTTAAGAGAGTTGCCGAGGCAGGATAGTTGACACGTGAGCCGGCTGAATATGAGGACGGGGAACCGGGAACCCAACCTGCCTAATATGACCTTGTCAATGTGACTGGTCATGGAATAAAAGTTACTGTGCAGAACTTCATAACTGATTTGTGTTATGCCCCTGGCGTTCGGTCATTAATGAACATTCTTATGAAGTATGTCTAGGACTGTCGGTATGCGTTATATCCGTTGACAGCTACCCACTTGTATCGGGGCACTCTTAGACTTGTGATGATTTGGTGTGCATATGGCTTTCGCCTGAGTTGCCAAGGCACGCATTGTCACTACAATTGATGATACGGGTATACTTATCTAGGTATTCTGTCATGTTGTTTATTATGAAATGTCGCTAAGGGTGTTCTGTTTGGTTCCCGAGAGGAGATAACTGCTCAGCAGCCCTTTAGCCGCGTATGAACAAGAAGACAAGGCTGTCACAGGGAAACCCAACGCCAAGGCATACAGGCTGCAAGGATTGGACTCCTCATTACCCCAATAGTGACTATGCATGCGCTACCCCGCTTCTGCATCCTGCCATGGCGACAAGCTTCACTATCCATTCCCAAGTCTCCGTAACCTAGGCCCTTCTCCTTGGCTACCTCGGCTTAGAGGCGCTGGTAGTTTCACCATGCGCCTTATCAATGCTGAAACCCTACATCTCCATGAGTTCCACGGCGAGGACGTTCCACCATATGCGATCCTGTCTCACACCTGGGGTGATGAAGAGGTCACCTTTCAGGACTGGCGGGATCACGTTGCCGCCGCTGCGAAAGTTGGTTTCGCAAAAATACAGGGAGTTTGTTCACAGACTTTGCAGCACGGCTTGAAATGGGTCTGGGTTGACACAAACTGCATCGACAAGACTAGCTCCGCTGAACTGACAGAGGCTATCAATTCTATGTTTGCCTACTACCAGCATTCCCGAGTCTGTTTCGCGTATCTCAGCGATGTGCCTACTGCCCGTTCTGTTGATCGAGAAACGGTCCTATGGCAAGTTCGAGGATGCAGATGGTTCACCCGTGGCTGGACGCTCCAGGAGTTGCTTGCGCCGGAGGAACTGGTGTTCTATGCTGCGGATTGGTCCGTTATAGGCTGGAAACACGAACCAAGCTTGGTCACATTGATTTCTCAAATCACAAAAGTTGAAGAGAAATATCTCACTGGTCAACAGAAACTCTATGATGCATGCATCGCAAAAAGAATGTCATGGCTATCAACTAGAAAGACAACACGGATTGAAGACATGGCATACTGTGTACTTGGCATCTTTGATATCATTATGCCCCTGCTCTACGGCGAGGGCACAAAAGCCTTTACCCGGCTTCAAGAAGAAATCATCAAAACGACCAACGACCACACCATCTTCTGCTGGACGTGGACGCACTCAGTCCCCAAAGATTGGACGAGCTTCCTGGCCCCTTCGCCTGGCCAGTTCGAAGGCGTTGGGGAAACCAGGCTGCAAGAAATCAACTCTGTGGGTGGCGAAATATCAATATTCTCCATGACAAACGCTGGCCTATCGATCAAGTTACCTGTCATGTATGCTCTTGGGTCGTATTTTGTTGTCCTGCAAGCTGGATTATCACATGACTCTCTGAAGGACCCGCAGTACGCCTGCATCAACGTCCAAGGAGAGAAGAGAGGTGATCTCCTCTACGTCTCAAGGGCGCCATACCCATTACGACCATGGTACATATCGAGCGACTCAGCATGGAGTCTCCAGAAAAGGTCTCTTCTGGTTATGAATCGACTTTCCGGGCCATGGCGTGATTTTAGCGACGAGCTTGGAGCCAACAGGGACACGTATGATGCTGTCCTTCTGCCGGTTTTCAACTCGGAGAGCCTCCGAAGTCGATGGACTTATCTCCATATAGTTCAACAGAATGTTATCAGCCGAGCCGGGAAGATTGGAGGATTCCTTCTCAAGGCCAAGGCTGAAACCCCAGACACTGCTATTGGTGTAGGAGCAGTTCAGATTTCCTTGAAAAGGTCTGCGGGAGCTGAGAAGAATGCGTACCTCTTTATGGGTATCAAATTTCACAAGCGGGAGCGATATCTTATCTTGGACCTGGTACCGGAAGAGGATATTGTCATGCCCCTCTCCTTCTCGATGCGAGAACTGAAAAAACGTGTCTTGGAGACTAAAACGTCTGACCGGGAAAAGTTTTACCCAAAGTTTGGCATGAGAATGGTGGTCGAGGACTCCAATAACGACTGGAAATTGGGAGGAAACTTGAGTTTGTTGCACTTTTACTAAGGCTAGAGACAGCGAGTATCAGAACAAGCCTGTGCATCAATTACTGAGCTACATCTTGTCAACTCGAGAGCCTGGGCTCAACCGTGTTCTTTTGTAAGGTGAAAGCCCTGCCCTTGATGGAAAGGAAGGGCTCGGAGATTGTTAATGGAAGTTTCCACGTCTCCAGTTGTTGCTCCGATACGGAGCCGCTCAATTGTCAGCTTCGTCGTGACGTAATCCACAATCCGATCACGCAATTGGCTCCAAATGGCGACAACCTCTCGGCATTTGCGTGGTTTTGGATAAGAACCCTACTTTCCCCTCAACCTTTTCAACTAAAATTATTTGTATTTTCACAAAGTTGGTTCTGGACCCTAGAATTTGTCAAAATGGCCGACACTGTACTCAAGCCAATTCTCGACCACATCGTTATCCTGGTTTCCTACCAGACCCTTCAAGAGCTACCGAAGCGATTGGAGGGTGCCCTCACAGTCATCGATGGCGGCACTCACGCGGATGGACGCACTCTCAACAAACTCATCTTGTTCTCCGACGGAGTCTACATCGAGCTTATTGCTTTCCAGGATGGTTTGGACCCGGAGAAGCGAAAGACGCATAGGTGGGGCGAACTGGAAGAAGGCACGATCATCGACTGGGCACACACTCTACCAGACGAAAAGGACTTTTCTGTGATCCAGCAAAGGGTCAAAGATGCCACATCCGAAGCCACATATCGAGATCCTGTTGCGGGAGGGCGCATTCGACCGGATGGAGTCGAACTGAAATGGTCGGTTGCGTCAGCTCAAGATGCTTCCGGTAACCCCCTCCCGCCTGGAACGGCCCCCTTCTGGTGTCTTGACCGCACCCCTCGACACTTGAGAGTACCATATCAAGGAGAGGACTCTGCTGCATCATATACAGAGCATCCCTCCGGGGCCATCGGGGTTTCCCGCGTCGCCGTTTCGGTACCCGAATCGGATTTGAGTGTTATTGCTGGGGTCTATGACGGCATCCACGGGCCAGCTGCAGAGACAAGTCCCGGTAACAAGGCATGGTCCTATGTTGTGCATTCTGGCTCAACCCAGGGCAAGCATCAACTTTCCCTAAGCCCAAGTCAAGATCAGAAACGGCACATCCACATTACCTTTGTTGGTGATAAGGATAGCCCTCAGAGCATCGACGTCTTGCCTGGAGTGACGTTCGGGTTTGACTCGTGATGGGAGACATGGTAACGGATCAATAGATATGACCTCCCGGGGTTTCTCAATTTATAGACTGAATTAACACTCAACGTGTCGTCACGTACCTTTATCTGGATCGTCAATCTGTGGGGCCAATGCCTTAGGCCACGAGTCAAGCTAGTCTAGACTAACGCGATGATCCTTCAAGTGCAACGATTGACCTGTTCCAGCGATAAACATCGTACGAGTAGACACTCCGCCAGCGTTGAACAGCTCATAAAAACCTCCACGCGCATGACTAGTTCATTCTGGACAAGCCTCAAGCACAATGGGACCGCCTCCCCAACATACACCAGGTCGTCCGAGACACCCGAGCCGACCGAGGCACCAGGCCGATCCCGATCCTACTACACCATCAAACTTGAGAAGAATCCTACGGGAGCGGCAGTCGGCTCGCAATAGAAAGGCCTGCTTGCCTTGCCGGGAGAGAAAGGTCCGGTGTAATCACGAACAGCCCTGCCAAACTTGTATCAGACGGGACCATCCAGATCTATGTTTCTACCAAGATCCCGAGACACTCCGAACGTCGAGAAGATCTACACATGAACCTGGGCCCCCTGAAATGCTCTCACCAAATGCTACAGATGAGAGCCTCGGCGCCAACCAAGCAACCAACTCCTTTGCTATCGCCGACATACGCGATGATTCTGAAGGGCAGCTTCCAACCCCGTCTTTTCTCGGGGGAAATTCCATAATTTCGGTGACCCGAGAAGGCAGCTTGCAGCCGAGTACTCAACGTGAACGCTGCACTGCATTTGAGACTGGAATTTTCCCTCTTCTCGGCATGGACATGACCGCTCCACAGACCACCTCTTCCAGTACACAGCAGAATCAACCTAGACACCCAAACTCGTCACTTCCCGATGCCCGGGAGATGATCGTACTCTTCAACTTCTATCGCCACCGAGTTCACCCCTTCCAATTCGTGCTTGATGACGTTGACGAGATAGAAAGGTCTATGTGCTCACTCATCAACGGGGAGATGGAAGCACCGCAATGCGATGCACACTTTCTCTGTCTGATACATGCCATCTTTTCCCTAGGGGCTCAATTCTCTGATCTTGCTCCTACTGTCCGCGTCCCCAAATACCAGAAACATTGTATGTAGTCTGCATCCTCTATTGCTTCTTATCTCAGTGACAAGGCACTTATACATGATAGTAAAACATGCCTTGAGCCTTTTGGGAACTTTTGACTACTTGTGGAACCCGTCAAAGAGGTTGATTCAAGCTTTCCTGATCCTGGGGCATGTTCTGCAGAATGACATGAATCCCCGGGCGGCTTGGATTCTTGGCGGCACCACAATTAGGCTCGCCCTATCTGTTGGTCTCCATCAGCCTGAATCAATAGCCAGAAGCATTTGCATCTCGCCCGCTGAAGCTCAAAATCTACGGTACGTTGTTAATCGTTGTGGCTGAATCTCGCAAATGGTAACTTGTCACAGGCTCGCCATAGTTTGGCAAGATACCCTTCTGTCACTGGCATTCGATCAACCTCCCGCATCCCAAATGATGGATATTGGTTCCGACTTACCTGCCTTGGCAAGGGAAGGTGGTTCTGGCGTAGAATTGACTTACCGTCAGGCTATGAACTGGATATGTCATTTGGCCCTTCGTTATCTATCCGCTCCTTCAGACACGACATCCAAGGAGCGCTATCACGAAATCTTTCAAGCTTTTGACGCCCTTCAGCGTTCTGTTGCTCCCCATCTGAAGAGTCAAACTAAGTGCTGCTCCATACAGGAAATTCAAGAGCACCATAGCCTGGAGCTTCACGCCAACTGTGTTTTATCTACCCTCTGCCGGCCTATTCTATCAAGAGCGGCGAAACGGGCCGTGGGCGAAGATGAGTCCTCCAGGATTTTGGAAAGATTTCAAGAGTCTTTGAAACGAAGCGTTTGTGCTTTGATCCGGCTGCGATCAATCTCAAGTCATTCGACACGTTCGTGGGCGTTCGTTCACAACGGGCTTTCCTCAGCTCTACTGTTGAGCTTCATAAAGGGTGCCAAAGCCACAGAAGATACTCGAAAGATACAGGCCAAACTCATACAGAGTTTGACAGAGACCCACGAAGACGTTGGACAGCTCTCCATTGCCCACAAGAAGGCTCTCAAGGCGCTACAAGCATTGCAGAAACTGGCGGAGGATGATGTAGCCAATGAATCGGCGACCCGAGAGGAAGAAGGGCGAGAGTCTATAAACAATCAAGATGAGGTGACAATCTCCCATGAAAATCCAAGCGACTTTCAAGACCCTAGGTGAGCTCATCGAAAGCTTTTGCGGTGTTGAGTGTGCCGACTAACCTTGTGTAGCACATTCGAGATGGATGAGTGGCTTCGCACCTTCGAGTTTGACTCCTTTTCACCATTAGATGCGTACAATTTCATCATGTCTGATCAAATTCTTCCAGAAACAGGATATGAAAAATAAACCAGCATTATATTCTCTAATTCTTTATCTCTATAATCTATGTAACAGCATTATGGTCCCTCACGAGGTTGTGACGCCGTGGCCTAGGTCGACTTACCAAAGCCCATGGCCTCCCAACGACTGGAAACCTTGTCCTGAATCTCTTGAGGGAAAGAGTTCTTGAAATCAGCAGCCTCCCAGTTTCTTCCTGTAGTGTACTCGACAGGCAGCAAGCAGTCCGAAACAACCTTGCCACCCTTGTTCGGTGCTCCATTTCCATGCGACATGTAGGGAATCAAGGGAAATCCTTTAACGTCCTCGAAGTTGTATTCGTCCATTCCGGGGCGACAGCGTGTGCAGAAGGCCCAGATGACGTCCTTGAAGTCGTACACATCGATGTCTTCACTAACAATCAGGAGGCGATGGATGGTGTACCCAACCTTATGCCGAAAGACGAGATCTCCAATTTTGCGACAAAACTCTTCAGGGTTGGTTTTCAACTCTCTCAACTTTTGCGTATCGACTTGCAATGCAACCCAGGTCACTTGAGACTCGAAGGGGGAGAATGCTTCCTTGATGGGAAAGCCATTTGACTTGAGAAGGAAACCAATCTCTGCGGCTGCAAGTGGACCAATCATGGTGTGCTGCATATTATTAGTTACCTATTAAGCGCGCAAGTATCGGCCGGTGAATCTTACAGTCTCGTCCGTCAGCCGGCCACAGCAACAAACAGGTAGAATGGCGTCTTTTCGATGGGTTATAAGATCCACATTGTACTTGGGCCACGGATGAGTGTCGCCGGGAAAGACGTAGCTACATAGGACTTGGTTAGCTGTCAAACCGTTGTGTCCGAGGAAGATTGACATACCCATGCATTTCTCCGAAAGGCCCTTCGAGGGCAGTCTCGGTGATTGAGCATGTTCCTTCAAAAACAATCTCCGCGTTTGCAGGCACGTAAAGGCCACTTAGCTCGCACTTAACAACTTCAAGAGGCGATCCGACCAGTGATCCGATGTACTCAGCTTCGGACAGTCCATCCGGGAGAGGCATGCTGGAGGCCATGATAGCTGCTGGTGGAACACCAAATGCCAGGGCCCAAGGCATATCGCGGCCTTCTTTCTTCCACATTTGGTGGATCTGCCAAATGTGCTGCGGCTCAATAACTAAGCCGGCGAGATGGTTGCGATCGTGAACCATGGCGCGAGCAATCGACCAGTTTGTCCACTTGCCATCCGGTGACTGAACAATGTGCATGCCATACGTCTGGACGTACTTGCCACCATCTGCTTGGTGCAACAAAGGTGCAGGCAACTTCGTAAGGTCAAATTGGTCTGGTGTAAGACGGAATTCCTTGCAAGGCCCTGTCTCAACGACCTTGGGTGGAATAGGCGCAGCTGTTTTCGCAGCAATCATCTTATCCAGAATCTGCTTCATAGACGAATCTGCAGGAAGGCCAAGGTGTCTGGCCAATCTGCCGAAGCGCTGCTTGGGATCGGAGCGGAGAGAGTTAGGCGCTCCTAGGATTCTCCAGAGACCATTTTGATCCTGCCCCTTGAGCCTGTTGAAGAGAGGCGCCTTTTCATCGTTTTCGACGACCTTTCGAATGATCGCACCGACTTCAAGATGAGGATCGCATTCATAGTTGATCTGGACAAGATCACCATCTGCGTCGAGAGCCTCAACGAAGGCACGGAAGTCCATGTGTGGGGGGGTTTGCGATGACATGTTTCTGAATTAAGCGGAAGATGCTGACTGTGAATGGCGAGTTTTAGAAGGGATCGAGGCTCAAGAGTGAAAGCATTCACGAACTTCTTATATGTTCAAGCTGGCTCGAAAATTATTTCGTCACTTTGGGACGCTTCCTTGGTCGTCCGAGTACCCCGAGGTGACCGACTGCACCGACCCGGGTTGGGCCGACCGAGGGCTCCGAATCCGCCGAAGTCATTCTCGGAGACACCGGGGTCATGGTTTTGCCTCGCAGTTTTCGGGGCTTGATCTTAAAGGCTTAAATAAGACACATAAGAAGCAGACCGCAAGACACTCGCAATCGAATACTCATTTCAACATTTACTGTACTACATCAACACCTTTTTTCACGACACATTACGAACCAAGACCTAGAGACTACCCACCCACAGCTCCAGCACCAATTTCATCATGGGAGAGGTCGGAAGAAA
The DNA here is from genome assembly GCA_000966855.1 of Fusarium sp. JS1030. Classification (NCBI taxonomy): domain Eukaryota; kingdom Fungi; phylum Ascomycota; class Sordariomycetes; order Hypocreales; family Nectriaceae; genus Fusarium; species Fusarium sp. JS1030. The sequence goes on from JWIW01000101.1 coordinate 1,292,593, forward strand.
GAAGATTATCGTCGCCTTGACTGGCGCGACCGGGGCGGCGATAGGAATTCACACCCTCTCGATTCTTCGACGACTCAACGTCGAAACACATGTCATCATCAGCAAATGGGCCGCAGAGACCATCAAATACGAGACCGACTACACGCCAGCCAGTGTTCGGGCCTTGGCAGATTATTCATACAACTCTTGCGACCTAGCAGCGCCCATTGCGAGTGGGTCATACCGTGTCGACGGCATGATCGTGGCGCCGTGCTCTGTCAAGACGCTAGCCGCTATCAATGCTGGCATTTGTGATGATCTCATCACCCGAGCCGCAGATGTTTGCCTCAAAGAGCGGAGGAGGTTGGTGCTGTCGGTAAGAGAGACGCCACTAAGCGAGATTCACTTGAGAAATATGATGGAGGTTACGAGAGCCGGAGCCATTATTGCGCCCCCTGTTGTGGGATTCTACACGTGCCCGGGCTCAGTGGAGGATATCTTAGATCAGATGGTTGGCCGATTGTTAGACTTATTTGAGCTGGATAGTGGGAACTTTGAGAGATGGGAAGGGATGAGAAAAAATGGTGTTTGAGCCATGTTTACCTTATGGAGTTATTAGGGGTATGATTGTAGACTGTCACTTATGGGATGTAATCATCTAGATAAAGGCGTTGATATATATGAAAAGGGCCTAGTATCAACAAATCAGTCTTGATAACGGGTGTACTTCTACTGCTTAGAATAGTAAATGAGCTACAGAAGATCTCACAAAATTCGGCTGTCAATCTGTGCCACGTATGACCCATTGGCGACCGATAGAGAGCTTTTAGGAAGTTGAATAAGCTCAAATATCTAACCTACCTCGTGAGGATACCGTCGTTCCACTTCACGGTTTTAGGCGAGACTATGGAGTTTACTCGGTTGGGTGCCATGCTCAGATTGACTAATCATCTGAGACCTAACTACGTCGAAGAGGCAATTATGTCACTTGGAGGGATATATGATCGGCATCTTACATTTCTCTGGGGCAGTGTTTATGCTTCGAGAAGTGGTTTGAGCCAATCAACACTGTGAACCTCGGCATTAGTTGTCGCCAAGATACCCAGCCCAACCCATCTGCCGCGACATTGTTAGCCAAGAGCTCCACGACGGGACTAATGGTTTCCAAAACAAGATTAAATAGCTGGAAAAAGTATCGACTGGATCAACACAGCTTGTGAGATGTGAGGCATAGGCACCTGATTGTGACATCCATACGCTGTTCGGTAAATCGCTGCGCTGTTGCGGCGGGCCGATGCAGGTTCCAAATGTTTCATTTATCCAGGCTTAAATTGTGCTGTGGAACTATTAACAGTGACCCTCGCCGGTTAGTAGTGGTGTGTAGCTTTGAGAAACGCGTCTGACGCCGAAAACAGATATACATGGCGCTGTGAACTGTAGATTAGCACACAGTGGATAATTGTGAGATAGGAGGAGACTGTACTGGCTGAGGCGATGATACACCAGGGCCAATGAATACGCGCCATAACACAAGGGATGAGTGCCGCATAGGTCGACATCTAGAGTTTTCCACGGGCTTTGAGGGCTTCATGAGCGGATCGTCGGTGACTACGGAAGTCGGGCCCATCACCCATCTGTCTCTGCGCCGGCTCCGAGAAGTCTTCTGCAGATCTAGAAATTACGAACTTACGCTGCTTGAGTACTCGACTCTTGTATTTTGCTTGGAGTTTGTTGTCTATTTAAGAGATGAGCTGCCTCCCTTTGGGCTCAGCACTTTCATCACCAACAGTCTCAGTCAGCACAGTTTCAACCTCCCATGCTTGTGTGTTGGCTACTAGAATACAAATTTGACGTTTTCTAGTTTAGTAGATGGTGACTGTGGATGCTTGGGTATCTGACGGCGCTAAATGGAAATCTCACAATGAGTCATTCTTATTGAGATTGTATGGCTCCCCACCCACCTGGGAAAAGCAGGACCCTGGCAGGGGTCGAACGAATTGATGCAACCCTGTTGGCTCCATCGAGACCCTGGCCAGACGGTTGACAGCTGCACTAAGAACTTAGTTGCTTACCTCCTGCGAGAATTGGTGGGCACTAGATGGCCGAGAAAACAAGACGTAGACAATGAACAGGTTTAATTTGCGTTGTTTTTATTTTCCACCACTAGAAAGCAACAAAGAAATGAGACTTGTCGAATTTGATAAATCTACTCGGGGAGCTATGATCAGTCTCCGACTTGCTCTTTAGCCGGAGAAGCCATAGTGAGAGCGACGATCCTCGTCGAGTGCAGATATGAGGCACGGAAGGATTTAACCTGTTGCTGAAAGCGGATTAACCGGCCCATGGTGTGGCAGGCAAGGTCACCATTTGAGAACTGTGCATCTCGTTACGCAGCAGAGACTGGGATAAGAATTTTGGGTAGTCCTTATACATCGAGCCCAGCGATGCTACACGGCTGTCAGAATGAGTCATTATGAGCACAGAGGGATTCATTCTGCATCAAGTTGATTCAGAATTGCTACCCGGCTAATGAAACGGTCAAGATATCAGCCCCAAGAACTGTTGGGTCGGCGACGGTGATGTATAAAAACCCTGAGTGAAGCGCCTTTCCTGGACCTGCAATTTACTGCGCAATAGAAATCAATTCAAACATGATGATTTCCCACGACCTTCCATCTATTGAGCCACGTAAGTTCCCCCAACACCTTTACTCTCCCTACTTTTTTGTGATCGATACCTCTTATTTTGCCGATCTGAATTTATCGCAAAGACTGCGATTCTGTGGACAAACATACAGCCGACATCGTCTGAAAAGATTGTTTTTCACCTGTTCCTTATCTCGCTCTGCTTTTCTGTTGAGTTTGCTGACCATGATCGCGATCTTCAACCAGCTCGTCTTGGCTTCTCCGCTTCACACCCCTGAGCAGTTCCCACTCGCGGCCTTGGTTGGCTCATGCCTAATTGTATTGTGAGAGCTCAGAAAAACTTGCAGACTCAAAAGTGGCAGGTGATCCTTGAAAGTAACGCACCAAATTTGTGCATATGCGGCAGCTGTGTCTCCTCGCCATTCGGTTACGCTAATGAGAGTGACATACCATTGAGGGGTTTTGGGAAGAGGTGCTCTATTCGTTATTAACCTTTGAAAGAGTCTCTGCGGGTCGTTGGCTCCTAAAACTTTACTCTTTCTTAACGTCACGCCTCACAGGATTTCTCGCATCTACAGCATGAACACTCAAGATGGCCGCAGGTTTTCGACCTCAGGGAGGCAGCTAAAAAGTGGCATGCACCTTAACCAGCACAAGATGGTCCCCTAGAATTATATAATAATGTACAACTATGAAATTAAAATACACGAGAGGCGAGAAAAAGCTAGCCTAAATAAAAGTGTACAAGAACAGATGACCAGACACCAGGCTCGACTGATAGTAATGACGGTCTTCAGGTCACACACTGAATAGTTTTCAATCCGGATCGGGGGATTCAGAAGGTCGCAAGTCATTGAAACTCAAGAGGTTACTCCAGTCCCCCATGAAATGATCGCTAGATAATCGCACTGATGTGGGATTTGGGGCAGAATAAGCACCGGAACACGGTTGCCACTGGTCAAAAGGAGTCGAGGGTCTTGATAGGAGTGCCGGGTCAAACGTTTCCTGCTCGCCAAAGGAATGACAGGTTGAAGCCTCATTCTGAGGCTCTGTGTACCATGGATTCGGGTAGCCCAATACTATGCTTGAGCTGATGCTTGAAAACCCTAAGATTAGATGAGCTTCCAAGTCCATAATGCCACGAGGGATGCCTTAAACAAACCTAGAATGAACAAGACGACAAGTGCAAACATAATACCCGTTACCAGCAGGACAATATTGAAACAAGGAGCTCCTTGAAATTTGTTTTTCGAGAACAATGCATTTGGGGCAATGAGTATATCGGGGGGTTCAATATCCCATCTTGTTGCTTGGGGAATTGAGCGTTTCGTGTCGGCAAGACTTTGTCCTTGGTCGATTTGTTGCCAGCCGTTCAAACCAGGCTCTGTTTCGAGACCAAAGGTTTCATTAGCAGTCGAAATTAGGCCAGCCACCGACTCTCGCAGTTGCTGCATCGCATTGGACGGTAAATTGGAAACGAGGGATCTGGTCCGGAATGTTCCTTTCCTCAATATCCAATCGATGCGTTCGTTTATGACCAGCCGCCAATGTTCTGTCCATTGTCTCTGCAGCTCAAGGTCAAAGTCGATCTCATCAACGTTCCAGATGAGTCGTGCTGCTTTATCGACTCCGGGCAAGATCTCCCGCCACGCCACCAAATCTTGAGTGAATTCGTCTTTATACGCATCTTCGTTGTTACTGACAGAGTCTGCCATTGCTCTTGTTGCGCAGAGAAAGCAAAGTGCCCCCAAGAAACTGGGAACCTTGAGTCGGACTAACTGCCGCATTGTTCTCATCGCGGCGGCCCATGCATCCTTGTAGCTTCGCAATCCTGCAGAAAGTTGATAGAGCTCGGTAGAGGAGTCCTTGGTAGCTTGTTTAAGGAGGAGATAGTGACGTATGAATCTTTCTCGAAACTTTTGGAGCTTTAGCCTTTCCTGTTCCCGAATTTTGGGATCTTGCGCGATATCAACAGCCCGTATTCTTCGTCCAGGTGTATCCCAAGATGCGTCGATTGTTTGGGTATGCAAGTCTGTATCCTCCGCCGTAGAACTAGAAGGGCTCTCGGAAACCCCACTGTCTCTAAGGCATGGATCCGTTGATTCGAAATGGGATACTGTAGTTGGCTCTCGCTTGGACCGTTCGGGGCTTGCTGTTTGGAGCGCTGTTTCTGGCTCGGCCCTCATGTTATGACCCTCAATCTGATCATCACCCTCTGGAAACAACTGATCAAGGTCAAAAAAGGCTTCGTTCAACGATTCAATGCCATGATCAAGTTCCTGCTGAGCAAAAGCTGCCCGGAGCCGATTATCCAAGACCGAATAAATAGAGGGATCCTTGAAGTCGAAAAGACGGAATGCCAAGCGATTGCCAACGAACCCATTCACAAGGAGCTCCCATTCCTCGAGGAGACTCGGCATTTTATTTGGGAAATGTACCAATGTTCTCAAGCTTTCGAGCTGCGCCTCGAGGCGAGTGTAGTTCATGAGAAGCAGTTGGCCGTTGAAGCGACGTCCTTCTTCCCAAAGACTGAAGGGAAACAATGATCTGAGCCCATAGTATAGATCCTCGCTGAAAATGGTGACATCTAGTCGGTTGTGGCGAACTGAGACCTGGAAGACAGTCGTTGAAGACTGAGGATCCTGAGGTAGACCATCGCTGCAACATGCAAGTCCATCCTGAGATATTGAACAATCTTTTAGGATATGTTGGTGCCTGAGCTCATGACTATCGATTAATTAGCAAGTTGAAGCTGAATACAGAGTGTGGATAGGACAAACCCTTCAGATATCTCCCTGAGACAATATGTTTTGAGCGGTAGTGTTGAAGAATCCTCCACAGGACTTTCTTCGCGGTGGTCATCCGGTGATTTCGAGGCAGCTTTTATGTGGGTTTCGGGGGTCTTCGTGGAAGTATTCCAGGAGTTTTCATCTGGAGCCTGCGACAGAATTTGGGGTAGCGGTGACGTATCGCCATTGCTACCTGCTATGACATGCCTCGCATCTGGGGCCTGCGTGACTACTGGTGACGGTGAGAGTTGGGAGCTTAGCGTCGTGGGCTCCTTGCCTGGGGATACCATAGGTTTAGGGATGCCGGCATTTTGTTGTTTTGCTTTGGGTGTAACATTGCCTCCAGTCAGTAAGTTAAGAGAGCTGTACTTTCCCTTTTTGTGCCCCCTCACACGTCGAGTCCTTAAATCTCCATCATAATGATTCAGAGTCTTGTACATGCCCCATTCTTGAAGTTTTGTGCGGAGTTTGCGAAGGCTATTTCCTATCAAGTTAGAAATGTTTCTGGACATAGGCAGGACAAGTGATGTCTACCAAACTTCAAATTTGAAATCTCTTTGAAGAATGCCGACAACCTCCTTGGCGGACCTATTCTCGCAGACGTAGAGCTGTACGATGGCTGGTTTCTGCGCCTCCCAGGCCTCCGCGGAATGATGATGACGACGCTGCTTCGGAAAGACACCTTCGGGTTGAGTCAGGGGTTCGAGTGTCCCCGAATTCCTCACTCTCGGGGCTAGTGTCCGATAACAAGGCATGTTGTTATATTCCATGTTGTGGAAACAGAGCATCACGATTGATCGGGAAGCGGCTATGCTTAAGTAGAAGGCGAGGGGATGAAGTGGCTGTGAGGGAGACGTGGCGTGCGTTGGTAAGACAAGTGCATTGGGACCGATGAGCCAATCAAAGGAGTGTATAAGGGTGCATTAGCTTGAACCAACCAATGAGAAAATATTACAATGTGTGCTGTTTGGAAAACACGGCGTTGGGGGCCCTAAAGTGCATTGGAAAAAATTGCCTTGTCTACCAGCCAATCCAGGGCGATTACGCCAAGGCAGCCCATCGCCCGTGCCGTCCTATCAAAACACTTTATCTGAGTGCATTGCACGCTCAGCCCCCGCCACTTTGGAGCGTCAGAAAAGCGAGACATGAAAGCCTTGTCATACTGTCTCAGCTTAAGAAGCTGAACGCTGTTCTGCCCTCATTGGCTGAAGTGGAATGCATTGGAAGTATCTGGTAGCGGAAGAGCGGGCTGGACAGTCAGCTTGAAGGGAATTGGCTTGCCAGGCCTTCCTAAACTGCTTCTTGGCTCAGGGGTGCCAAGGATCAACGCTTTTGGCGAATCGGATACTCGAGTAGAACTATTGCACCTCGCTCACATTCGGGTTCCCTTTCCGGCGGTTGAGGAGTGCAATAACACTATTCTGGCCATTCAAATCAAGGCAAGGAGCCAGAAATCACCACTCTATGGGATGAAGATGCATTCTCTGCCTCATTAGAGTCCTTGTACTGGAATAATGGGAGATATTTATTGCTCTCGTCGCTCCCACTGTAGTCGACATAGAGACCAACAGTTCCTACTTCCACACCTTCCAGCTGTTCAAACTTCACTTTGAATTCCTATTACTTAGTTGAGCTGGGCGCTTTGAAGCAGACTTTGTGTTGAAACCTTACAGCATGACTTCCAATGTCGATAGTGGTGCTTCGGTTGAAGTGTATTATAACTGGCTTTTTTCAACGAAGTCATCGAGCTAACCATATTATGCTAGGCATGCCTCTTCCACGAGTGGAGCTACGAACTCAGCCGCTACTGAGTCTCGGGGGAATATGGCAGTCTCGGAAGTGAAGGTTGTCAAAAACGACAATGACGACAAAAACAAGTCGGTCTCAGCGGACAGTCTTGACAGCCAGACACTCTGGCAAACCGGGCAAGATATCAGTCCAATGGAGAGATGGCTAGGTGAAGACAGAAAGGCAGGTCCTTGGGACCATTTGAGATCAACATGAGATGACAATAGTGGACGCTCTTGCAGAGCAATTAATCGAGAGGGTGGGGTATCGGTCAAGATAGATAAGTTTGATATTGGGACAGCTTCATGCACAATGCAGTTTCTCAAGCCATCGTTTCGTCTACGCTCTGCTAAACAAGTGGCTAGAACAGTTGCCCTTAAACCACTCGGGACAATATCGGCCGTGAGTTTGTGTCACTTATATGTGGGATCGCGAGAATGCGGAGTATCGTCGGGCTTTTTCCATGCCGAGTCGGCGGAGTAGAATCGGCATCTCAATGACGGCATAATGATGTCAAGAACATAATTCAAATAAGCATAATCGCGGACGTCATCATTGGACTCAGGACATCAAAAACATCGTACAGAACGAGAGTGCTCTCAACTGTAACAAAAGGTCCTCAAACAACCTACTACTCTGAGGTCCCTGCCCTGCCTCCATCCTGCACACCCACTCTTACATCTGCGTGACTCGTTTAGGACTAAAGCATCGATCGCCGCAAATCAGACACAATGGTACACAACGTTAGGACGTAGGTGCTTTCCTTTGGCCCTTTCGGCGTATACAGCACGGAAATAGCCAAACCATATCTCACTTAGAGAACTAACACGACTATAGAACCGAGGAATTCAAGGAGGCTTTGAAGGAATACGACATTGTGGCTGTCGACTTCTTTGCTACTTGGTGCGAGCCGTGCAAAGCCATCGCCCCGTTCTTTGCCCAGTACGTCAGCTGCAAACACACACAGTTGGCCTGTATGCACTTGGATCCTGCTAACGCTTTGACAATAGTTGCTACGAGCTAGACAAGTTCAAGGATTTCCGGTTTATCAAAGTTAATGTTGATGAGCTCACTGAATTGTGCGAGGAGCTTCAAGTTCGTTCAATGCCTACATTTCAGCTATATAGGCGTGGTGAGAAGGTCGGAGAGGTGCAAGGCACTGACCGGGCAGAGTTAATGGAGCTTCTCGAGAAGGGTCTGTAGAAACTCCATCAAAACGCCTCAGTTTATGAGGCTTTATCATGATTGGTGTTTGGTCAACCCTCGGTGCTAGTCCCTTGATGAAATGACACGATACCGTAAGCATGTCCTATGTATCCAATAATAATAATCATGGCTATACATTCCTTCCCCAATACTGCCAAACTAGGGTTTAGATGTTCTTGGGTTCGAGCTGCTCCTCTGGGGCGTCAACCACACGACGACCACCCTTGGCCCGTCTATCAGCGTCTAGGGACATGGCGAACTTGGACTTTGAGCGGATAGTCGGACCCTTCCAGTAGATCAGATATACTGGAATAGTGACAGCAAATGCGAGGCAGGCAAGAATCGTGCTAGCATATTCGAGATGGTACTTTCCGCCAACATTCTCATAGAGGGGTGTTGAGTACATGGCTGCAATGCCGGCCAGAAAGTCTCTTGCGAAACCGTTTCCTCCAGTTGCCGACGCTGAGTACGGGCCATATGCTAGTCACCAGGTTAGTCAATATGCTTAAGAGACAAGTAAAGACAGACTTACCAGCAATCATGTAGTCGACAGTGGACATGTAGATTCCAAAGTTTGCGATGGCAATCAGACATGAAAAGATCATTGGTCCAATCCAGTGCGACTGAGGAGGACCGAGAGACGTCCATGCAAAGCCGAACAGTCCAATGGTTTCGAGAGGTGCGAGGTATAAAAGCCATTTGAGCCGATGCTCAGGAGGCAGAGCATCAGGACCTTTGGCCCTGGTCACACGGTGATCACGAATGATCCACGGCACATAGGACAGATACGCAATGAGATAACCAATGTTGATGGGAATAAATGCCCACGCTATCTCAAGCGTTCCGAAACCCCATTGTTCAAAGACTGGAGTGAAGCCTTCTTGAAAAGTAAAGATGAGGGCATCGGAGAATGCCGAAAGGAGCGAGCAAGACAGGACGATAGGCTCTCGCAGAAACATCTCGAAAGGACGCATCCAGGTGATGCCGAACTCTTTCATCGAGAGGCGCGGTTTCTTGACTTCGTTGGGTCCATAAACATTGGTGTCTTCGCCGGATTTGCGTTGTCGCTTGGCTTCCTTGTCCATGATGATTGTCGCTCGGCTCTCGGGCATGAAGAATTGGATCGCCTTGGCGAATGTTAGCATGTGTTTAGCTAAGTATGCTGAAGGATTACAACGCCGAGCTTACCTGAACGACAGCGCCGAAAATGAGTTGTATCCAGAAGTTCCAGTACCAAGGGAGGAATTTCTGGATAGGGCCGCCTACAACGGGGCCAATTGAGGTTCCACCTACAGAAGATAGAACGACAAAGAGGACGGCCCATTGCTGTTCTTCAGGTTGGTAGAGATCGGCGACCATGCCCAGCGTAACACTTCCACCGGCAGAGCTGAGGCCTCCCTAGATAGAATTAGATAGGTGTTCATGGTTGAGAGATACAAGGGATATGTACCAAAGCCCGAGCAACGAGGATGCTGCCAAAATTAGGGGCGAGGGCAGCAAGAATCTGCCACATATTGACCAGGAACAGAGAGCATCTGTAACAGTGTTAGCTAGAAGAAACTTAGACAGTTCACCTGGTTGGACATGCTGAAGAATCTTCCATCTGCCGAACTCTTCACTCCACGGAGCCCAGAGTTCACAGCCGAAGGCATAAAGCACTAGAAAGACACACTGGCCCACGCGGGCCGCCTGCTCGCTGACGTGAAAAGCCTCACTAATGGGAGTGACGGCACTAGGAAAGACACTCGTGTTGAAGTTCATCGACACCTGTACTGCGAAAATAGACGACAGCAGCATCCACTTCTTCCAAGCTGGCCAAGAATAACCCAAGAGATGGTAGCATTCATCTTCGGAGATGATCCTTTTGCCATCCGGTGTGTACTCTGGTTGGTTGCTCTTTGGTGCGGCCAGGCCGTCATGGCTGGCTGATCCCTCCAACTCTTCATCTCTTCCAACTTCTTCTCTGAAGAAACTCTCGTTGGCTCCTTGTTGTCGGCCCAAAGACTGATGAGCCTTTTCAGGGCCGTTGGCGCCGGCTTGGGGTCTTTCTTGTTGAGATGATGTACTATTGGCGTCGATCAGGGTTTCGCCCGAGTTATTCGTTCGGCCGGTTGGTGGACTCGGAGGACGTGGCGTGGCAGCCATGATGGTTATCAAAGGTAGTGTTTGACGTAAGTCCTTTGTAAGAGAGCCCTCAGAGATAATGCTTCAACGCAGGGATGAAACCAGGAGAAGCATTTGGGAAGGAATGCTCCGTCGATAATATCAATTCGAGATAATACTCATGTCAATGTTTAAACACACGCCGCCACAGGCACTTATTAAACCTGCGCTCATCCTGGACGCCTCGGTTTGCTCTCCATCTTGACTAACAGCCTTCCCGCATGATCCTCGAAACCCTCATACGTCAATCTTGATTTTATCAAAATTGTGGTTGGCCGAGTTCACGTCTTACGGAGCTAATAGCCCGAAGGCGCACAAAAAGACCCTGCAAACCGTTGGCTCAGCCTTTCGCAGCACGCTCAGTCAGCAGACAAAAACCACTATTTCGGCATTCTGATCGTGTCGTTTGCGCGCTCATCGAAAAAGCCTTGGGAGATTGACATCATTGCGTCACAAACAGCGGGTCGACAGTGGAATAAATGACGGAAACTCGTGGGGCGAGCAGACCGTGAGCCTCAACCGCTTACGGCTCGGGATTGCCGTATTCGGAAATCCGAAGCCCGTGCCATTCTCACCAACATCGGGCCTCTACTCCATAAAAGCAAGTAGAGTGACGTTTTTCTCCGAAACGACGCTTAATCGATCGATTCTGTAACAGAAAAGATTCTCCAGTTTCGGAATTTTAAGCTTATGATGAAAAATTATGCCAGGACTCAGACGGTTTACACGCGCTCCAGAGTTTCAGAGGTGTCGTAGATGCATTTTCCAAAGTTCTACTACAGGTTCGGTAGTAAGAAGACGATCTGACAATACCATATTCGTGGGACTTCCACTTGTATTGGCAGTTTTTTATTTAATTTTACTCAGTATGATCGTAAGCGCCCAAACTATTCTTGTCTTGAAGTCTCAATGTCGGCTTATTTAGAGGATGTAAGTTTACCCTAAGAGTTACTCCCATTGGTGAATTATCAAGTCGTCGTGTATCATTTGCGTTCCATTGTGATTTCCATTGAAGCCTACGTAGAATAATATCACGTGTATGGAACCCGTCCTTTATTTTGGCCGGAATTTGGCAATGTATCAAGCCTGCCTTTTAATATTTGAATAAGGTTAAACAAGAAGCGGCAAAGGAAAGTCGAAGACACGAAGGAGTTATCATTATTGATAAGTCTGATATTGTAAATGGAAACCAAGGCAGACTAGGTGTACTCTTGTGAACTGGCTCGATGTGCTGCTGCTAGGAACAAGCTTTGTAGCATGCTACTGTGGCCGTCGCCAAGATCCGACCAAGACTTTGCCGAGATTTTTACTCCACTCTAAATAATTTGTGTGGTACTGTAGAGTGAATTGGGAGGAGATGGGCCGAACTCAAATCGGCACTTTTATTAATCTGGGCCAGAGCCGTGCCTGGGCATGAGTGCATCATAGCTGGCCTCTATCGTTTAAACCTTGAATACCTACGACGTATGTGCGAGCCAACAGAAACTTGTCATTTCAAGATCACATGCCACCTAGGTATGTGGGAATTTCATGCCCAAGACTGTATCTCTAGGGCCGATTCACGTAGTGTCCTCTAGTATGAATTTTGCTGGGTGAAACGCAATTCCACGCATCGAGCTGGTACGCCCAACCGCGTATTGGCGTTGCTTCCGCACTTTTTCATCTTGTGAGAAAATCCTCGCTTCTTCAGGGTAGGTGTGTGCACATGCTCGAGCTTCATAATTATGCATTATTGTTCATCAGATCCAAACTATTCGAGGAAGAGGGGTATTTCAATCTTCCCTTGACTTGGCGTACTCGATAGAGCCTCTCCAGTCAACACCTATCATATAGCTAACTTCAATAATTGCAATGACGGTGAGGCCTGACCCAAGGCCTATCCACACGCCGTCCAAGCCCATCCGCCAAGGACCCAGCTCGAGCCAAATTGCAAGGGGAACAGCGCCGACATAGTTGATTAAGAAAACTACCCAGGCAGCAAAAGATTGCTTGGCTAGGCCACGAAGTATGCCGTTGCATCCGCATATGGTAGCATCGACGATCTGAAATGCTGCCACCGCGAACATGGTGTTCGAGGCGAGATGATGGATCGAGGGATCTGTAGAGAAGATGGGGCCGATGTAATTCCTGAGAGAGAATAGGACGGTGGCATCAAACAGCCCGATGGCAACGAAGAGGATAGCGTAGAGTATAGTAGCTCGTCGAGCGGCCGACACGAGCCCTGCTCCGATGAGATGGCCAATTCTGGTACTGACACCGACGCTGAAGGAGAAGGGGATATGCCACATGACGACTGAAGTGGTTGTCAAAATCGTCTGTGCAGCGAGGTGTGTTGTGCTCAGGTAAGAAGTGCTAAAAGTCAAAATCTCAAACGCAGCCCATTCAGCCAGTGTTACAGCTGATCCTGCAGCAGAGAGTCGAAGCATGGAGCCCCATCCTTTGAAGGCTCGACGTGAGAGGCCGGGCCAGCACTGATGCGACGACTTCTTGAACAGGATACACAAGAACAGGAGGATGGGACGCAAGCTGTTGGCGAGAGCAGCACCTAGCGCAGCGCCGTCAAGGCCCAATCCAAAGTGAAATGCGAATAACCAGCTCAGGAGGGCATTCACTGGCGCACAGATGACCAGAATACACAGGCCTGTATCGAAGTCTCCTTGTGCCTGCAAGAAACGCTTGCCAGCTTCGAACGACGCGTACCCTGGGAGTCCAATCAAGCTAACTCGCAGGAATGAGCCGGCCTTTACGGCAAGGTACTCTTGCTTCAGAAAGATGGACAATATTGCCGGCGAGCAGATCCAGAGAGCACCGACAGGGATAGAAACGACGGCCATCAAGAGAAGCATGCGTTGAACATGTAAACCAACACCAGTCTTGTTACCAGCTCCATACGCATGGGCGCATAGAGTGTCTAGAGCAGTTGCCATACCCTCAAAGATGGCAAGGCCGGCGATGTTCATCGTTGTCACGCCGACAGACGCAGCAGCCAGGTCATCTTGGCCAAGATGCCCAGCTGCAAACGTCGTAATGACGCTGAAGGAATACTGCAGCAGATAGGTAGCCATGAGGGGAACCGAGTATCGCGAGATGAGGGATAGCTCGGCCCACCAGCTGTAGACGGGCCATCGCGAGGCGTTCTCCTCAGTGTCGGATAACAAAGGCGCGGCCTCGCAGATTCGAGGATCTTGTTCGTCGTCGCCCATTGCGAAACAAAGAAGCGAGAATAGCGACGCAGGAAAAGAAACGAGAAATTGCAATGAATACCTAGTAACTCTAAACAATGCGTGCCTGTCCTCCAACAAACGAGGCGTTCACGATCCCTGCTAACAGGCGTCGGCCAACTCTACCCCCTGCTTGGCCGAAAGCTTCAGCTCGGCATCGAGCCCGACTCCGCAAAAAAAGAACAAGGGGACGCGAAATCTGGAATATCGGAATATCCCACTCGCTTCGGCCCGGTGTTCTTCCAAACAGGCCACTGGAGGGTTGACGCGAGTTCCCTGACTCGATCTAGATTCTAGAACTCGTACCATTCTTTCGCATGTTTTGCTTAGAAAAGCATAGTGAGGGGATGGGGAGTAGAGGGGCCAAAGAAGTGGAGGGGCAGGGAAGGCAAAAGGAAAAAACGAGACGATGCAACCAACGGTTATCCAGGGATACAAGGGGTTTGGCCAACACGAAGGCCTCTTTTTGGTGGCCGAAGCCCTTGAATCCCAGTTGTTTGAGTTTGCTAATTCCCAATATTTGTCTAATCCCAGCTCCAGGTTTTTCTTATTCCCTAGCTTCAGGTGCTTTAATCCCTAGTTTCAAGTGTCTCCAATCACCATCTTCGAGTTGTCTGCATCGTCTTCCTAGCCCCAAGCCACGGCGGAACCTGAATGCCGCATCCTCTAGTCCTCCTCCACCAGCAATTCCTCGCCTCCAAATGGCTTGATGGGTTGCCCGTTGATCACCACCAGGGTCCGGCCCGTCAAGCCCGACTGCCGTAGCGCGTCTTCCGTTGCAGACCAAGTGGATTCAGGGCACCTCTAATCTGTCCGCGACGAGATGGACCCGGCTCTGGCCTCTTGACGGGCCGGGGCTATCTTGGCAAAAATGGGGGAATTTGCCGGGTCTTGCGCCCATCGATCGGTCGTCGCTTCGCCTTGCCCGTTGCCTACCTAGTCCTGACACTTGCGAGAGGAGATGGCTTCGAGCTAATGCGGCAGAGACGTCCCTTGGGGGAAGCAGGAGATTGGAAAAAACTGGGACGTGCGAGTTATCAAATGCCTCTGTGTCTCAGTTGGTTCTGGGAAAAATGGTGTTGGTTCATTGCGAAGCCATTGCCGGTGTCATGGACGCCTCGCGACCATACTCTCGGGTCAGTGTTGGTCAAGCAAAAAGAACAGGTCAAAAAGAAAGTGCAAAAGACGTTGTCTATTAAATAATATAGGAAATAAACCCTATACTTTTAGTTACATGTGGTATCCGGCTTCGGAGGACCCCCGCGAGTCAGCCCGTGAATCATCGTCGTATTGCACGTTAAAGTCTGTGTGAATCAAGACTCCCTCGGTCAGCTTGCGCACACTATCGCTGCCACTAGCGACCTCCGTTCTTGTCTCGATCTGTGCCGCCACGTCCTTACGCCATGTCGGATGCTCGTTTCCTCTTGCTCTTGACCCGAGCCGTAGAGCACTCCCTAGCCCACTGGCTTGTTTGGAAGTTTGTCTGGAGCTGGAGTCTGGGATCGCTGTCATTTCGAGGCCGGTTCCGTTGCCGCTATCTTTGAGCTCATAGGGTGCCCCGATGGCAGCGACTGCAGTTGAACCCATGAGGCTGTCGATAACGCCTTTCAGACTGGGGATGCAGACGGTCAGCACTGACAGGCCGAGCGAGATTTGTGTCCAGATCATGCTGGATACGGCCTGCCAGGTGACATCCTCGGAGCTGCTGAAAAGATATGTTGCGTTGGAAAGGATCGGAATCGTCACAATAGGGACACTAAATAATTATTAGCCGCTGAGCTGGTTGCTGCTTGAGGAAAAACCAACATTAGACGAGTGCCGAAGAGGGCCATGACGATAGCTTTTCTCTTGGGTGATGTTTGTACCTCCCACATCATAGCCACTGGAAGAACACACAGGGCGATATCGGTTAGAATATTCATGATGCCGTTGTAGATGTATATTG
Source organism: Fusarium sp. JS1030 (assembly GCA_000966855.1). Classification (NCBI taxonomy): domain Eukaryota; kingdom Fungi; phylum Ascomycota; class Sordariomycetes; order Hypocreales; family Nectriaceae; genus Fusarium; species Fusarium sp. JS1030. Next base: position 1,308,329 of record JWIW01000101.1, read on the forward strand.
GTCCTTGACTTGGACAGTGGTCGTTACTAATGGCCAGCCATGGCTGAGGCAGTGGACACTGGAACGCCGTGGCAAAGATGCCCGTGATTGCCCATGCGATGACAACCCCGCCGAGGATCAGGTTTGCTAGATCCAGTCCTCCTTGGTTGCTTATCTGCCGAATAAGGAGACATAGGGAAATCTTGGTCGATGCGCTGACAAGCAATGCGAGGATACGTGAGGCATAGATCAACTGCGTGTCATGTTAGCAGAGAACCCTCAAGGGGAGCAAAGCAGATCGATCTACGCTGTATGCAAGGCATTTCCACGACTAACCTTGCTGAAACGGTCAAAGCTGGCATCTGAGACAGTATCTCGGTGCTCTCCCAGGCCGTTATTGCATGCCGCAATCACGCAGCCCGTCTGCACGAAGTATAGGAGTGTTGAGACCAGAAGCACCAGGTCGAAGTCCTTCATGGACGTGATGTTGAGGCGGATGATGAGCTTGCCAATGATGCCCAGGATGGAGTAAATGAAGAAGATGACAGCCGTCACCACCACTAGGGCGGCATGGTTTTCCTGTGTAAGCGGGTAGAACGGCGGAGCCGCTTCTGAGACGATTGCCATGTCGTTGAAAAAAGGCCTCGTCTGCTGCTGTCAGACGGGCTCACTGGTTCTTGCTAGAGTAGGATCGTTAAGAGAAAAGGTCAAAGACAGTGGCGATCTTTCAAGCTTGTGTCAGTAGTGGCCGCGCGCGAGGCGGGGGGCCGTTGACCTTCTTTAACGCAGAGGACCGAGCTTATGGGACCGCGATGATCGATCCAGTGCAACACGAAAAAGCATTCGTTTTCACAGGGAGACGCCAGTATTCTTGATACGTGCTAGCCAAGTGCGTAGAAATTCCCGGACGGGAGGACCAGAGCAAGACCCGAGTTCTGCGCCTAACGGTAGTTGAGTCAAGCCACCGGAGGCACAATATCAATAACGTTTGCTCTTCAGACTCATGGTCCGACGAGGGCTTCCCAGCCGTTGCACGATAGCCCACCCTCCCAAACCTTAGTTCTAGACTGACTTTTCTTTTGTTGCTCCGTGCCTGCACCGCAGCTGACATATCCCAGCTCGCTGGTCGCCGGGAACTGTCGTCGACAAGGCGAGCCGGGGCCGTTTCAACGTCTCCCCCGGTCCGCCCTCCACTTTTCCCGGCCCTGGCCTGCGCTGGTGCATGATCTAATGATGTGGCCCAGTCTAAGTCGCATTTTAGTTTGATAATCGAGGGGCCACTGGACCCTTGCCAATCGGATGCGGGCATTGGCAATACGCAGCCACAACTCATCGTGCGGCCTTTAACAAGTCCCCGACAATGGGATGTGCCGATTCTTTGTCCCCAAGACTCGGAAATAACGTACCAACTGGCATTAAGCCCAATAGACTGAGCTGAGGCGCATCGCTTAACGACGTTTGTCCAGATTTTACCGTCGATTTCCCGGGTGCGACGACGACTCAGCATCTTCTCATCCCATCCGTGGTCCACTTGTCCTGCGTGTCTCCATCCCCAAGGCCAGCTTATGCAGTTGCGGGTGCATGGTAACACCCACCCCCCCTTCCTCTTCTTCTTCCTCGTCTTCCTCATTGCCCCATCCGTCTCTCTCTCTTTATTAAAGGGAAAAAGAAGGTTCATCCTCCCACACGGATCCTCCCTATCCAGCATCTGTTCGCTTCTGCCATACATATCTCTCCCCTCTTCTCGTATGCGAACTGTTGGTTCCTGCACCTTCAATCACACGCAATCTCCTCAAACCATGTCGGGCGATAGCATCGAGCTGGGCCAGTCGCCCAAGCCGCCCGTCAGCGTCGACGCGACCGTCAAGCCCGACGAGGACTCGGCCGTCTACAACCAGACCCGGACGCGCAAGGTCTTTTCTTTTTCGCAGCTCTTTGCCTTTTCCTTGACATACATGGCACTATGGGAGGGCATGTGCACGTAAGTCAATTAATCCCCGACTGTTCCTCCGCCGATCAGTGGAGATGCTGATATCGCGATACATGCAGAAACATGTACTTTGCCCTCTACAATGGCGGCCCTCAGACTTTCATCTTTAGCTTCATCATTGTCTTTTGCGGCGCCATCGCGCAGGCAGCCTCTCTTGGAGAGATGGCCTCCATCCAGCCTGGTAAGTTTTGCATGTATCTCAGAACCGCGAATCTCCAACTAATCACTTCCTTTTCACTATAGTCGCCGGCGCACAGTACCACTGGACATATCATCTGGCTCCCTCGTCAGTCAAGCGATTCGCCACCTGGATTCAGGGCTGGGCTACCTGGTTCGGCTATGTCTCCCTCCTGGCTGGTATCGCCAACGTCACCATCATCCTACTCGAGTCCATGATCCAGCTCAACCACGCCGGCACATACGTCCCCGGCGGCTGGCACACGTCAGTTCTTGTCATTGCCATGTGTGTGGTGCACGGCGTCATGAACATCTACGCCTTCAAGTTAATCCCATGGATCGAGTTGGTTGCCGGTGTCCTCCACGTCTGTCTCTTTGTCATCTTTGTTGTCGTGCTCGTCGTTATGGGTCCCCGTAACCCGTCTAGCTTCTGGCTACAGCGCAATGTCTCCTCTGGATGGGACAACACATATGTTGCCTGGAACCTGGGAATGCTTACCTGTGTCTGGAGTTTCACTGGTATGTTCTTCACCCACGCAGTTATTCTTATCTTCTAACCATGCCCAGGCTTCGACAGTGCTATCCATATGAGTGAAGAGACCCGAAAGGCCAAGTCTGCCGTCCCCCGCGCCATGTTCTGGTCCATCTTCATGAACGGCGTTCTGGGTTTCATCATGGTCAACGTCTTGATCTCTGCCATGGGATCGGTCGAGGACATGCTTAACGAATCCAGCCAGATCCTTGCCATCCTCCAGAACATAACCGGTTCTAAGAAGGCCACCACCGCCATGATCACTGGTCTCTTTGTCATCTCCTTCAGCGTTAACCTCGCCAACATTGCTTCCGTCTCTCGTCTCACATGGGCTTGGGCCCGAGATGGTGGAATGCCCGCGTACTTCGCCTACGTCAGTCCTTCGACTCGCGTTCCTACTCGCTCCATCGTTTTCACCGTCTTCCTCGTCTGTGCTCTCAACCTTCTCAACATTGGCAGCTCCTCATATGTGGCCTTTGGTGCCATTACTTCTCTCTCATCCATGGCTCTCTATATCAGTTATGCCATCGCGATCAGCAGCATGCTCTACGTCCGTTTCACCGCCAAGGGTATCAAGCTTGGTGAGTGGAACCTTGGCAGCCTTGGTGTCTACATCAACTCTTTTGCCTTGATCTATACCCTTTATGTCATCATCTTCCTTCCCTTCCCCTCAACTCTCCCTGTCACTGCTGATGGCATGAACTACTGCGGTCCTGTCATGGTTGCTGTGCTTGTCATGGCGGTTGGCCTCTGGTTCCTCCGGGCTAGGAAGCACTGGAGCGGTCCTAACTTGACCATCCTCGACTTCATTGTCGCAAACTCTTAAAAGTATTGGTGGAAAGAATGAAGGCGATTAAAAGGCTCACGAGCGCCGTGTAAATATCTATCAATTTAATTACATACTGAACCAATTACGTGGTGAGCTCTCATCTTCTGATGCATCAATCATTACCTGCTCGTGTTGTCCTACATGCATCTGTCCAGTGAGTAGTTCTGCCATTGCTATTAACTCATAGGCTACATACGAGACAGAATGGCCCTATATCTATCACAATGATAGATCACATGGGATCTGGCATGACATGAACCCCTCGATGGGGCATTTCTTACTTTTTCCAACAGGAGCATGATGATCCGGCAGGCTACGCAACACTTAAAACTAACTACATGAGCGTCTTATAGTCTACCGAAGCCGTGCCCAGCATGTCCCTTAAGGTAGATGAATGAATCTTTTTTCAGCAGTACCCTTCTCAGGGGGGCCATGACGACCAGTGAGGTACCCATATGATGTAGCCGTTCGGTCGTTCGACTCCATCAGAAGCCGCAAGCTTCAAGAGCCGCTCCAACTAAGTCTGGTCACACCTTTCCCTCCGAATAAATCGGTCACTGCCGGAAGAAGTGAAACATCATGGTTGACAATCTTTATATCTATCATCTACCAAAAAAATCGCCTCAACACCAAAGAACACCATCTTCTGTACACCCATCATTCACATTCTAATAGACTCCCGAGACTGCCACACATTGGCAAACCACGCATTGGAATATCATTTCCTAAAGTATGACACAGGGTGGAGATCCGTCAGCGTCTTCCACAGGCGAAGGGCTATTCTCTCGACTGCGTCTCAGTCTATCATATCGACTTCGTATATCTCGTGCTTGTTCCAGATAATTTCCACCCTGAACGTCTTCTGAATACTCTTCGATGAGATCTTCAATCTCTTTGTGTCGATACGAGTCATTTAGAGACGGCCATGCTAACTTGAGAAGTTCCGGTACAAAGGAGGCACCGCACGGCCTGAAAGGGCGGGCCAGGTGGGCTAGCAGTATAATCTCGTCGCAAATATGATGCAATTCTTTGGTAAAGGAAGATTGAACGCCCAAAGCATCAAGTGTAGGGACCATCAGCGCGGATTGGCCTAGCAGTATTCCGTATATCGCAGCGTGCTCTATGCATTCCCTTTTGGATTCAAGACTTGAGTCGCGGCCGGAAATCTTTGGTATCGATTTCTGCAGTAACTTGCGCACTATTGGCCGTTCCTTTTGAACAATATCGTAATGGCATTGTAGTTGGTAAACATATCGTTTTGGATCTCGCAGGTAAAGTGCCAGTTCTCCTATGGTCCCTAGTTCAAGACTGATTAGGTTGGGCCCGTAATGGTAGGGTCTTGTCACAATAGCGTCTTGGACAGCCATATCCCAAAACCATGACTCCAGTTCGACGCTGGGATCAACCATGGAAGCATATACCTAGCAATAATTGTTAGTCAGGATTGACAGAGCTATGGCATACATTGTCGCCCTACTGATTGCAAGCACCAAACACGGATATCAGACTGCGGGATGTCCGATAATCGGCCTTGGGCCACAGTCTCCTTTAAAAGATAAGCTATCACTCCTCGGTGTTTGTTGGCTTGCTTGTTGTCGATCCATAACTAGACCTTAGCTTAGCAAAGAGTCATATACTCTCCCAGATGGCTCAACTCGACTCATACCTGGCACAACAATATCATGCCGACCATCTCCATTTTAAGCGTCACCGGTTGCTTCGGGTCATCTAAACATGTCCGAAGAGCCCTCAAAGCTCTTCCAAATTGAACCAAGACATTCGGATCATATTTGCGTAGGCGAACAGATGTGAAAGCCGTAATGACAGCAGAAGTAGATGCATCTAGAGCATCATTGGAGCCGATCCGGCGAGGCAGCTCAGCGAAAAAGTGAGGCCCATAAACTTTCATGTCATATCTCTCGTCGTCAATGCCCATAAGAGAGATAAATGCAGATGTCGTCATGGTCGTCTCATTGCTCGGGCTTCTTGATGGAGATGGGGTGAGCTGGTTTTGACCAGTCTTGGGCTTGTACTCTTGGAACCTGAAGCGCCTCGTTCCCATTCCCACGCAGGTGATCCCCAGCTTTTGGCATCGCCCGCATTTTGGCTGCGCCTCATCGCACTGTGGCTTGGTTAGTTGGGGTCTTGGGGTCCGTTTGGGTGACTTGCCCCCTTCTTCGACTTCCGACAGGCATTGCAGCCTCGACTCTTGGGGACGCCGCCCATGTTTGGTAAGATGTCGGGAGATGGTTTGCGGCAGTTGCTCGTCAGAATCGCGGCACGTAATGATTCCGTGGCCAGTGTTAGTAAGCACTGGCCACTTTGAGGCTGAATGCGCCTTGGCATGTCGGCAGTGCTGGGTGATGGGCTAATCACCTGCCTATCTGGGCCTTATCATGGGTTAAGCTTAACCGTAACTTTACGTGGATGACAATTATTTTATAAGACGGTTCTGTTTGTTCTCGAAACTTCCTGCGCTCACTTTTCAACAGTAGCCCGAGATTTGGCGAGTCCACGGTTGTCAATCCTGAATGGTGAAACCTTAATAGTGGCCAAACGAAGCATGACCATCTTATTGAGAAAATTGTTACTATTAAATCTGCTAGCGAATGGGCCGCGATTCTTATTTTGAGCTTAGAAATGAGTGAGAGCGAGTGAGAACGTCGGGGGGTGGACTGGCCAAAGCACCGCGGTATAGAGCTCGGTAAACATACTTGTCAATCAAACCGCCTAATAAAGTGTTTGTATCACTGCCATTATTAGCCTCGATAATCAACAACCAAGTGTAGTCTCGCATGCCTCTGGGAGAATCCGGTGATGGTTAATGTCTCTATCTTGTAGCTGGCGCATCAGCTGGGGTCAGGCAGGAGATGCATTTGGCGACTCGGGGTGGTGGCTAAAGCTGTCCATAGGCACATTTCTTCGTTCAAACATGGGAGAAACCCCATATTCGGATCATATCTTGCCGATCTCGGGACTCCCATTCCCAGATCGAGCTCAACAAATCTTCGCTGTTTGAACCGCCATTGTGATAAATCGTGTAGTTCTTCTCGAACGAGGTTTCAATCTTGTTATCTTGGTAGAGGTCGAAAATCCAGAACCCGAGTCTGGACGGAGAGGCGCTGGGGCCGCGGATACGAGGGCTTCATGGCTTGACTATGCGACGCATAGCTCAAAGTACTTGCTCGATGTACAGCCATGATTTCCCCAGGAAGCCTTTCACGTGTCCAGCGGCAGCCAAGCTGACTAGGCTTTTCCGTGACTTTGCACAAACGAGGCTCCCCGCATCTGCCGTGTCAAATCAGGCTGAGAGGCTTACCGCAGTCCGGAAGACTGCCCGGAAGTCAGAACCAATCGGGAATCGCAGTGGCTGAAGCCCAACTGTAAATCCCCTCTCTCACCGTTGAGCCAATAGTAAACAACGTGACATGTCTGGAGGCTTGCATTTGCCTCAGTGAATGATTGGGCAAGTCCCATCTTGTCAATTGCATACGGACAAGCGGTGGTTGAGAGACATTGGGATCTTCTATGGCGATGACTATTGGCGATGGTGATGGCCTCGACTGAAGTCTCTGCAGCAGCTGAAAAATTGAGGCGTCAGGTTAAAACGCCTCGCCGCAACGCGCCACCAATATTTCCGCAGATCAATCCGCGATGTGGTGTGGTGATTCACACTTTGGGCCGTGTGGTCTTGTAGTTCTCCCCAAGCTGAATCAACTGATCCAACGTGTCTAGCTGCTTCTTGCTTGATCCAGACCAGTGGCTGCATTTATCCCATGAGTTGTCACAATAAGCCTCAAAGCTAGTCGGTACATGGCTTGCCACTTTATTCAGCTCGACACTCAGGTACCTGCGGTTTTCGTTGTTACGAATCACAACGTCACGGCTCACACATTCGTTGAGGAGCATTGGGTATCCGTTCTGTACTATCGGGCGGGGTACGGTTTGAGGCTGAAGGCGAACCATGGGATGGGGTTACAGGATGGAGGTTACCGGATGGGTGGAAAGCGGAAGTTACCGAGCAGCCGGGATTGACATGATCCCTTCTCCTTGCCTTTGGCCCAGGAGACAGTTCAGGGTGCTGATCTGGGAGTCGTGGATGAAAGAATCTGGCACGACCTGTTTCTCTGTACAGACAGGCGAAGCGGGCTCTTAGCAAGGCGAGCAACTGGTGACTTCCACTACCAGTGATCATCTAGCAACGAAACTGAGGCTCGCTAAAGTGTACCGTCTCAGCCCTGCCAGCCACCGCCAGTCTTCCTCCACCAACATGCAGATGACCCAAAACCAGGGAATCAGGGAATGCAGGGCCAGGTTTATGCCAGTTAGAGCTCGGATCCCCAAACTTTGCGTCGACGGTACCCTTCACCGGGGCCCGTTACCGTTCTAATGCGCTCTTATCACCGCAATCAGCCGAGTGGCGCTATTTTGCACTTGAAAGTGCAGAGTTATCCAGCACACCTAGTCAGGAGGAACCAGCCACGAGGGAGAGATTGAAAACATGGGCGTCCCCGGGAGTTTGTGTGTGCAGACCCCGCCTGTCTTTTCTCTCCCTGGATAGGTAACCTCAACACGAGCGGTGATGAAAGCTACAGCAGAGCTTCCCATCGGGCCAGCATTGACTGCCAGTCGTTCTCAGTCATGGCTAGGTAACCGAAAGCAACCACTGTTGGTGACACTACTGCTGTTGCTGTTTGCTGCCGATTGGGTCACTGCCAAGAACCCCAAGGACAACTTCTGTCGAAGATTTGCACACCAGACGACCGTTATTGATGACAAGCTATACATCGATGGTGGTTGGGTCAATTATGATGACTTTCAACAAACTCACGCAAACTATTCCAGTAAGTCGGCTCACCTGTGTGTAACATCAGTTGCAACGGCAAGGAATGAAGTGACGAGAGCTTCAGTAGCTAACTCCTAACTCAGACACTTGGTTAGCATACCACGATCTCAACAATTTGGTGAAGAGAGGCGGTGATCTCTGGCCTGACTTGAACATCAGTTTGAGCAAGAATGACAGGTAAGTCAACCTCCCCGTCTTATAAACTACTTTCCGCCTGCCGGTCTGCTATGTGGAACTCTCCTACGAAATCCTTTCATGTTACCGACACGCGAGATGAATCTATAAGAACTATATAGTAACACTAATATTGTAGCATCCCGAGTGTACACGGTGGTATCCTATGGGGAGACAACGTCAACAAGCGATTCTACCTCTACGGCGGCGAATGGAACGATGGCTTTTCACAAGAGCCCTATAGCCTTCTAAGCTATGACATCCTCTACGACAAGTGGGACGACTTTGGAACGCCCGACATAACACCGCCGCCGAAGATTGCCTCGTATGGCGCCGGAGTCGGAGTGTCAGAGACCGGCATGGGCTATTACCTCGGAGGATGGATAAGCAATGCCTCTATGAGCGGATGGACCGACGAACGAACCATGAGCTCGAACTTTTATACATATTCCTATGACGAGGGCGAGTTCACCCAGGCGGCTGGCCCAGACGAGAACCCAAGAGCCGAAGGCGGCATGGTTTGGATCCCAGCAGGCGATGCTCTTGGGCTGCTTGTGTACCTCGGGGGCATTGTGGACCCCCATGGCAATAACACTGAGGCTCCTCAAGCATTCGATGAGGTGTTTGTGTTTGATGCCAAGGGCAACTCGTGGTCGACTCAGACGACAACGGGAGAGATTCCGCAAAACAGACGCCAGTTCTGCGTCGACGTGGCCTGGGCTCCCGACAAGTCAAGTTTCAACATGTGAGTTCCAATACCGTCCCCAACCACTCGATGTGCAATCCACTGAATTTACCCAAGCTATCTCTGGGGAGGCTTGAGCGTACAGCCGCCGGTCGTTAACGCTACCTCGTTTAACGACATATACATCTTGACCCTTCCCTCATTCATTTGGGTGAAAGCTTACCCGGACCATCACGGAAATGCCACGCTGCCCCCAGAATATGATCACTACAGTGCCTCTTGTAACATGGTCAAGCATATGTCGCAGCTATTCGTGATCGGCGGTACTTACACTGACACGGACGCTTGTGATCTCGCGTACGACGCGTGGTCGATGCACAACTTCTGGACAGGGACCAACAACAATGACGGCGACAACGAGACGTACTGGGCGATCTATGATCCCGATATCACCGAGAACGTCGTTCCTATTGATGTGTACAACGTCACTGGGGGGAATAAGAATGGTGGCGCGAAGCTCGCAGCACCTAAGGACGGGTTTGATGATGGCAACAAGCCCCTGCAGGACTTGTTGGGACGTCGACCGTCGATTGCAGAGCGTTCTCCAACGCGCTCTATCCCCTCCACCACCGGTACTTCACCACCGAGCCCGTCGCCAACAGGCGATTCCGGCCCTGGACTCTCTACCGGGGCCATTGTTGGTATCGCCATTGGCGGTGCCGTGGGACTAGCACTTATACTACTTGTCTGGTTCTGCATTGGCAGAAGAGTTGTTCGTCGTCGCGAGGAGAGACGCCAATCTGCCATGACACAGACACAACATCTCTACAATGGAGGCAGTATGGCTACGCCAAGCGTGGTCACCCCGCATACGTCGACTGGATACTGGGGAGCCGAACCCGTAAGCCCGCACCAGATGAGCCCACACCATATGAGTCCGCACCAGTCGGTGTCTCAACCTCCGCTGCCGCCCACAGAGCTCCCTGCAGAGCATCACGGCAACATCCATGCTGTCCACGACATGTCGCAGCATAGACATGACAACAAAAGCCCAATCTCGCCCGGCGTGTCATCTCACGGCTGGTCTCCTGGTCCACCTCCCAGCTTGACACCGGAGGGACGTAACTGGTGATACCTCAACGAACAATGTTTGTTTACGGTGGTCTCTTTGGAAGAAGATGGCGGTTTAATGCGTTGATATTAATTGCAGGTTTTGGATGGCATTGGTTCTCATTTCTTAATAGTCATACTTGGGACTTAGGTCGGTCGAGGACTGGGGCCGACTGCACCTTCCTTTGGTGTACCTGTTTATATCACCATTAGGAGGTCGATAGTAATGTTATCGCTGCTCTTTTTGCACAAAGACTTACTACTACCGAAAAGAATGCCTGTTTTTCATTGTCACGTAGCAGTGTACCTAATGGTTAGATCTTCCTGAGTTGCCTGTCAGGTAATAGCAAAGAACATGACGGCGTAGCTCCATGCTGTTAAGTCACCACTGTGTCAACTCACAATATGCGGCTCCTAGCTCGATCGTACCTATAGTTATTTGAAAATGATTCTTAGTCATCGGATTGGTATTTGTGGCAGTAGAAGGGTAGATCAGGGACCAACTATCACAAGTATGTTTATTACCCGATTCCCTAGATCTCGGAGAAAGTTACTACCTAGCTGAGGATCTTTCAACGACCAGAAAGCCCATCTTTGGATGACCGAGCAATCATACTTGTTAAAGTCCTCCCCATAATCCCGGTCTTATATCCCTGACTTATGGGTCCGTACGGTAATCCCTCGTCTCGGGACCCTTGGCGGGCTTCGGCTTCTTCACCCGAGATCAGCTATCCTCAACAAAGCATGGCCCCTTTTATTCCCGCGCAGCTGACCGGAGCAACCCCAGATTTTCCACGGTCATGAAATTTCTGTCTCTCCACTGCAAAACATGCAATCTGGGGTTTCGGGTCCCCTCTTTTGATCCTCTTTTTTGCACGGAACCAGATCGGAGTAGGGCGTACGACTCAATCCTTCTTGCTAGGCTGTTCAAGATGCTGTGGGCGGTGGTTGGACCTGTCCGACTACAAAACTCATAACCGGAGCGGCCATCATGGCTGGTTTGCAGGCCAACATTTATGCCGCCGTCTCCATCACGTGGTCGGCGGCGATCCTCGCCCTGGTCCTACGGCTCATCGCTCGGAGGATGACAAAGATGAAGCTGTGGTTTGATGATTATTTCACATGCGTAGCCTTGGTATGATCTATGATCTTTCATTCCGATCTAGTGTGATACTCATGGTTGAAAATCTAGGCTTTTGCATCGACATATTGTTCCATCACGATATTTTGTACGCTTAGTTCAACAAACACGCGGGTTGACGTCATGTCGCTAATTGCGTCCCAGGGACTGTTCGTTACAGACTCGGCCAGTCTCTAGCATCTATCCAAGACATCGATGAAACTGATCATATCCGAGAGAAATCGCGACTCCTCCTCTGGATCTGCGAGCTCTGCTACGCTGCGTCAATAGCCTTTTCCAAGCTCGCCATCTTGTCCTTCTACTGGCGTGTCTTCCGCTTCACTTCGATCCGGATTCCTATCCTGACACTTCTCGTGGCCGTTTCCGCCTGGATCACCATCAGGACATTCATAGTGATATTCCACTGCGTTCCCGTTCAGGCTTATTGGGATAAGTCCATCACAGATGCGCGCTGCCCATTCAATGAAGCAACATTTTTCTTCTGCACGGTTCTTATCCACTGCTTGATGGATTGCATCATCTTGATATTGCCGGTCATCGAAGTCATGAAGATGCATCTGCCTTCTTCTCAAAAGCTGGCCGTTGTTGGCCTTTTTACCTCTGGAACCATGTACGCCTCCGCCATGACCATCTTGCTTACCATGTGTCTAACTCGGCTATTCAGAGTTTGCGTTGCCTCGGTCTTTGTGCTGATCCAGTCCATCCACTATAACCCGAGAACAAGGGAGATGCCGAAAGAAATTGCGCTCAACATGCTTTGGGCAGCTGTGGAAGTAAACATGGCGATCTTCTCTGGTCAGAACTGACCCGCGGATCGTGTACGCAACAAGCGCTAATGAATTCGCCAGCATGCCTGCCTATGCTCCGCCCGATCTTTCGACAAATCATTCCTGGGCTGTCGACTGCTGAAACCAGCCACCACATCAGCTTACCCCCCGTAAGACTGTCGAGGTCAAGAACGCATTCGAGTGCCAAGAGGCTCAAGCGGGAAGAGTCGCGTCGGACGGACTTGGCTCACGGGTTCGTGGACCTGGAATGGGGTGTCTTGGCTACTCCGTCGAGCGCCAGAAGCAACGAGTCGAGGCAGATTAGTGACCTTGAAGCCATCAATTCAGATTAATTCCCACCAGTCGTTCGACTTCGCCTCCGTAATCGCGGGCTATGCTCTTGGCAAAGACAAAAGTCAAGCCAAGACTCGAGTTGACTCTGGCTGTCGCAGCTAGCAGAAGTCCCTGAGGAGGTGATTATTTGCCGCGATTGTTGCCAGAGTGTGACATGCTCGAATGCCAAGACGCAAGTTGAACTCTAGGTGCTTCTTGGCGAGAGTATTCTTTGCTGTGATAGTTGACATCTCCGGGTGCCAAGAAGTGGTTGTCGACGTCCTAAGTGCCGCAATGCCTAGTGCCGGCATTCTCCTCTTTGTATACGAAACCCGCCAAGACGCTGACCGTTGCAACACCGTACCGCCAGACTGCTTTGAGTTCAGGCGGTGACGTTTTCTGTGGCTTTGAGCGTTGGATAAGGCAGGACGTTATTTAATAGAGTTAATGCCAAGCCGCTGTCAGACAATGCCGTTGATTGCGTCAAAAGGCTGAGCCCAGAATCTTGGTATCGAGAGTGTGGCTGAGCCTGAAACAACGCGGTTTAGCTCGCGGGGAGCTTGGACTTGACGCGACAAGGGGTATTTTCGGGGTCACCGGCAACGATCTAAATGCGTGAAAAGCTCCAACAAAGAGACGTGATGGTTCTGTTGTAACGTTTTAATTATTACACGAGTTCTTGGTGTCGGCAGGAATTTTCGTATAATTATTTAGGGGTCGGGGAATGTGTTGAGGGGTTTTGTGCCATCCAGCCGGGAGCGGGAGACTCGGGCGGAAATGAGGCTATGCTCGGTAGATCTCATTTAGCCAAGCCCCTTTTCTTCCTACGCCCGTCCCACGAATCGATTAGCTCGATTCTTATCATAGTGTAATTAAACAATCACAATGAACGCGATCTAGTGAGATCCTGGTAAGACACTCGCTAGCCTGCTAGGCCAATCCGAGGCCACTGCCCGTTTCAACAAACCCGTTCTGCACCAAAGCGAGGAGCCTTGTCCGAGTAGAGCAAAATCCGGGGTGATGGGGTTACATGATTCCTCTACCGTGCACTACACTACCGCAAAGTCTAAGAATGCCAAGAGTCGCGGTCGAAATGCAAAGCTCAGCCCCCGTTCAAGCCTCTCTCTCTGCAAGGGGTTTTCCAGGGAAGTTGGGGCAGAGACAGCCTCGTGAAGTGAGGGCATTGTCCCCTGTGAAATGGCAACTCTATTCGACTGCCGCCGGCGCGCAAGTCCCTTGGCAGCCTTGCTGCTTGGCAGAGTCTAGATTTGCCGGGGTAGTGAAGGTTCTCCAAACACTTGGGCATTTTGCCGATCGCGCCTGTTCTGGGTAGCTCTCAAGCCTCTCAGGATGACGCTTCTACCACGCCGTGGTCTTGGCAGTGACATTATGCTTGTCTGAGACATAATTTGTAGATCCCACTCAAGAGAGCTCTTCTAGTTATAAATCTCCACGTTTTCCGGAGATTCGATGGGCCACTATTCTCAGTGTCTCAGTCTTCTCCAGATCTCTCAACGGTTTTCTCCTTAGCCTCTACCTCACTCTTCAGATATCATTCAAAAAACACGCAAGATGCGCGGTTTCAGTCTCTTTGCGGCCGCTGTGCATATCACCGGCGCTCTGTCCTGCGCCTCGCATGACAACCACCAACCGGCGGTTAACAAGAAGCGGCATATCATCCCTCGGGCCGAGCCGGGGAAGACGGATTGGGCATATGAGGCATCCTTCAACTGGGGTCGCATCAATCCAGGTAGGCAAAGATCTTCAATACTGTGTCGAAAAATTCTCATGCTTCTGTAGACTATCACATGTGCCAGACTGGCACGCAGCAGTCGCCTATTGCGCTGAGTCTCAACAATGGGTTGTCGTTGAACCACATCCTCACGTTCGACTACCCCGACAGCACCACTGGCAACTTTTACAACTGGGGCTATGGTCCAGCTTTTACAGTCGCACACGAGGAAGGTGTTTGGGAGCAGAACCCATCCGTCTCTTTTGACAATGAGACCGTCTACCTCAAGGGCTGGCACATCCACGCACCTGCCGATCACTCTGTGGGAGGCGATCGCTCGAAGGCAGAGCTGCATTTCGTCCATGTCAACGCCACGGGACACGAGCGAGCCGTCCTTGCCATCAGACTCGACCCCGGCAACAGGGACAGCGATTTCCTCACCCAGCTGCCGCCCATGGTTGGATTCAACGACACAGATGTTCAAGAGGAGGCCACGCTGAACCACAACCTGGCCCTTGCTCACGCCCAATACTTTAACGAGTTCTGGACCTACCAGGGTAGCTTGACGAGCCCTCCCTGCGCCGAGGGCATCCGATGGTTCGTGGCGAGACAGATCATGTTCACGGGTGTGAAGCAGATGAGAGATATTCTTGGCGCTAGCACCTACAGCGCGCGTGCCGAACAGGAGGTTTGGCAGCACCGCATCAACGAGTAATCGAGATTTCGAGGATTCTTTAATTTGTACTTTCCTATGGGACTTATGGAGGTGAGGAGTTCAGTTGTGGCTGGTGTTTCAATAGAGGAATAGGACCTTCGAGTCCCTGGTGCTGGAGTTCAGGCCATGTACAGACATAGAACAAGAGTTGCTTTCATAACTACTGCCTACTTATTGCTGCATATGACACGACATGTTAGACGAAATGTGCTGTATTAGATCGATCCATCAGACGTGTAATGTTAAAGCGTGAAGTTGATAGTGACATGGGGTGTGGCTCGACCTTTCCAAATTCGTCTACCAGTGCGAGAAAACGACAGGGATGATCAACCTGTAGGTAAATCACTACGCACCAGGGGGCCTTGATCTGGATACAATAGAGTACGGCCAAAGAGGGTAAAGTGTGAACATCATTAGTCTATCATTATTATATGCCTTCTAAATCTATCCCTGTGTTGAAACAACGCCTTTCCTAATCATACATGCAACCCGCTCAACGGGTAGCTTTTCTTGCTCGCGTCTAGATAATTGGCCTTCTTGTCTGCATGGAATTGATAATGTAACCGTTCGACAAGAGTGTCGAGCATGATTCCTTGCAAGTCCTTGGCCGGCAAGTCCTTTTTGAACCAGTGATGCCGCACAAACGTTCCGCCGCACGTCTTGTCACCGATGTAAGGGGCACCATTGCCGTCTCCGCAGGGAATCGCCTTGACTTCTTCTGTCGAGTTGTAATCGTAGCGAACATAGTTGGCGAACGCAGCCTGCTCGTGCGCCCAATCCCTATCCCAATGCTTGCAGCCCTCGTATCTCTTTTCGGTAGGGCAGGCCTCCCAGTTCTCGAAGAGCTCCTGTGTGCGCTCGCTCTGCTGGGCGATGATGAAACCCGTGTTCTGCATAACTTTGCCCTTTTCATCGCGGTTCTTCGGCGAGTCGGGGTCGTTGGCTAGTGCGATGAGAGTCTTGTCGGTGATGTTCCACATGCTCATCAACCACTCAAAGGGCAGATGCAGGTTCATGAATCCCGCGTCGGCGTCGAGGAAGACGACAAAGTCGTGTGTCTTGAGGGCTTCTTTGATCATGGGCACTTTGACCCAGGTTCCGTGACGGTTAGAGTAGGTGGGGGCTCGGATGAATCGATAGTCATAACCATGGATCATAGCTATGGAGGAACAGGGTCAGCGACAGGGGTTTGATATGCAAATACCAGTAATACATACCATAGAGGTAGTGGTTCATCATTCCTCCAGTCCTTCCCGTCATCTCCTTGGGGCTCAATGTCGACTTGTTCATCATAGCTCCCGGGCCCTGGTCTAACCGACTGTCGACGTCGAGGATGAGCAACTTCTTGCCGAGGGGTTGTGTCCAGCGATACGAGTCGTTCCCAATCTCGAACTTCTTTCCGTCCTTTGTGACGAAGTTCGTCTCATTGATATCGTGGATGAAGGGCTTCCATAGATGGTGCATCAATTCGTGTGCGTTGTTTATCTGAATGGAAGTCTCGGGGGTCTGTTCTGATCTTGCGCTCCCGAAGCCACTGATCAATTCAACAATTAGTAAAAGCCCCAGTAGGATATCGAGATGAGTTCCGACATACGGGAATATTGTCTCGCCTGTCTCAGAGAAATAAAAGGCGTATGTGTGTATTAGCAGGCCCATAATGAGGATGATGCTCATGGCCGCCAACACGCCCCTCCTCCGGTTAAGTCGGTTCAAGAATACGTCCTCCATGTCGAAATGCTGAAAATATTAAAGAAACGAGAGTAAATTAACTAGAACAATGAATGGAGCCCGAGTTTAAAAAGACGGAGATGCTTAAAAGAAAGAAATATGGTTCCGGAGAAGAGCGTGGTGACTCGGATATGGTTCAACAACACAGGACCGTGCCGGGCGGCCGACAAGCTTTTTGTATACATCACATCATGGGGAAAGAAATTAGCGACACTCGGTTGCCGCAGTCCGAAAAACACGACCAACAGCAAATTCTACCAAAGGCGGCATCAAACAGAGGGGCTCACCACCATGGCACCACCGTATCATCGTATACGAGGTGGGGGCCCTGGGGCGAGGGGATTGGACGCGCCGTACGGCCAGGGATAAGACTGACTGTCGGGCATCCTCTGCGAGAGCGAGACGGGCCAGAACCGTCGGCCCCAAACTGCATGTTCTGATTCCCGGGAGAGCCGTCCGATCCGTGCTTGGGCGCTAGATTCGTTTAGCTGATCGGAGGCATGGACCCAGGGGGTTGTTATACGGAGCAGCCCGCTTATTGGCTGCTGGACGGTCTCTTTTTTTTCTCGCCTCCAGAGGAGGAAAAAATCCAGTTATTCAAGGCTGCAGAGGAGGGTGGTTATTGCCCAGGCACAGGGTTCTTGGCAGTTGGATGAAAGACCAACAATGCATCCAAAGTGACATGAGCCCAGTGCCAAGTCACGATTAAGCTCAATACCAAGCATCGAGGCACAGGAGGATATGGCCCACGTGATCTCAGCATCGGCGGGGGCTATTAATAGACAATCTCACAAGGCCCGACCAGAACACGATGCAGCAAATCACGGCCACCAACAATTTACGGATTAGTTTACGGATTGCCCCTGTTGTCGTACTCTCAACCAACAGCCCTACAATGGCATTCATGGGCCCATCTGACAGCCACAGATCGTGAAATGGACCATGTGTTGTTGATAACTCAGCCGCAGCCACATTTTGTCGTCTAAATTAATCTCATCGTCGCTGTCACGATCGTCAACGTTACATCGATCACGACATGCTGGGTCAGGGTCTTCCACTTGGGGCCGTATACGACGACAAGATTACTATCTCATCGGCGACCACTCTTGCTTTTCGGCGCTAATTTAGCCGCCTTTTTCCTCCCTCTGTCTCCCGTATGTTTTAACACCATATCCATGCCACCCTCACTGCCTTGTTTGTTTCATCTGCCGTCGTACTATCACCAACCACCACCAGTAGCCACGCCAAGACTGGGAGGAGTTGGTTACCGACAGAGATCGCTGACTAGCCCTGTCACAGCGCCGCCTGTGCCTGCAGCTAGGTTCCTTTCCGCTGGCCAGATTCCTGCTGATCGTCCCTTTTCTTGCAGGGTTATCCAGGCGCTCACTGCAACACTTATCGGAACGGCGGCCCAACGTTGCTTTCTGCTGCACAGCATTTAAACTTTCAACAACGAACTCACTGCCTGACTTTGACCTTGACGACTCCTGCATTAATTACCGCGCATTTGCCCATGATTTTGTTGGTCCATCTCTCTCATCGCCACGGCCTTATCTGCTTTGTTCACTGGCGGCCCCATTGTCATTTCGGCACGCTCAACCTCGCCCCTTTCAGCGCGGGCCAGAACCCCCTGCTGCTGTCAATACGGTACAGCCACTAATGCGCCCATTCTCGGCCACGCAACACTTTGAACTTCTCAATGCGGTCACTAGTGCGACATCCATTTTCTGTCCATTTGGGACTGGTCAAAAATGACACCAAAGTCACTGTTATGAGCGGGAAATATTTACATGAACGGTAGCAGCTCTCCCACTCTTACTCCGACACCCGCTTCAAGACCTGCTGGGTAATCGCATTCTCCACGCTCACCACCCGCCCATCAACCACTTCAAAGACAAATTCATCGATAGAGTCCCAGAACCCAACCGAAAACCACGTCTCACATCCGTTGTCAAAGAGGCCCTGTCCGCCTTCAACCGCAGACCTTGGGGCAATGGGACGAATCTGAGGAACAGCACGGAACGAGATCTGTTCCGATGAAGAGTTTGTCTGCGAAGTCGCGCCCATGGGATACAGTCGCACAGTGAAGCTGGATGAAGGGAGAGGATCCAGCCCTGGCAGAGTCAGGTTTGAGCGCCAGTCAGTCCCATTAACATTCCACGATTCCAGGCCCAGCCCCGGACGATCTTTATCCACAGTGAGGGTGAGGTTAGAGCTTGGATCGGAGTCGTCGGCAAACGTTCCCGCGTAGTTTAGCGCCGCATTCTCGACCGCTGCATGCTCGGCTGCCGGCACGAAGATAGTTCCAACGGCGTCGCGAAGGGGGATGCGATCGGCAACGGCACTCGGCCCAGCCACAAGCACCGAGAAGCCAATCCCGTGGTCTGGTGAGAGAGCAAAAACAGCAGCATAGCCTGCGTTACCGCCCAGCTTGGTGTACAGATCGGAGATGCGAGTGCGGTTGGAGCCCGGAGAGATTGGGAGCGAAAGACGGTTGATTTCCCATGGTGCGCCGACGCTGTTGGTAAGAGATGCAGTGCCACCAAGGGGTTTCATCCATTGTCGAGTCGAGGCTGGGGATAAGAGCTGGGAGTGGAGAATTGAGAGGCCGGTGGTTCGAAGATCGGCGTTGTTGGAATAGATGCCACCCGAGCTACATTGATTGTTAGTGCTCAAGACGTAGTATGGGGAAGGAGACGCGACGTACGGTGCAGTCACTTGGTTATCGAAACCCCATGAAGATTCCTCTGCGGAACCCGGGAGTATCAGTGCGTTGACGTCTTTGTCCTTGGGTTCCGTTGAAGTAGTGCTGTTGAGCCCCAGGGGTCCCGCAAGCACACTCTGGATCGCTTCATTGTATGACAATCCTGTGATCCGCTGCAACACAACTCCTAGAATGGCGAATCCAGCATCCGAGTAGATGGAGGCCTGGAACGGAAGAGTTACGGGGCGCTTCTTGTCTTTCATCACAGCAAGAAAGTCTGACCAGACTGTTAGACACCAAACAGTCAAAGTATCAAAAGTTCAACTCACCTTGTGTAGTGCAACCTTCTGGTGTAGCATAACACGTAACACTCTGGAGAGCTAGAGGATTATCAGATCGTGAAGAGGTATAGTTGTAACGTATTTCAACTTACGGACTCCTCCTGACCCAGCCTGCTGTGCTGCAAGAGCGCCAACAGTGACATCTTCCCACTTGATCTTGTCCAGCGGGCCACTATCGGAGTTACCTGCCAGCTCCGGCACATAGTTTGTAACTGGATGATTAAAGATGTCCAGACCGTGCTTGGCAAGGATGGAGTAGACAGTGAAAATCTTGGAAACGCTACCGATGCGAAAGATTGTTCCATCATCGAGGTCACCAGTCGTCAACGTTCCGCGCAGTCCTTTCCCGGCATGATAGTAGCTATAGATGGATTCGTTCGTTGCGGTCGAGAAGACATCAATAGCGAAAGATGTTTGTGTACTGTTGAGGACTTCGGACGAGAAGAGAGATTCAACAACTTTGGGGAAATTCTTCTTTGCATCACGAATGGCTTTCGTCCTGGATGGATCAAAGTTTGAGGGGAAGACGGGACCAAGAATTGGGCATTCTTCAGTTGGGATGCTGTGGCTGAGAGAGCTAAGGCCGAGGGAAAGCAGTGACAAGGAGAGAACCCTCATGGTGTGTTTTGATCCGAGGTTGACGAAGAGGGCGAGTGTGAACTGGTGTGACTAGATACATATTGGCTCAAGGTGAACTACTTTTTATATGTAAGATTAATGAAACATGAGATGCTGACGTCCCAAGCGGAACGCCCTTCTCGTCGTGATTTCTTCATTGATGTCACCAGCTGAGGGAGGACGCTTTACCCGTTCGGTCGCTTTCTACCGCTGGGCCTCGAAATCGTTGTCCCGAATTCCGAACTCCGGGTGCACTGCGCTGCAATGTAGGGATCAATACTTTCTGCGACACCCGCCATGGCCAATCGGATGCCTCTTATCTTTCCATTCCGCCCCGTTCAAATGCGTCTTTGATCGTGGCTGCTACTGATGTACCAGAGTCTGCACTCAGTTTGCCCACTATCCGGGGTACATATTTAACAGAGCGGCTGATCACCATACACCAATGTTATCCAACGATTCTTCATCAAAGCTCTTCTTTCATTTGACATTGCTGCATCTCATTGTTCGCGTCCTTTTCTTGCGCGGGACGGAAGATGGGATAATAATCCGTGCTGTTGGCTTGGTATAGCAGGGAGCGCTGTGAAGACCCGGATTTGGCATAGCTTGATTTTACAAGTCGACTTCATTTCCGGCCCTGCGTGCTGTGCCACAATGTACCATGGGCCTCATAACTGAGGCTGTGCACAATCCCTTAAGCAGCAGTCAGCATGATGTTTTTGATTACCAGTGGTGGTTCGGTAAAAATCCAGGAATATTTTCTTAAACGATTGATAATAAGTAATTTTATTATTTTCCGATTGTCGTATTTCACTGACTTCCGGTGTGTCTCGAAAACTTACATGCTTATGGGTGATGTACCAGCCTCCGGCTGAACTCTTTAGATTCAATGACAAAGGGTCAAATGTCGGACATACCGCGCCAAATATCCAGCTCATTCCACAGTGGAAAAGACAAAAAGGGAAAACACTGTACATTGAAATATTTAAGGCCCTAAATAGGTCCGAACAAATGTCTAAAGAAAAGCCCAACTAACAAGGCGAGTTTCATTGGTGCTAACTACCCTAGACACCAAGATCGCGAATTTAGAGACCAATGACGTCATGCAATCAAGCGCGAAGAGCTTAACGTCGCTTGGTTCAAAAAACAGTAGGTCAGCCTGGGGCACATCATAATCCAGCACCTTGATAAGTCTTTTATTTTGTCATCAATTTGGGACGTTTAACACTCATCCTCCTCTGTCTGGATCTGTGACAGGATTGCTGGTCAAATTGGCGAGTTGCTCAACCCTAGTCCTCTAGGCTCTAGCGGCATCGAACCTGGTTTCCCTCATTCCGGCGCTGGGGTGTCTCAATATCCTAGGCTCACTCATCGGCTTTCAGCTGACAGCTAGTCTGATTTGAAACATCTGGCGTACTGGTTACCACTTAGCAGGAGACCCAAAAGTTGGACTAGCTCTCAGGTGTTATATCTATAACAGATAAGACAAGATACCGACGTAAAGCGTAGCTTATCTGTTAAGGGCCTAATGACGGGAACATCCATTTGTTGAAAAATGCTTGACGTCATGAAAACATCAAATTCCAAATGAAATAAAATGATCCATTGATTCCTGTTGACGAATTATCGTCTTCTAACAAACTATGGATACATCAATCAGGGGGCCTTCAGCTCTTTGGGCCATCCCTCGAATAGTTCTCATGTGCGAGTACGTCCTCGGAGGATGGCCTCGCATAAGTTCGTGGCCATTTACCTCCCTTCATATTAGGATCCAGCGCAAGTCTCGTCTCACGGCGCCATACCTGCATCCGGTATTCCCGTTCTGCCATCAAGGCAACTTGACCTGGCACATTCGTTACGTGGGAGCTCTCATGCTGGGAGAAGCTGTGCTCCTTGCTCTTCCACAAACCAGACACAGTCTTGCGACCTTATTCATGAACGCCTTTCTTACCGGAGCTGGATGGTGGAGTCAATCGAAAGCAGGCTTGCCCTTCTGGCTCCCAGTCACCAACTTCTTCCTTGGATGCATCGTGTTTGCGATAGGGAGGTGAATCAGCAATTGTCTTATTATTTCTAGAATCCAGCTATCTGGTTGACTCAGGAAAAATGCACAAGGGTGGAGTTTGATATTAAGGATGCAGAACACTGGGGAAACTGGATAGGTAGCCAAACAGAATGATCAAAAGTCGCACATGTCCACCTCGGAGGGCCGATACTCTTCTTCAGGTGGTGGAATTAGCACAGAGCCGCTCCCTTCTTGTAGTGGGTGATATCAAAGTCAGGGTAAGGGTAGGCGGTGATGTTGATCAGCTCAGAGAGGGGTGTAATCTGGCCGTGAGCGGGAAAGACGCTGCAAATATAGTTAGCTGTCATATCTAGCCTCCAAGTTGACACCTTTACTCACATGGTGTCGCGTGGCAGAGCGTCGGTATAGATCTGGTTCAACCACTGCCTCATCAAGCCCTGGTTAGAAACCTCAGCGTCCAGTCCAGCCTCCCAAGCATCCGCCTCAAAGGCCACGACAGGCGAGTTGGTAGTGGGACATCTCTCAGTGATAGCAACATAGGTCCAGTCAGCGGCATGGGTGGCCTGCTTCTCCCAGTTGAACCAAGCCTGAATCTTGTTGTCGCGGTGAACATAGGGGTGCGTCTCGCTGAGCGATTCATTAGCAACTGCTGTCCTATTGGGAAGTTTCTCACTCACTTGAAAGTTACGAAGCTGGCTCCTGGGATGCTAGACCAATAGTCGACGGCGACCTGAGGCACGATGACCTTGGCGCCAATCGCAACGTAGTCGGCAAGGCCTCCGGTGTGATCGCGGTGGTGATGCGAGGGCTGTGTAACATGTCAACCAGCGATTTTCTCAATAATCACTCAAATCATGACATACCGCAACGTGGGTAATGGGCTTCTTCAGGTTCTCGGCAACCCACTGCATAACGGCTTTGCTCCACAGGGGCGGCGCATCGCACACAATGACTTCTTCTTCAAACTCAATGACCCACTGCTTGACGCCGAGCTCATCGCCGTCATCGATAATTATCCAGTGAACATTGGGAAGGTCGTTAAGCGGAGTCTTGGTCTTGAGGTTCTCGATGCTGGCGTTCCTGACTGCACTTCCGAACATGTTGGTGCTGAACTCGGTGATTAGGCCCTCGGGAACGCCCGGGACCTTCTTGGGTGCAGCCTTGGGGGCAAAGCTCTTTTCCTCATCGATGCCATCGAAGAAGCCGGATGGGAAGTCGGGGTTGAGGGTGACCTTGTCAATGACAAAATCTTCGAGAACAGCGCTTAGGCTCTGGGTGGAAGAGTTGTAGATGGTCTGGACGGTGTGAGGGAACTTGAGGCCCTTGACCTCCTTGTAGTCTGAAAGATAAAAGTCCTTGGTGGAGGCGCCCAAGACGGGGTGCTCTTCGGCCGTGCGGATGATGTAGGGAACCTTTGATGTGGGGTCAAAGATGACGGTAATCTCACGGCTGGGGTCGTGAACTGCGCGATATTAGTCTACTTGCCATTGCCAATTTCTGATTGTTCATACCAGCAGGAAACTCAATTCCATTGATATCAACGGTAACGGCCGAAATAGTCTTTGTATCTTTCATCTACACGGGGTTAGAGCTGAAGTGCTTTGATAGAATTCAGGAGAAACTGACGCGGTAAAGCAAATGAGGAGATAGCATCTGAGCCTGGACAACGAGGTTATATGTCAAGGCAGCTTGGGAAGCCAGTAAGCGATCTGGTATGTATTGAGAGTCGTGAAATCATACCGTCAGTGTAGCCCGAGGTGAGCTCTTGAGGAAGGAAGATCTGGTTGTTTCCCCTGACATAGCAGGCAAAGCCATCAGCTCCTTCGTTGACAACCAATGAGAAGTCAAGAGGCTTCAGTTCAAGAGATGCCCAAGACCAGTAGTCTAACATTGTAAGCGGCCGCCTTGATAAAAAAAAATACGAATCGAGACTTACTCGAAGGAGTAGCGCGGCGGTCGATCCTCTGCTCCAGGAAGCCTTCAGTCAGTCTAAACGAGATGTTCTGAGATCCGGAAACCGCAACGGAGGTGTCGGCTGTTGCGAAGTTGTAGCTCTGCATGAGACTGCGAGACCGGAAGATTCTGCCCTTGTTAGTAACTTGTCCGTGATTAAGATGTTGGAGTGTAGACACCTTGGTGCGTGATAGGTCAAACCCTTGAGCTCTCCAATGGCGCTCTCGCCCCCAAGTGCTTCAAGAGCATCTTTCAAAAGTTCCTGAGGAGTGCATGGTGGTTTGGTTACGGCACTTGCGCTCACTGCCGAGGCAAGACCCAAGAGGGTGGTCAGGAGGAGTTGCATTGTTGAGTTGTTAAAGAGGGTCAGTTGCAAGTGAACGGGTAGTGTAGTTCCGAGATGCTGATCTTGTCGCTTCTGGTACTGATTGGCACTGTCCACCGCGACTTTATATAACTAGTTGCTCGCGATGCCGTCTTGCAGTGTTACTAATTCATGTCGTATCGCATCTGGCCCAGACTGGTCCGTCTTACGGGCGGCACTTGAAGACATCCTCACTCCGTGCCTCGTTGATGACAAACACTATAATAGATTACCAACGGCCCCAATCTCTGGCATAAAAAACAAGTTGAACAGGGAGCTCAGCCTCAAGGTGATGACGCTCAATATCAGGCTCGTCCAACAGAGATATTGCGCAGGGTCAGCACTAGAGTGGTACTGTAAATTGAGATGCCTGAGTCTCCTGGCTTATTTTAAGGTTGGTTAATCTTAGTCATTTTAGCACGACGTGGCGGGCCTTAGCATCGGCGCGCGGCACTTTATTAAAGGCCGCGCTCGTCTCTGAAAAAGCGGCCTCGACCGCGGCCTTGATTGTTTGGCCGCGACCGCCCATTTTCGCAACCAGAGTCGTTTGTCACGGCACCTGAAAAAGGATAATGAGTACCTCAGAGCAGAGCGCAGTGGAGTCGACGCGCCTGAACCGGACCTGCGAGGTACTTACTCCCGCCCTCTCCCACGCACGCTTGGACGACGCCTAGCTAATGTACATGTCAGGGGTGCCGCAGACGCAAAATCAAGTGTATTCCAGACCCTTCAGAGACTGATGTTGAGTCTAAGCGCTGCACTCGTTGTACAAAGCTTGATCTTGATTGCGTCTTCAATGCGCCCGCCACCAAGAGGAGACGGCGACGCAACGAGACGCGGATTCGCGAGCTTGAACAAAAGCTTGAAGAGGTGCGACGCTCGGTTGCAAAAGACCAGAGGGTAGAGCTTTGGACCCCTTCTACCTCTGAAGCCTCCACGACCCCGGCAAGCACCAATGAGTCTCTTCTCGCTCCCAGCCGCATCCCGGCCACCTCTCCAGGCCGCCCAGTGTCTCGCGAGGCGACCGAAGAGTTGCCCGCCAAAGAGGACCCCGTGACCCGCGGAATTATCGATGAAGCTCTTGCAGAAGAGCTATGCGTCAAGTTCTGCACCGAACTCTTGCCAAGGTACCCTGTGATCCTGCCCCCGGCCCCTCTCTCATGGCGAGTTCTACAACACGACCGCCCAGCTCTTTTCCGCGCGATACTGGCCACGGCATCAAGCAGCTTCAGACCAAGTTTATGGAAGTCACTCTTCCGAGATGCAGAGAGATACGTTATGGAGCAAGCCATGATTTTCGGTCGCAAATCTCTCGATCTTATTCAGGCGGCCCTGGTCCTCGCGACGTGGAGCCACCCCCCGGACAGGTTCCAGGACCTCAACTTTGGCCAGTTTATGAACGTTGCTGCCACCATGGTGATAGATCTACGATCTTCCAACGATAGGCGGTATCAGATCCCGACACCCGACAGCGAAGCTTCGCGAACAGGCGAGTATTTAGAAACAGCGAGGACCTTTTCTGCTAGTTACCTTCTATGCTCTAGGTATGACTCGACTGTCCCCTCACTAGTTCGAGACGGCACTCACAATCCTCATTTAGTATTGCCATGTCGTTTCGCCGCCCGAATACCCTTCGCTACGGCTCCTGGGTAAAAGATTGCACGGCTATTCTTGACCCTCCATCTATCGCACACATTGGAGATCGCCGTTTGGCGGCATGGATTCGGCTGCAAAGACTCGCCGAAGAGAGTCTTACCATGGTCGGGTTAGACGAGGGCTCTTCTTCCATCAACTTCTCCGACGCGCGCACACGACTCATCCTAAAAGGCGGCTTTGAACGAGTCAAGGAGTGGAGACAGAAGTTACCCGAGGACATTATGAATGGTGAGCGCCAAACTTGCCCATTCCTGAGCTTTAAGATCTAACCGTTTGCAGTAACCCTCGATGTGCACTATCACATGATCCTTCTGAACTTCTGTGAGCCTGGTCTTTATGACAATCACGAACTTCAGGACTTCCGGCCGCCTTATGCCATCCACACATTGCCTTCAACAGATGCCTTTACTCGAGACTCGCCGCAGTTCGTCGATGTGCGCATGGAGTGCTTGGATATTGCACACAACCTTGTCAACCTGTTTCTTCAGCTCTCCACTGAGGGACTGCGGCAGGTTCCTGTGATAATCTTTACAAGGATGATGTACGCTGTCGTTGTCATCATAAAGTTGGAGGTGTTTAACAGGCCGTCTTCCGAGCTGGCATACATGTCGAAGAATGACCACGTATCGGCCATCGACCTTCTCCGCCGCATACTAGACGAGCTCGCTTCAGCGGCTGATGGGTGCCGATTCAGGGTCCCAGCAACTTTCCACGCTGTACTACAGAGGCTGCTAAGTCGATGCGGTGAGAGCTACTCGCGGCTTCACATGGGCCAGGATGAGATCATCGAGCCTCTCATCAACCTTCAAGTCGACGATTCGAGATGCGAGAGGTCGACTACACCACCAGTAATTACCAGAGAGCCTCCAACTACAGCACACCCGGTCTTTGAATCCGAGTCTCTACCGCATCAAATGGTGATGGGAACATTTGCGGACCCGTCTATACCTTTCAACGACTACTTTCAGACCGCACCTGATGACGCTGCAGCTACTATGTTTTGGAACAGTTTTCTCGGGGATGGATATTTTCCTATGGGTTCGGAACAATATGATACCAATATGATGAATCATCAGTAATGTTACTACGGAGGGTGGCGGGGAATACATATGCATCACAACGGTTGGCGGAGGCGGTGTTGGGAGATCTGAGACTTGGAATAGCGCATCTTATGTCCGCTTACAGGCGGGGACCGACAAGTAACAGAATGTTTAAATTTAATGCTTCAAGTATGATGCACGAAAGCCCATTTCTATGTACCTTATTCCACCTGGCCTTGTGTGATTTGCAGGTGATCTCGGCAAGACAACCAACCGACTGGAGAACAACCCTTTAGACTACCCCAGTTTGTAGAATTAGGCTCGAACCTACCTATTCTGCCAGTGGGTAGATTGCGCCAGGATTCTTTAAATCCGGTCACCATAAGGCAGTGGCGGTGCCCTATGATACTGAGTTGGCCACTTGACATCCACGTTGAGCTGATGCGCGGCACTGAGCACAAACTCTGACTCCCTGAGAAACTGCCTCCCTACTATGATCAGATCCGCCTTAGGATCTTCATCTTCTTGCACAGCCGACCGCGCGAAGGTCGAAATCAGCAATTCCTTTCCGTCGGCCTGTACAGCGTCGCGAATCTTCCCCGCGATGCCTGTCTGATACGTCTGCGAGATGTCGACTTTCTGGGCAGCTACGTTGCCGCCGCTGGTGACGTCCACAACATCGACCCCAGCCCCCGGAAGAAGCTTAGCGAGACGGATACTGCTCTCGATATCCCAAGATGGCTCATCGGAGTACTCGAGCCAATCTGTAACTGCAAGACGAAGTCAGAGTGGCATCTCGACAGGGATCACAGCGCGGATGGCCTCGATGATCTCAAATAGGAGGCGAGTTCGGTTTTCAAAGCTACCGCCGTACTGGCCTGTCCGTTTCTGTCGCAGTAGTTGGCTATGATGATGGCCTGGACACAAGACTACGCCTTACATTGGTAGCAGGGGAGAGAAAGGTATTGAGAAGAGAGCCGTAAGCAGCCTGAACCTCAATGATGTCAAAGCCGGCCTTGACAGCCCGGACCGCTGCGTCTTGCCACTTCTTCACCTGAGCCTTGAATTCATCGGTTTTCAACTGTTTGGGTATTGCGTTGTCTTCTCCCCAGGGTATTGGACTCGGACCAACAACATCGTCTGGCCAACCACCCACGCTCTCAGGCGCGACATTCTTCTGAGAGGTGCCAGTACGGTCAATCCACGAGGCAAGTAAACTGGCTTGAATGCCTGCATGAGCAAGTTAGATGCCCACATGGGAGTTCTGGCTATGAATAAAGTTGGTGGCACGCTTCAAGGGAGCGATTTGGTCATCATTCGAGAGGCCCACGTCGTTCGGGCTGAAACGGCCGCGTGGTTCGATGGCACTGGTCTCGACAAAGACAACGCCGGCCCCTTTCAGGGCGAACTGGCCGAGGTGGACAAGATGAAAGTCTGTTGCATGACTGTCCTGGCCGGCGGAGAACATGCCCATGGAGGAGACTCCGAAGCGATTATGGAGTTCGATGCCTCGGATGCGGAGAAGCTTGAACAGGGTTGGAGCCGAGCCAACGTCAACGGGAGTACCAGCCGGTGGTTCTTGAGCCGGAGTAAAATAAGGAACTCCGGGAGCTGCTTTGTTTTCGTGGCCCATTGTTTCCGTGCATGCTATAGTTTTATTGGTGTGAACTTGAGGTAATGAAATAACGCATGTGTCTGATTGCATCTACATCTAAGGGTGACATAATCCCTTTTCATATTTATACATCTATATCCGAAGCGATGCAACTGCTGATTTGTAATGTCGTCCTTCTCTCTAGTCTGTACTAAGCTATACCGCCGGGGTCTGAACTTCCAGAGCTGGGCCCCATCGGAGTGATAATCGCGCAATGGCGTCAGAGTGGTCGTTTCACCTCCGATTCGCAGGTACAGAAGGCTCAATAATCCTGTGATCTTCCCCTCATATGGTGGCATCCGAGGCTTGTGTGTTCCCGAAGCACTGATACACCCTCGGGTTCTTATTCCATCCCCTGTGCTTCCCCGCGTTCTGGGGGAACTAGTCTAATTGATAAGGCTGAATAGTTTAAAGTTGATTTATAATATTGATCAATTAGTAAGCCTCCAGTAATGGATCTTTCCCTATGTGCTTTTGTCCTAGCATGAGAGAACACCATCCGACCCGTTGGCTTCTCTTCCGAACCACACGCCTTGAGAGTGAACATAAACACAACACAACACAGCTATTCACAAGTAGTAATGACTTACCTGAAAGCAATTGAAGAAAGTTAAACTCTATTGGTGTCTAATTAAAGCATTATAAACAGCCATGTAGAGCATCTAGCATCATGCGCCAAGTTGAATAGTTGATCGGGGATGATGAAGAGCTACTACTTCTAATAGATACTGAGTGATATTATCTAGTGCCTAGGAGTCCTCAGCAAAATTGTTCTGTAGACATCACAAGAGAAAGAAATTCGTGCTGGTTTAGTTTAGTTTTTGGGTCACGGTTCCCAAGCACCGCGGTTCGGCAATCGCTCCCGTAGCTTTACACGTGACTGACTTCCAGTCGTTCCCAACTTTTGGGCCACAACGTCCTCTCTAGACTGCTTATCACTGGTTTCATATGTCTATTTTTTTCTTCTCTTTTATTCGTAGGTAGAGATAAATAGTCAACTAGGGCAAACAGCCATGGCAGGGCATCACGCTATCACCAGGAAACGAGATGCCATACGTGAGTAAAAATGATGACTTTCAAAAGGTAGCCAGCGTTGGATTAAGGCATGTCTGACTAGTTTACGCTGTATACTTTGTGCTAACACTATGTCCAGAATTATGAAGTTCAACCGATGGTGCCACCAGTCTTGGTGATCTTGAAGCCTGCGGGCAGGCGGGTCTGGAAGACTCCGGTGGGGTCGTACTTCTCGGCAACCTTGCGGATGAACTCAACATTCTCGGTACCGTACGAGGCAAGAGGGTCCTGGGTGTAGTCGGCGTAGTTGAGGTACTCCCACTCAACAGCGCCGCCCTGCTCAATGCTGTACTGCTTGATAGCGTTGCGGAACTTGACCATGCGCTCTCGGCCGACCTTCTCCTGCTCCTCGCCGTTCATCATGAGCTGAACCTGGAACATGACGGCATTCTCCTTGTTGCGGTCCAAGCCAAGGACGTTGCCACCACGCTCAAGCGAATGCTTGGACATGATGGTGGGGATGGCCTGGAAGATGGCGTGGCAGATGAAGTCGCCATCGGGGGATTGGGCCTTCCAGTCAGCAACAAATTGCTTGTGAAGGTCAAGGGCCTTCTTGTAGAGAGCAACATCGTTCTTGAGCGTGATGGCGAACCAGGTGTTTCTAGAATGGGTTAGCACAGCATCATGCTGAAAACTAAGGATGCTTACCGGTAGCCACTAGTAAGCTCAAGCTCGACGGTCAGGTTGCGGTGGCTGTCTTTGCGCAGGCTGGACGTGAGGTAAGGAATCGCGAGGAACTTGTCAAAGGCAGGCTGAGCGACAGCGCCCGTGGTATCAGCGTAAGAAACGGTGATGCCAATCTTGCCTTCTTGTGGGGTGTAACTCCAGAAGGGAATGGCAGAGCCATCCTGGTAGTTCTCAATGTTGTCGGTCCAGTCCTTGTAGGCTTCGATGTGAGCGTCGGTTGTGTTGGTCGAGTAGGTGACGAGTCCGCCCCAGAGGTGAGGAGCGTCAAAGGCTTGGACATCGAAGCGAGTGACGATGCCGAAGTTGGTGGAGCCGCCCTTAAGAGCCTTCCACAGGTCAGGGTTCTCGTCGGCATTGGCGTTGACAATGTGTCTGAAGTTTCAGTCAGTATGGGCATGGACATCGGTAATCGGGATCGGAACGTACCCGTCGGCGAGGATGACCTCAAAGTTGACGACCTGGTCGCAGCCAAAACCACGACGACCGGTGTAGAAAGTGTTGCCT
Organism: Fusarium sp. JS1030; assembly: GCA_000966855.1. NCBI lineage: Eukaryota > Fungi > Ascomycota > Sordariomycetes > Hypocreales > Nectriaceae > Fusarium > Fusarium sp. JS1030. Next base: position 1,339,688 of record JWIW01000101.1, read on the forward strand.
CCTCCAGTCAAGAAGCCGGCAACACCAACGGTCGAGGTACGGCCACCAGCAGCAGTGACGCCGTAGGGCTCAAGAGCCTCGTAAACCTCCCTCCATCTGGATCCAGCACCAATCTGGGCAACCTTGGTGTCAGTAACCAATGTGGTCTTGTTCATCAGCCCTATGCATAGTTAGTGGATTGACGATGCATCAATGCCCGACATCTGGTACATACCCAAGTCAATAGTGACGCCATTGTCGACTGGAACCAATTAGCCTCGCTTTCATGCAGACAATGTGTGCTACTCACTATTATTGGCTGGCCAGACGGTGTGACCGCCACTGCGGATGGCAAAGTTGCAGGTCGATGTCTCAGTCAAAGAAGTGACGATAAGGGACACATCCTTGGCACTCTCAGGCTGCACAATACAGTACGGGCTCAGCTGCGACGACACCGAGAAGTACGACTTGGTGCGGGTCTGGTAACCGTCGCTGGACGGGTAGAAGACGTTCTTGAGACCTCTAGCCTCAAGGATTGAACACTGGGAATAATGCAGTCAGTCACCACTGTTCAATCGCCCTCTAGGGGCATGCTATGTCGCTTACGCAATCCTCGGGAATCTCGCCTACAGCGACCTTGGTCGCTTGTGAGGCTGAGGCCATGGCCAAGACAGACGTGCTCAACTTCATGGTTGCTTAGGGTGAAACCGCAGGGCGTGACCTTGGAACATCGGTTGACCGCAAGAAGCGTCGAAAAAAGAGACCTGTGCGGAACCTTCTTTCTTTTTGTTGATGGGCAAGATCGTCTCTTGCAGCTCGGATGCCGGATAATGGCACCCTGACTTTGAGAGAAAAACCACGCAGATGGGTTCCTCAATTTTGTGCAATGGATATGCCTGGGGCACAATTACGGATACTACGAGTTGCCATTGGCCAGGGCAACCGTTGAGAGGCTCTCCATGTCTTTGGGTTCTGGGCTAGCATATGCACGTCGTTGGATCGAGTCGTTGACATGTAGATCTTTGCCAATTCGTGATTTTGACATCCCGGAGCGTCTAGGGTGCTCCGAAGTTTGGGTAAGGTTATCAACTGGAAGGATTTTGGCCTAGTCAATCCCAATATGAACGGCCGGACTCAAAAAGACGTTGGGTAGTCGGGAAGAGTGCTCCATATGTACTCTGACCATGTGTCCTTTTCTCGAGTCGTCTGTACGTGCTCACAGGCGGTGACGGAGGACTATGAAACGTATTTAATATGCACAAGTTAATCAGGTATTTCTAAATCGGGTTTTCGTTCCGAGGCGCTCAACCTTGCCCATAAGAGAGTTCAAAAGTCCCATATATGCGATACCCTGCCGGGCGGCCGCGGTGCTTCCTGGTACCCAGTTGTCTCAGTAGGCTTGGCCTTCTCTCCCCACGGGTCACGGATTTCTCCGGAGTGGAGGAGGCCCCTGTGCCCAGCCATTTGCTTCGTGGGTCAAGTGGACAATGGAGTCTTCAAGGATCAAATTTCGGGTATCTCGCATGAACTTCATTGTGTTACAGCATGTTGAATACAACACTTCATCAAACATTCTAATACATCTCGGATCGGATCAGAACTCAATCGCGTTGCAGGAACTAGTTATTTCCAGCGTAAGCGCGAGGAAAGGGCGTTGAGGTGCTTTTCATGACCGCCAAGTCTCTCACTCTAACTAACTTTCGCTTGAGCCCTCAACTCTGCACCGTTCAGGGGCTTGTAACGTAAGGGTTACATCAGAAGGTCAGAGTGAGCTTTGTACGCGCGGGGGTACACGACGATCTCCTTGCACAACGAGTCATTAATCTCCAACTGCCGGCTTTAAGTGGGAATATGTCTCCTGCCCCTGGCATCAACCTAAACCTCTTGGAGAAGGCCGTCCAAAGGCTAGCTCCTCCTTACCCGGACGGCCCGCTGACGTCTGACCTCGAGGCTCCGAGAGTCTCGGTTAAGGTTTAATATCATGCTGAGCATTGTCCCTCCGTGTTAAGCCCCCGCGTGGCCTTCTCGGCCTTGGCATGTAGTGGTGGACCATTTTTAACGAGAATCCTGACAAATTTCGTCAGAGAAACGAAGTGGTGTTCGTACTAATGCTGGTTAGCGCATTGATCAACTACGGGAAGCCCGTTTTGCTTTGACTGTCGGTTTGTGGGTTGAAGTAGAGAATGTGACAGAGGAGGATGGATATGATAAGGATTTCTGGTCCCGGTTGACATTTAACGTTCCGGTGTCGCAAGGCTATTCTTCGACTTGGTTGCCGGGAATTTTTCCCTCGAGCATCCGCCATGTCGTTTCCTGTCGTCAACGGCACCGCCGTTGCGATCCCGCCGCCCGAAGGCTACCAAGTCGACTTCGATAATCCGACAACTGCCGGGAATACCATTAGACAGGCGTATTGGATCTTCGGGATCGAGTTTGCGATAGCCACCGCATTTCTGGGGCAGCGTATGTACACCAATGCAGTCTTGCTGCGCAAGTTTCTGATAGACGATTGTATGTTGACCAAGCCCTGAAGATGCAAGCACTTGATACTGACCCAGCTACTCGCAGTTCTGCTTATTTTTGCATGGGTATGATTGATGTCGCGACGATGTTGGGGCCCCGATATACTGACCAAATCAACAGATCCTCTCTATTGCGGCGCAGTCATGTTTGCTCCATGCCTACAGCCACAAGTTACTTGGTGTTCATGCCTGGGAGCTATCGCTGCATGACAATACTCAGTCCGCTTTGGTCAGTTATACAAGGTATCGAGCGTGATGTACGAGACGTGAAACTAATGAGCCATAGCTCGTCATGTGTACAACACTCACATATATCCCGACGACCATCTTGTCCAAGCTGACGCTCTGCTTCTTCTATTTCCGCCTCTCTCCCTCGCGATTGTACCAGTACTCGGTCTACTTCACCGCATTCGTATGCTCCGGTAGTCTTATCGGCATCTGGTTCAGCGTCCTATTCGCCTGTAAGCCCATCGCCGCAGCTTGGGATATACGACTAGCCGCCGAAGCGACTTGCATCAATCGCCCGCCCGTGTACATTACGCAGGCGGCATTTGGCTGCGTCACCGACTTGATGCTTCTCGCGCTTCCCTTACCAACAGTTTTGGGACTTCAGATGTCTACCCGACAGAAGCTTGGCCTAGTGGGAATGTTTGCGATCGGTTCTATTACCCTTGTGACATCTATCGTCCGATTGGTCCTTTTACTGCCCAGTTTATCGAACCCGGATCAGAGTTGGTCTTTGGCTGAAGGCTGTCTGTGGGTGTGAGTAGTTGTTCTCTTGCTGATGAATACATCTTTTGCTGATGAGAACACAGTATCGTCGAAGCCAACCTCCTGATTATGTGTGCCTCTCTCCCAACACTACGAGTCTTCGTCAAGAAAGTGGCGCCTAGGGTCCTCGGTGAAAAGAGTACCAACGTATCCAGCGATCACAAAAGTGGGAACGCAGGCTACGGATTACGGACTTTTGGTGGTTCAAACAATGCTCGGAGGAAGTTCGATACGTTGGTAGAGCTGGAGCACGACGCCCACTTCAACAACAGGGTCAGCTTGAGACCAGACGGCCTGGCCAAGACTGACGTCAACATCTACGGTGGTCGGTCGCACGACTCGCTTGACGATAACGTGATTGGAGAGTCGGATAGTGAGGATGGCATCTTACAGACGCGTACTACGACGGTTCATTACTCGCACAAGAGGATGAGTCAGTCGTAATGTGGGAGCCCTACAACTTGATAATTAACGGCCTCTTCATCACTTAGCAATCACGGCCTGTAATGTTTGATGTCTAAAACTATCCTATTGCGTTCTATTGTATGGTGGAGACGATTTAATAAGGGGTTTAAATAAGCCGAATACTACTTTGTTCCCTGGCAAGATGAGGCAATTTCGATTCTCTAAGGTAGCTGGTGTGTTGGACGCCAAGACTTCCTGGCCCATGTTCCGTTCCGTGTGCGGGTAGGTTACATGGCTTCTATCAAGATGATAGAGTGGATAGTTCTCTGGGATTGCTTCGAAGGACTGGGTTATATGCGGATCGGCGAGACTGTGGCTGAAGTCCCTTGTGTGCAGCACCCTTTTTTGATATATAGGAATCCAGGGTGTCTCGTCGTTTTGCGGTACATTAGGCCCCGACGTCCGGAATGCCCCCCCAACCTTGATTATGTAGAGTCTGCAACCTTCAAATCAGAAATCGGAATACCCCCTAGGTAAGGTAATACGTCAACTCTGGGATCGGCCGAAGAGAGGAGAGGAAAGTTTCGATTACCAGGACTTTAGGATTACCTAGATAACTTGGTCACGCTCGTAACCGGTTGTTTTCAAACCTGGCTTTAGTCGTTCCTGATTTTTGAACTCGCTGACAAATGGGTTGGGATCCTCGACTTGATTGAGATTGCCAAGTGTGTGGTTGACACCGCGGTGAACCGCCTCATCAGCACGGATATAGAGAATGAGGTGTCTCATCGTACGCTGTCCATCAGGTATGTTCCAATACTGCATCTATTGGTCAACTCACTTTGCATCCTAAAACGAAAGGCAGTGGTGAAGTGCTGCGCTTACCTGTATGGCAATGTCGGGAATTTGGAACTGTGGGTTGGCCCATTTGGGCAAGTGACCATCTTCTATCTCCTTGATGCACCTGGTGTAAGTATGAACGGCCTCCTCCTCCAAGAATCCGACGAAGCGATGGACTATTCCAGGGACAATAAGATAGGCAACAAAGAGGCTGTTGAAGAAAACACCCTGAGCGGCTATAATCATTATTTTCATGAACCAGCCAGGCTCACACATCTTCATGAAAGTCAAGAGGTGCATTCGTTCGTTGTAGCTCTCTTCGAGAAGAGTTTCGATCCAGCCGTTGTCGCGCTTCAAACGCCTGAGGCTCGCTAGGTGTCGCAGCATGCCACCCACCATACCAGGCACTGCAGCAATGCTTTCGAGGAATATAAACCGAGTCAGCTGTAACCGTATCCTATTAGTCTTGTTTGCTGAGGCATTGGAATCTCCTACTCGGAAAAGTCAAGGATGTAGGGCGTACCCATTGTGCTTCCGTCAACGGCTTTTGTGCTTCAACTGCTGTAGTCGGATTATGTCTATCAATCAGCTGCTGATCGCGATCCATGCCTGTGGCCTTATCCATCCAGTATCGAGCGAAACGCACGATTTTCCAAGCAACCCAATCAGCAAGCACTCGAGGCTCTCGATGCGAGGGTGTAACAGACACCATTTCGTCGTATGTGTATCCTGGGTGAGGCCATGCCGGCTTTGTGAGATTTATACGTTTTGTTTCCTTGGCAGGGAAAAAGTCACGTAAAAAGTTGACTGGCGATGACCTGAAGAATCGCTGCTGACACAAAGTAGCGGGGGTTGGAAAAATGGCCAGATCAGCACTGACAAATTTTGAGAAAAACCCGCGTTCGTAGGAATGAATCTTGATACTATTGATCTTTGTCACCCTCTTCAGAGGTGTGACACGAAATCGAAAATGAATGAGACTCATTGGGAAGGAAAGATTGCCTCAAACCAAGAAGGTGAATAGGGTCTACTGTGCGAGTTTACAGAGGCTGTCTGGCCACACACACCGGGAGATGGGAGTCGTCCCTCATAAGTATAAGCTGCCGCCACCGGGACTTTTGGATCCAGCGACATCCAAGCCTCTCCGGTGCTAGCTGGAAACAAACATGGTAAATGTCAAGCGCAGTATTCGGACAACTAAAGCTCCGCCCCTTGAACAGACCAGCATTAGGCCTAATCCCTCTTGTCAGGTGACATAATCATGGCACAAATCAAGAAGACGGCAGCAATCCCTTAGTCGATAAAATCTTGCCGCAGCTGAGTAAGGTTACCTACTTCGGCCCGGATTGCTCCTAGTACATAGCGAGGCGGGCGAGGCGGACTCCGAGGCCTGGCACCTGGGTCCGAGCCATACCTAATAAATATCACTGATATTGAAGGTTAGCGTATCAGGGAAAAAGGTAGGCTGCTGTCTGCCGTCCTTCGCGCGACTCCTCTACGTATGATTTCGGCCTTTCGCCTCATTACATGTCCGCCTCAAAGAGTCTTCTAGTCTTGACTTAGATGAATCGGTGCGTCAATGAAGTCCGAAGGTCCGTACACGACACTTAGCATCTCATATCCCTTTAAACGATCTGCAAACGTCGTTACATTAATTGATTCAATTTTAAGGCGCTGGCTTCGCAGCTGTATTAGGATGCAGAAAATCAAGGCGGAAGAAACGGATGATGGAATCGTCGAAAACGAGCTTTTGGCAGAATATGAATGGCTGAGCTTTCAAAAACCCATCCAAAATCGAAAGCCAAGGCTAGCGGACGAGAAACCAGTGCCGTTCGCAACAACCCAGGCATCGGCTCGAACATCGAAGCCTGTTTTGCCAGGAGCGTTATACTAGCCAGTCTATCGCTAAGATAGCGGCTCCCTTGGAGTCGACGCGTCATGTTTGAACAGGTTCATAGACATGGCCGGCATGCTCACGCGCCGGCCCGAGGCCGTGAATCTAGCTATGAATGATGATTACTTGGGGAGCCTAAAAGTCGCCCTCTGTTGAGCAGACCTCGACAAGCTCTGGGAGGACATGGCCAATAAAACGCGGGACCCGCGGACGACGAGACGAGTTAGTAAGCGGCAGTTAGAGATGGTTTCGTTCGAGAGGTAATCGCGATCTCCCGCCGGATTACTGCTATTGCCCGAGATCAGTCCGCGAAGGGGAGAGGACACGAAGCCGGCGTCTGCGGAATATCAGAGAGCGTGTAGGTGAAGAAGCTGTATAACAGGTCTTCCCTTTTGCAATTCAATGTAGTACTATTCCATCGTTGGAAAGACTGTATCAGACTCGAACCTCAACCCTCATTCTTTCTACAAAGAAAACAAAAATGGCCGAAAGCTCAAACATGAATGGACAAGTCATCGACGGCGTGAAACTACACCCGAGATCCGGCATCAAAATCATCATCTCAGGCGCAGGCATAGCGGGCCTTTCCGCCGCCGTCGAGTGTTGGAGAAAGGGGCATGACTGTCATCTTCACTCGATGAATAGCGGTGTGTAGCTTTGAGAAACACGTCTACTGCCGAAAACGGATATATGGTTAGAACAGGAAAACTTAAAATATAATAGTTACACATAGCTATCCTTAAATATAACTATAATAATTTTAGTTTTAATATCTTAAAATACTATATAGGTACTGTGACGAGAGGGGTTCTTCCAAGGGATAAACCTGAGTCGTGCTGGGTTTATGTTGGCAGAGGATCAGGCGCGTTGTAATCTGAGCAATGATTGTCACGTTAAGTAATGCCAAGAGGGTGTTTTTGGTTAACTTAGTTGTATTGATAGCTGAAGCTTCTACATAGGAAATGCGAGGGAGTGTAATTATATATATTGGGTGTTTCCATGAGTGTATCGTCGGATCGTGCAGATGATCCAACGATCCGGATCATTGGATCGTAGTGATGTTCCGATGATCCTCCGTTGATTGGTGGACCTAGTGGGGTCCCCTGACGTCACGTGTGGCCTGTTGTCATGACCGTGACAGGTACGCCAAGCTTACTAATTCCTCTAACTATAGCTAGTATTATTACTTATTAGGTTCTTTTTTAAATTATTACTCTTAGTAAGGCTTAAGGCCTTTTAATATATTTATCTTATTTAAAATAGCCTAAATCTTACTAAAATTAGTACTTACTTTTATAAGAAGTATAAATGTTACGACCTGAACACACGGTCACGTGTGAGGAACCATACCCACATTTTTCATTTCCTAAAGCACCAATCACGAGTGAACCTACGTGTCGAACAGAGTCGAACCGACCTCGTTCGACTTGCATGAGCACCAGCCAATCAGAGTTAGATTCACCTGTCGACCAGAGTCGAACCGACCTCGTTCGACCTACATGTCGAACAGAGTCGAGCCGACCCCGTTCGACTCACCAGAAAGCACCAAGTATATAGAACACACTCATTTGCACATTTCCTTAGACTAGAGCTCACCAGCTATCAATACAACTTCTTTACGACAATAAGCCTCACCCGCATTACTTGTCTATTAAGAGACGTGACTTCTTCGCTACGCTCAGAGATCACCCTGCATTCCTGCCAACATAAACCCAATCCGGTTAGGTTTACACAGTTGGATCCCCAACCGTCACAATAAAGTAATAAAATTTAATGAGATATATAACCTTATTAGTAGTAGCAATATTATTAAGTTCTTTACCTTAGCTAATATTAAGAGCCTTTATAGCTTATTATATAACCTTAGTCTTATCGGCACTAATAATAAGAGACTTAATCTTATATTATTAGGCTAGCTTACGGCTTATAGTATTAATTATAACTATAAGCCTTATAGCTATTACTATTTTAATTATAGATAAAAGAGTTAATTAAAGTATAGTTATAAGGTTAAAATTAATAGTAAGGATCTAAGGAAGAAGTGTTACGACACCCGCGATCACATCACGTGTGCTCCACCTTGCTCGCCCAATCACCGTGTGGCTCACGCATCACTACGTGAGCCTTGTCACAAAGCTCACCTCAAGCATCGTGAGCCTTGTCACAAAGCTCACGGGAGCCCAAGTGAGCCCCTATGTATATATACACGGTCAATTATACATTTCCTAGAGTAGAGCTACTCAGCTATCAATACAACTAAGTTACCCAAGACACCCTCTTGGTATTACTTGACGTGACAATCATTGCTCAGAGTACACACGCGCCTGATCCCCTGCCAACATAAACCCAGCACGAATCAGGTTTATCCCTTGGAAGAACCCAATCGTCACAAGAAGGTAGCCTTTTTTAAGTAGCCTCTTTATCTTATATTAAAGAATTATAAGGTTTTATATTATATAGTATTAGGTCTATTAAGATACTATTATTATATAAAAACTATATTCTTTATTATAGCTGCTAACGTCTCTATCTACGGCAAGGAAAGCTTATCTAGAAGGTACTATGTGGGTGCGAAGCGCCCACTAATGAATAGCTTGCGCATTTTCCTTGCACTCTTAACCGGAACTTGGAGTTCACGAACCGTAGGCTCTTAATTAAGCGGCCATATCCGGATATTGTGTCCTCGGTGGAAATGTGTTCATTGTTATAGTTGAAGCTGGGACAGCCGAGCTAGAGGATCGTCTCCTCTGTGGGCATGGCCTGTGCCCAAGAAAGCCTTGAACTATCGGCCAAGACACTTGAAAAGCGTCTATAATAACGCAGCAATGCAGAATTTGAGTTGTGAGGTGATGAAATATGTTTGTAGAAGGACAAGTATCGTAGTGAACTTGAAACGGAGGGAATTTCAAACACTTTTGTAATTTGGTCAGTCCGGGCCCGCCAGGTACCACTGGCGTATTACTAGGTTCTTGTTAAAAAAACGTGGAAGGCGCGTTTCATCGTCTCCAACTAAGCCCCCGACAAGCGGCTCTTCTTTTACCTTCTCCAAGGGTGTCTCAATACTTCGCCCCGAGTACCAGTCTTGCCAGTCTTGTGATCTTCGTCGAGCGCGCTCATGGTGTGGGGATATTGACGTACCTGCAGCCCGCTGTTCATCGAGATTATCCATGGACGGGAAATGCAGTGCCGTATCAGGATATAGCCTTGTGTCGTCGAAGAGCCCCCATGCTCGTTGGCGGTATATCTTTAGTTGAAGCTCATGCTGGTTCTGCTGAAGCGTCGCTGGGTCGCGGTCGTTTCTCATGTACCGAGGTAACTGGTTATGTTGCGCAATAATCGATGTTCGCTTTCGGCAAGATTCGTCTGGTAGTCCCTGAAAGAAGATGGCCGAATCGTAACTCACTGACTGCTCATACCGTGAGAAGAAGTGTTCTAAGGGGTTCCGGGTCCGATAAAATGGGTTGAGCCGTTGGTTTAAAGTCGATAACCAAGGCTTGAGATATTGGCCGTAGTTTGCATCGGCGTTGAATGAAGTGAGCAGGTGTGCGAGAAGGTCCAATCCAAGGCAGGGAAGGATATCTGCCAATCGGCCATTCCCTGTATCGTTCATAACCTTGAAGTAATCAACTGCGTCGAAGTATACCGTATCAGGATAAAGTAATTTATTTTTGGTGCGAGGTAGCAAGGCGCCGGCTGTTGATGCCTCTGGGGCAGAAATAATGGGCCGGCCTGGCAACCAAGCATTCTGACAATGTCCAAACATACCTCCGTAAACCGCTTTCACGTACTCCCGGACACAGAACAATGCTCTGAGTTCTGTAGCAGGCAACTTATCGTGTTTCGCTAAAAGCAGATCGGCGTCGCGGGTACCCTTTATCACGTTCCAAACTGCCGGGTTATACACTTTACACAGCATCTCATACTTGAGGAAGGCTGCGATAAAGCGGCTCTTTTCCGAGGGTCTCAACGTACTGAAAGAGACTGACTTGATACCGACGCTACAGCCTTTGAAAAGCCTGTCGCCGCCAGCCGTAACCGGTGGAAGCGCAAGGTACGCCCGAGGAGGAAATGCATCTGTCGCTTTGGACACGTAGTCCTCGATAAACAAAATGGTGCGTGAGAAGATGCAATGCACCTTGGAGATAGTATTGTCTTCGTCGAGTGATTGTGGTTGTGACTGACTGAAGGGATCGGGGATCCCTTTTGCGATCCACTGCACAACATGATGGCGTATTAATAAATGGTTGTCATAGGAGTGGGAAGGGAAATGAAGAATTCCGAGAGCATCTTGCAAAATGTCTTCATTCAGGCGGCCTGACATGATATTTGCCAATATTTGTCGTATGATACTCTTTTTGTTGCCAATGTATTGCGAACACATGACGGGCGATGCGTGAATCAAGTCCATGATGCTTGTCTGAGACTCCATATTGACCATGATCATGATGCAGATCTCCGGGGGAAGTCTAGTAAAAGGATCCATGTTGTAGTGTCCCATAGGGTAGTTTCAGGCTTGGTCGAATATTTCGTAGTTGTGGTGAACCGGCTGGTAGACTTGGAACTGTCCAAGACTTTGAGGTGGAATATGGAGAAAAGATGTCCAAACGATGGATTAGGGAGCAAGCCGATATTTTATAATGCTGCCAAAAGTTTGATCTGTCGTGACTAATAGCACTTATTACTTTAGGTATGGCATCTGCAGATGCACCGCTGTTTACACTTCATGTGCCTGCAAGCTAAGAGTCACCTCCCACACTGCGGTCGTCCAGCTCGAAATGACACGCGTGATTGCGCCTAATGTATTATGAGCAGATTGGGAGGCTACCAACTAGTACTTGCAAAAACAAATCTGGCAATAGCAGCAATAATACATGGCTCGGTCTTGCGACGAGGGTCATGAGCAGTATGCGACGAATGCCAAAAACAGGTCGGCAACCTAGGAGAAGGCGGCGGGAGTTCTGGCTGTACGAGAGAGAATCAAGTTTGCGACTGAGTCTTAGGCGTTTGGATTGGGTACTTTTATTTTTCATGGAGTTATGGATACTTTCTTGGGTTTTTCATTTTCTTAGGTGCATCCGGTAGAGAGTGCGGAGTTTCAATTGTCAACTCATTGTTTACTGCTAATCAAGAGCACGTTTTCGCTCCCACAACGCCAAATTTCAAATGAAAAAAAAAACGCGTCATGCGATATTTAAGTGATCAAATCAATAGAAAAGCTGGTCTGGATTGTTTCATTTAACGTAGCTGCGCTGTTGTTAATGCCGCTGTTCACGCGTTACCACAGGTACCAACGCACCGCTTTGGTCCAGCGCTGCGGCTTCGCCAACAAGAGCGCGCTTCACGACAACACCATGGAGGACATCGTAGCGTCGGACCGGAAACCGCTCGACTACGGCAAGTGGCTGTGGGCGCACAATGCGGAGCGATACGCCACTGAAAACTTTGATTCGGCCCTTGAGAGCCTTGTTTCGGGCAATCCGTTTGAGAATGCAAACCTGCCTCCTGGGCACCAGTTTGAGGATTGGGGTGTTAGCAAGGAGGAGACTGGAGCGTGTAAGTTTGCCACGAAGGATTCGAGGAGTAATGGCGATTGGGGTTGTGTATGAGTGGGACGTTGTAGCAAGTGAGCCTCTGGCTGTCTTGACAAATGGTTTATCTATTTTCTAGTTGGATTTTGTTAAAATTCAATGCTGGTGAGGTGTTTGCCGTAAAACATGTACCTGCAACACTGTGTCGTACCGTCCGAGATACAAACCCGGTGAGGATCCCCCTCTACCATTAATTGTTCAATAGGACGCGATATCATGCGTATCTATCAGGCATCTTTAGCAGATAACTTTGCAGCGCTATATTTTGTTCAACGAGCCAAGTTCTTGCTGGAGCTTGCGATACCCATCATTGCCTACAACATTGGCCTCTAGTATGTCCTGCTACTTAAACTCTGTTTCATACCTGGTCTCTCACCCTCTTTTGCGGGGCTGGCACCGGACTGCCCAAACAGTTCTTTTTAACAACCAATACGGCAGGAGGCTGGTTCATTGACCAGCCTCCAGCACCGCCCTATGCCGATGAGTGCCAGCTCGAAGCTCGAGATCTGCAACGATAGCTTGCACACACCTTTTGTGACAATGAAGCAACTAGGCCATGAATCTTGAGTAACTGGGCTAGACGGGCTGAAACTATAACCTTTGGAGGATAGGAGCTTCTCTCAAGAGAGCGGACCAATCAACTGCAGATGCAGCAACTATTAGTATAGTCTTTGTTCCAATTCGGATAGTGCGATGTATCCAATACTACTGGCCTTACTGCAGGCGATATTTAGATCTTGGCTCGATGAACCTCATCGTCACTACATAAAGCAAGGTCTCAACGTTTCACACATGTAGAAAGAACAGAACGGGGCGATGTTAAGTGTTTCTTAATCTGTCTATCTCTATTTTGATTTGACTACTTACAATCCGAGGAAGCTCGTCAAGTAATCAGCTTTCCCGACGGGAACACCCTTGGCTCGGAGGATGGAGTAGCCAGTGACAAGGTGGAAGAAGAAGTTTGTCTGTCCGTGTCCCAAGACAGCAGCCTTGACAGTGACCTTGTGAGTCTGACCAGCCCAAGGTCTGTGAGAAGTTAGCATCACAATCACGCACACGCTGTAGAGCACAGCTTACAGGTCAATTAGCGTGTCTTCCCGGGAGTTGACATCCTCCGGCTTGACAGTCTTGAGAAGATCCAGAGTCTTCTGGATGCGCTGGCGGAGTTCCGCAACGGTCTTCTCGTTGTTCTCGAAGAAGGTAGGTTCGACGCCAGTCAGGCGGCCAACAGTCGTTTGAATGGCCTTGGTGGTGTTTTGGACTTGAAAAGTCAGAGGAAGCTGGTCCTCGACGAGGCGGGCTTGAGGGAAGACCTCATCGCCGTTGAGTCCCTTTTCCTTAGCGAACTCTTCAGCCTTGCCGAGAATGTGGTCATAGGTCTGAAGACCCTTGGTGAAGGTGGGAATGATGAGGTCGTACAGCGAAGTTCCAGGCATTGTGAAGATTTTGATGATTTAATTGATAGGTGAGTTTAGGTTGCCGAATGATAGAGTTGGCTGTGAATGAATTGAGATCGGGGTAAAAAATTCTTTGATTCATATACTTCTTCGAAAAACACTAAGCTATCAAGTTGAGACAATTCAAATGCTCCATTAGTAATTCTGGATTGTGTAATCGTGGCTTTGGATCTCGTAGCCCGACGAGCCGATGCCGGACCCCGGAGCGGTGAGGCCATGATGGTAACATATCTGGAGAAGTCGGAGCGAATAAACGAGAATTCCAATTGCAATTGCGGCTCTATATGACGAATGCGACGTGACCTCCCAATCCAATACCCGTTACGAGCATGTCGTGATGATGTCGTGATGTGGGGTTGATGCAACAACCAGCACGCCATCCGCAGGTACGTGATGCAATGATGCCCCTGGATTTGGCATTCCGTTTCGAGTGTTCCATTTGATTCCAAAGACGCTCGGGAATAGAGAGGAGATTGGAGCAGAGAAACGTGGCGAGTTGACAGCCCGAGCCACTGGCCAACGTGACTCCGCCTGTAGCTGACACGATTGCGTGCTGGCATAAGCCAAGGAGCCTTTGTCTCGGCCCATCCTTCTTTGTCGAATATCTTCAGGTACAAGTAGGACACTTCGGCTTGTCTCTTGAATGAAGTCGTGACTTTGGACAGCATTTTCAACTTACCGTCACCCAATCAGTCAAGGCAGGTCACCCGACAGTACCCTCCCGACACTTGTCGATGATGCTCAAAAACTACAAGAACATGGTCGTATTCGCTCAATTAGGGGAATGGTCTTTTGAGTCGGCCTGGAACCGAAATAGGCTGGAAGTAAAGGGCCTTTTGAACCCAGAGGGTTGAAGGGTGGTCAACTATTTGGGGAGGCATTTATAATATGCCGCCCGGGTACACATGCAGTTGCCCCAATACGAAGACTGGAAATTCCTCCAATCAACTACTCTCCGTCGCATCTATCGCAATTGCCCCGGGCGTTAAATCTAGAGTTTAAGCTTAGAGATAAGATTGACGGAAGTGCCGGGGATATGTCCGAGGTTAGAGATAAGCTTACCTGCCATCCTTGGACTGGTATCTCTCTGGTGCAACAGCCAAGCCATTGCGACATATCATAGGGGCCTCAAAATATAAAGCGCCGGCCCAATCAGACAATGCAGAGGTTAGTCTTGGAGTTGACAAAAGTCCTTGCTTAAAAAAGGCGGGTTGCAGTCTGCGACCCCTATCTTTTAGAAACCTGCCTAATAAAGCGTCGCATCCGTCGTCTAGTGTGTGCCTAGGCGGCGATTGAAGCCTTGCTCTGCCGCTCATTTCCTAGATGGGCGCTACGAAACTCCACGGTTCAAGGATATCCAGGGTTACGCGCCAAGACAACCCGGATAATCACCTTCTAATTTAGGGTCGCGCCCGATCAACCAAGCAAAGTCGTCAATCTTGCCAAGATCAAAAAGACCACTTACCGGGCTTGACTACAACATTGCGGAGCTGCTGATTGGCTCTGTCGCTCAAATTGAGAGGCCAAGATGCACTCTCCGATCACAAGACGCTGCAGGGTTACTATGGATGAGCGATTCGTATAGCGACCAGAACAAAAATTCCGTCGGTTATGGAGTATTTTGCTACTTTCTGCTTACGGACTGAAAGATAGAGTCGCGGAGAGGATAAATAGGCACATGCATCCCTATCCTCTGCCCTTCTAGCTCCTGACGCCACCACCACCATCAGTCTTCTTCCAATCATCAAACCTTTCAAGTTTCAAGATGGTTCGCGCTTCGATCGGCCTTGGGGCCCTGGCCACCTTTGTTTCCATTGCCAGTGGCAAGGAAATCAAGCCCGATGAGACCAAGGCTGCCAAGCTTTATGACTCGGGAGTTGTCCACAACGAGCTCATGGCCAGGAAGAAGGTATGTTGTTTCATCTCATGACCATAAGCTAGCCATACTAACGCGCACGATAGGCTGTGTGGGACCGTCAAGAGGAGGCTGGTCTTTTCCAGAGCGAGCAGTACCCAGGACTAGGCTACGCAAAGTGTGTCGATGGCTGGGCCGAGGCCATCAAGGGTGACCGCAACAACACTTTCGCTTGCCACAATGTGAGTCAAGACTTTGTCACTGAAACATGCTCAGCTCTAACCCTTAGTTATAGGCCGATCTGCACTCATTCTTGAGCCATGCTGATCTTGGCAGCACTGGAGGCCGAGGCTCCTCTTCATGGGGTTGGACTTCGGATGATGGCCGCGAGTTTGTTGCCATTGGCCAGTACGATGGAACCGCCTTTGCGGAGATCAACAAGAAGGGACAGCTCATCTACCTCGGCCGTCTGCCCCAGTACTCTGTCCCCTCGCAGTGGCGTGAGATCCGGACGTACAAGAACTACGTCGTCATCGGATCCGAGGCTGTTGATCACGGTATCCAGATCTTCGATCTCAAGAAGCTGTTGAAGATTAACCCGGCCAAGCCTGTCGTCTTCGACGCCAAGAAGGACTTGACAAGCCACTTCAATGCTCTTCTGCCCGTTGGTCGCGCCCACAATGTCGTGATCAACGAAGAGCTCAAGTACGGTGCTGCCGTTGGTGCTCAGCCCCGTACCGACCCCAACTGTGCGTCGGGACTCAACTTCTTTGATCTCACGGACCCGTCCGACCCTGTGTCGCTCGGCTGTGCCGCGGGTGATGGTTACGTCCACGACGCTCAGTGCCTTGTTTACCGTGGACCTGACAAGCGCTACCAAGGAAAGGATATCTGCTACGGCTATAACGAGGATACCCTCACCATCTATGACGTCACCGACAAGGCGAACGTCACCAACATCATCTCTCGTATCTCCTACGAGGGTGCCTCTTACACTCACCAGGGCTGGGTTCTCGATGCCCAGAACCAAGAGTTCCTTGTCCTCGACGACGAGCTCGATGAGGAGAACGGAGCTGGTCCCGCTAGCGATGGTTTCCCTGTGACCTTCATCTGGGACATCCGCGACCTCGAGAAGCCCAAGCAGACCGGTTTCTTCAAGCACCCCACCAAGTCCATCGACCACAACCAATACGTCATTGACAACTACATCTACCAGTCTCACTATGGAGCTGGTCTTCGAGTGCTCGATGCCCGTTCCATTCCCGAGGACCCCACTGGTGCTGGTGTTTGTGAGGCTGCTTGGTTCGATATCTACCCTGAGGATGACGACCTTCCCGGCGGTGGTGCTGTCGCTTTCACCGGAACCTGGTCTTCGTATGCTTACTTCAAGTCTGGCTACATCTTCATCAACACCATTGAGCGTGGTGCATTTGTTGTCAAGCTGACTGGCAAGGAGTGCCCCAAGTCTAAGAAGAACTAGGCATTAGATGTACTGTTTCTGATAAAAGAATATCGATAGTTAGATGATTTGAATAATATCGAACTCGACAACACCTTTCCCCTTTACTGCATTTGACTATGTGATTCACAAATGCCGCCCACTACCGTTACCTACCTTCATTTGTTAATAGGAATGACGTATTGTCTTAAAGGAATATCATGGTTATCACCATATTGGTTCTGATGTAGTGCTACCGAGTAGAGATCGCGTTAAGATCAGCCAGCTCCAAGCTATTGAGTCTACATGAGCGGATTAAGCACTCTCCGTCTCTTCCTTGTCCTCGTCCAAGTCCTCGTCGAGCACATCAGCCTTGACAAGTTCACCGTTCTCCAGCTCCTCAAGCCACTCCCCATCATCATCTCTAACAAACTTCCGCTCGCCAAGACTGTCTTCTACGTCCCTTTTGTTGATGAGCTTGGTGCACTGCACATAGGCACCAGCCACCTTGTGCTCCAAAGACTTCTTCTTCCACTCGCCTTCGGATCTTCCAACTGTTTTGCCTCCGCAGTTGCTCTTGGTTTTGAAGAAGATGGTGCAATCTTCCCAGTTGGCGGGGTTGTATCCTCCACCCACGCTGAAGATGAAGGACTTGGTGTTGTTGGGAATATCGATGCACCAGGTCCCGAAGCCCTTGCGAGTCCAGTCTCCGGTTTTGTTGATGCAGCTCTTGGACTTGAAGGTAGCGAGGCGCCACTTTTTGTTGAACCATCCCATGTCGTGATAGTTGCACTCTGCGGTTGCGAGTGGCAGAATACCCACGCCGAGGGCTAAAACGGTGCTGATCTTCATTATGAATGAGAATGATATCGATACTAGGGCCTGAAAGTATTAGATCTTGCAGGTCACCATCTCACCGATAATTGCACTTACAATAAGGCTACGGGTTGCTACAAGTCGAGAATGGTAATTGAGTTTGATTACTCTTCGTCCTTGACTGACATACGTTCTTATATACTGAGTCTCAGTCGGCCTAACTCATGATACAGTCTTACGGTCTGTTAATTACGGCGGGTCTGATCGTCAATGACCTTCCTGTTGAAGACCCTGGCAACGTTCCCGACTCCCCGATCTTCCAGAGACTAGCGCTAGGCTTGACTCTATTCAGGGTCCAGCAACCTGCACTCTATGATCAGCCTGTGTTCATTTAATCAAACTACGCCCCTCGTCAAAGACTGACGGCTGGTATTTTTGATCTACAAGTCCGCATTGCGTAACAGCAACCACCAAAGGATTGCTGGGATGCTAATAGGCATTGGCCTCTACGTGAGACACTTAGCCCGGGTTATTATTTGCACAACAGCCAACTAAGCAGGTTGATAATTGTTCATATTGTACCGCAAGGCGGACCTCGGGGCATCCCGCAACACGTGCCATCAAAGATCTCAACAAGATTACTGGCTCAAGGCTCTGCCGAGCTAGGTAACCACCCACATTCCGTTTTAGGGTTGGGGCGCGTCAGCCTCAGTTCTGCCCCTCTTTCTCTTGAGAGAACGAGCTGTTGGATATTAATGCAGGGTCTATTAGGGCCTATAAGGCATCATGCCTCCCAAAGAAGGCCTTTCATTGGTATTTCTACCTCAAGGTGGCGCTGAGGTGTCGCAGAAACGCACCGAGCTGAGTCCTGCCGCGCGGGCTCATGCGTCAAGACAGGGCTACCTCAAGTCGGCGCGAGCAAAAAAGGTCAAGTTTGTTGCCTGGGATCCAGCGACTGGGACAAATCGTCCTATGATCTCTAATGATAATGATGATGTGGTTGATGGTCGCTCAAAAGAGGATGATGCTCCCGTCGCCGAAAGGCGCTCGTTGGTAAAGCGAGGCGTCCGACATGCACAGGCCTGCCCTGTGCCAACTGGTTGGATTTCAACCTGGGACCCATTTGATTCTTTTGCAACTCCTCAGGTGACGAAAGACGAGCAGAAGATGGTTCATTATGGTTAGTCTCCCTGCGTCGGCTTTGACCTTGATTGACCTCTGCCAGCCTTCACAAACACTTGGTCGGCGTTTGGCGAGTCGGAAGATGGCAAGAACAGATTTGCCCAGACGTGGATGTGGCGTACAATGGAGTGCCCTGCAACATTATACGCTCAGGCTCTTGCATCCTCAACCCATTACTTGATCTGCTGTCCCAAGGCAACAGACCAGAAGCGCATTGCGACTATGGGTCTCCGATGGAAGGGTGAGGCCATTAAAGCCCTGAGATTGATGATGAAAGAGTATGAGGCCTGTGCGCCTCGGTCAATCCCCGAAAATGTATTGGTCGCTATTTTCGTCCTTGCTATTCATGGGGGTTACGATCTCTCAGAACACCCAGACTTGAACCCTCTTTCGCCACTGGCAACGTACCGAGACATGTATATATACGGCCAAATGACCATTGGGATAGAACATATGAATGTTCTTTACCATCTCATTGAGGAACGAGGAGGGTTAGGAACAGTTGACCAGCTGACTTTTGGATTCGTGTTGCCACTGTAAGGCCTCATGCTAAATCCATATAGATCGTTGTTAAGGATATAGTACTGACATCTCAATAGTCTCGATCTTCTTCATAGTGCCCGCCTGGGTACGGTACCGAGGTTCCCTTGTTATCGTCAGTACGAACCCCTTCTCCAGGATGGTGTGTGGAAGCCAGATGACCACGCGAATCAACTGCTCCAACGACTTGGTGATTGTTTTCGGCCCAGCACAAAAGACTCAATTTTATCAGTGATAGAGCTGGGCAAATCGTTTGCCAGTGTCCTGGAAGGAATGGCAGAACTTACAGCTGCCCTGGATCACTACTGTCGTGGCGGCCCCGGAGCGCCTGAAACTCTCGATGTGTTCGCCAACAATTGCGACTGGATTGGACACACAATCATATCAATGCGCTCATACAACAACTCGACCGAATGCCGGGATACTTCATCGGCAACGGCATTACTCGAGATTCTTCGGTTGTGCAGCCTAACATACCTCGACCTGGTCATTATTCCAAGCCCTCCTCATACTGGAATCAGATACCGCAGTTCAGCGTTCATGATACCCCTTATTACTAAAGTACACGAAGGAAATATCAATGCTGATGGCCCCATCTCGAATTTTCTGACGTGGGCGGCAATGATGGGGGCCATCGCGACGAGGCACACAGACGTCCATGGCCAGTACAAGGATCTACTCAGACAACACGCCGCCAAAGCAAGCTGGGAAGTCATTGAAACGAAACTGAAGAGATATTTATGGTTTGACTATGTTTTTGAGCATGTCGCGAAGGAAGTTTGGTCGGCAATTTGACAAGTTCATGTTTTAAATGATGTGGTGCCAAAATGCACAATTATTGCATAACATGGCATAATGCATAATTAATTCAGCCGAAGGCTGACTCTACATTAGTTCATAAGTTTTCCCGAATAATGAGGGTTTGGTGCAGACAGGGATAAATAAGTTTCTCGGAATCTGATTGGTCCAGATTTTGTATGGCCAGCCGCGAAAGAACGCGCAACTGGCTGATGGCACCAAAAGAGTGGGGCCAATCGGTCCATTTGGAATTGTTTGTTTACTCAGTATTGTGCCAGTACCACGCGTTCAATTCATCTCCCCAATTCGACAGGTCCCGACATGGCCTCGTTGATTAAGTAATGGATTTCGGTCTCAACCCCGAAGAGCTCTCTACTGATTTACTCTTCGTTGTTTGTGCTCGTTGTGGGGAGGAGAGACCGGAGAGTGCCTTCAGAGCAAAGAGGCAGTCTGCTAGGCAAACTAAGCAATGCATAGACTGCCGTAACCAGCGCGTTTCTCATGTAAGTTCTGCCTTCCTCGTCTATAAGTCTCTTAACCCTCATCAAATGAAGCATTCTAGATCCAAAGTCGTGCTCCAGACGCTGCGGAACATTGCACTTCGTCCATCCTCACCTGGCAGACCTGCCACGAAGAGAACCGAAGGAGATGCTGGCCTATCGCCCCCCAACGAGAGATCCGGAACCCAGCCTACATCGCCAGAGAAGCTACGGCAACTTCATACAGCTAGGAGTTTATTCGGAGAGTCAATTAGCCAGTCGCATGTAGTGCTAGGGACGCCAATTCCACCAACCCAACAAAGTTCGCGGCTCTTCCGGGCTCTAGCTCCGTCACCGCCTGTGCAGCCAACGACCCATCCACTCGTCTCACATTCTGATCCATCTACTCTTCGAAGCAGCACACCTGGTGTGGATCACTCTTACTTGGCCACCAGGTTCCACAAGGGGGGGAAGGACTCGCAAGATGATTCCTTGAAGGCTGGGGCGAGGGCCAAGCTGGCTGCTATCCAGCGCGACCATCGTTCACGACGCCGTGCAGGGGAGACTGTGTCACTGACTCCCGCAATATCTCAACTTCGCTTCTTGGAAGATTTTGAGGGTCCTGGAGAAGGTATCCTTGTTCTGTGGCCCCAGTAGTTTGTTCAGGCTAACCACGGAACGTAGATGAGAGTCAAGATCAACTACGACCGAGTGGGTTTCTAGATGGGGATGGGATAATCAAGGAAGGGTATGACAGGGGACAGTTCTCTGAATCTGATATTGACGCCGATGACTATTTCAACTTGCTGCTTTCACCTGCTCGACCACGGAGGTACCTCAAACAATTAGGGGTAGAGTCTGATTCTGATCTAGGGGACGAAGACGAGAACGACGATGATGATTGCGTGGATGGAAGCCCTCTTCGCCATCGCTTGCGGCAGCCTTCCGCACAGCCAAGACGTGGTCGCCGTGGTCCTGCCCCTGGTACAGGAGGGCGACCAAGAAAATCTCGAACACAAACTCGATCATCGATGCCGCCACGACGTATTCGGAGTCCAGTGATAATTCCACCTGAAGAATCGGCGGTCTTTCATGCGCAAGATCCGGTGTGGAATGGCGACCTTGAGGCTTGCGCCTTGACTGGTCGCGATAAGGCAATCCTCCGCGAGTTCTGGACAAAGCTGGATAATGACCAAATGCAGTTTTGCAGTCGATGCCAGGAGTGTTGGTTCCAGATGAAGATCGATTGCGATGGCATTTGTGCGCGTTGTTATCGAAAAGATGAGAAACGCCGCCCCGGCGAGCCGTATTTCTTCTCTGCAGATAATCAGCTCGACTTTGGCCCTGTACCGGCCCGGTTGCCCCAGCTTACGCCTACCGAAGAGTCTTTGATTGCTCGTGTTCACGTCCACGTGAACATTATGCTTGTGCGAGGGCAGCAGTACAAGTATCGGGGGCACGTAGTTCACTTTCTCCGTGAGGTTGGCTTAGTGTACCACCAGCTCCCGCTTCTGCCGCAGGAGTTGAACATTGTATTACTACGTCCTGCCAATACGTCGTCCCACGCAAATCTCAGTCGGCAATTCACCCGCCAGTTCCGTGTCCGCCGCCAGCCGGTTGTCATATGGCTAGACTACCTCCGGCGCCATCATCCTGGGTATCGATGCATCGTCATCGACGAAGAGAGGCTAAATCAATTGCCCCAAGATGGCAATGTCCTGGATGCCATCCCCCAGAGTCAGGTGGAGGCTGCGGATGTTGGACCCGAGGAAGATCAGGAGGCAGAGCCTGACCTGGAGGACGAGGCTGCAGTGCCAGACCTGTTGGCAAAGGAGACGGAGCTCGATGCTCTGCGGTCTATTCTCGCCGGAGAGTCGGAAGCTGATCCAGAGCTTTCCACAAGCTTCCAGGCGCAGGCGCAACACGAGCTGCAGCTCCCGAATATACGACACACACCCATTAATGAGTTCAATCGCTCTCATGCCCTGCTCTCCTTGGCGTTTCCCTGCCTCTTTCCTGACGGTAGAGCCGACTTTGTTGAACCTCGATTGCGCTCCATTGATTACAAGGACTACGTCGAGCACGCGATGCGCTGGCACGACGGGCGTTTTGCACGCCACCCGACCTTCCGCTTCGTCGCCTTCAACACGCTAATGCGGTCACAAGCACGTTCGCGGTCCAGATTCTTCGTGAAGCAACATGATGGGAGACAGCAGCCGCTGACGCGAGAGCAACTTATTCAGGCGCTGGAACACAGCGAGGACCCCGAGGCGCAGGCGCTGATCAACTCGATCGCAAGGCATGCGGTGTCTATTCGCGGTACGCGTCCATTCTGGAACAAAAAGAGGCAGGACCTCGAGGCCTATGCCTATAACCTTGGTTGTCCTGGTGCATTCATCACGTTTAGCCCGGCAGATTTACACTGGCGTAGTCTCTACCAGCACATGCCCCAGTATGACGACTGGTTAGCCGCCACCGAGCCGGAGAGGATGGCTCTATCGCGCCGCCTATTGCGGCAGAACCCTCACATTGCTGCTTTCCACTTCTACCGCCGATACACCCTCTTTCGGGATATCGTGCTGAGTAAGAAGTTCAGCATCACAGATTACTGGGATCGGTACGAATGGCAAGGCCGTGGTAGCCCACACAACCACGGCCTGTACTGGATGGATAATTGTCCAGGGGCCGACATGGAGGACGAAGCCGCTCGCGATGTATTTGCACGCACGTGGGGGTTCCACATCACTGCCATTAACCCCGAGCCGAGTAGGACTATGCCTCAGGGTGAGGGTAATCCCCTGAGCGTGGATCCCCTGAGCATAGAGATGACATTCCTGCGGCTCTCACAAATCGTCAACCGTTGCCAGCGCCACAAGTGCAATACCACGTACTGCTTGCGCGTGAGGAAGAGAACCGGTGATCTGGCGAGGGACATGGAGGGTGCCGCTGCGGATATCGAGGCGGCAAACGTTGCCAATCCAGAGAAAGTGTGTCGTTTTGACTTCCCTCGTGCCTTGCGGGAGCTGGCCGCAGTGATCAGGAAGGAAGGCAGGTCGTACCATGTCTTTGAGGCGGCCCGGAATGACAGCCTCATGAATAACTTCAATCCTGCGATTATCCTAGGCTGGCTAGCCAATATCGACATATCTCCCTGCACCAGCTTACAGGCGGTTATTACGTACGCTGCGAAGTATTGCAGTAAATCTGAGAAGAAGACGGAGTCTTTCGCCAGGCTTGCAGACCAGGTCTTGCCGCACACATCGCACGTTCAGCCCTTGTTGTCCTTCTCCTCTCGCCTGATGAACAAGTTGATTGCCGAGAGAGATTACTCGGCGCAGGAGATTTCCCATCTGCTGCTTAACATTCCGCTGCAAGAAGGTACCCGTATGGTTGTCACCGTGGACTGCCGTCCGTTAGAGCGACAGGCACGTTCGTATCGTGTGGACGGAGATGTCAACGAGGCCATCGGCAGCTATAGGAAATATCTAGAGAGAAAGGACCAGCATGAGGATATAACCTATCTCGAATACCTGCAATCGTACAATCTCAACACGTGGAGGAGACTCGCTGCTCAAGCGAAGAAGAGAGTCCTGTCTTACTTCCCTCGATACAAGTCTATGGAGGCCTCTTCGCAGTTTAGCGACTTCTGCCGTGTTAAATTGATGATGGCTCATCCACATCGCTCTCCAGAAGAGTTGCTCGTTGTGGGCGGGCAGCGGTTCGATTCCTTCACGGCTGCGTACGTGCACTGCAGACAGCACCATGATACCCATGCGGACGATCATTATGGGGAACCAGATACAGATGAATTGACAGCAGAGGAGGATGAATTTGAGCTTGAGATCCACGAGGAGCCCATCGCGGAGGAGGACTGGCATGAACTCGCCCGCATGCTACCTGACCGCCCACTGGAGGAGGAGGACATCGACATCCTCGGCCGCCGAGACATTGATATCAATTACGATTGGACCCCTCATGTTGGGCGGTATGTCGATGATGGCATTCTCAACAGCGACTACTGGAAGCAACGCAAAGCGGAAAACACCCTTGATCTTGATGTGGATGATCAGCCCTTGGAGGCTCGCGATTCCCTAAATCCAGAGCAGCGCATAGTATACGATACGGTGATGGGCCACTTCCTGACCCAGGATCCCCCTCAGTTGCTACTCCATGTGGATGGCGGAGGCGGCACTGGCAAGTCATACCTCATTAACCTGCTCTCCGCGCACCTCCAATCCGCGACAGGGGGGAGGGGGACACCTGTTTGGCGTGCTGCGCCAACGGGCGTCGCAGGAAACCAGATATCGGGCACTACCTTGCACTCCCTGTTACACCTCCCAATCAATAAGGACTTCAAGCCTCTATCCCCCGTTGATAAGACCCAGCTCCAGAAGAAGCTGAAGGATATCAAGTACCTCATCATAGATGAGAAGAGCATGCTAGGACTGCGTCAGCTATCGTGGATTGATGACCGTCTCCGCGAGGCGTTCCCGAATAGGAATGAGGAGTTCTTTGGCGGTCTGAACATCCTCTTGGTTGGTGACTTCTTCCAGCTTCCCCCTGTGCTACAGAAGCCGCTTTATTACGACAAAGAGGTGCAGGGAGTAGAGATCAAGGGCAGGAACGCATACAGACGCTTCGATAAATCAGTATTCTTGAAGGTTGTTCAGAGGCAGCGCGGCGACGACCAGGAGGCGTTTCGCACAGCTCTTGGGGAACTGCGGCTGCTCCAACTATCTATGGAGTCCTGGAAGCTCCTGTCCACCCGCGTGCAGGCAAAGCTAGACGATCGAGAGGTCGCGAGGTTTTCCAGCGCCCTGCGAGTATACGCTACCAAAGATAGGGTGAACGAGTATAACCACTATCACCTCGACCGCCTCGGCCGGCCAGTCGTCCAGGTCAAAGCTAAGAACGTCGGCCCTGGTGCGGCTGCTGCCCCTGATGACAAGGCGGGCAACCTTGCGAAGCAGATCCCTATATGCATTGGCGCTCGTCTGATGCTGACGTCTAACCTTTGGCAGCCCGTTGGCCTCTGCAACGGCGCTCGCGGTACGGTTTACGACATCGGCTGGGCACCCGGGGCTGACCCCATCCAAGATCCTCCTTGTGTTATCATGATGGAGTTTGACAAGTACAACGGACCGGTGTTCCTGACCACCCCCGATGGCAAAAAGATTGTTCCAATTCTCCCAGTTGAGAGAGACTTTCTCATCGGAGCCACTCTCTGCGCTCGCACGCAGTTTCCCCTGATCGTATGCTACGCTATTACCGTGCACAAGTCACAAAGCATCACAGAAGATATGATCGTGACGGATCTCTCCTGCCGGGACTTTCAGACCGGTTTAAGCTACGTGGCTGTCTCTCGTGTAAAAACGCTTGAGGGTTTGATGTTGGATGCGCCATTTGATCGTAATCACCTGGTCTACGGGTCTCCCCCGGATGGCATGAAGATGAAGATGAGGGATCAGGAGCTTAGGAAACGACAGGTTCTTACACGGAGTCCTTACATGATATATAATACCAAGTATGGCCATGGCACTGGATCAGTACGTAGATAATGCGGTAGTAGTAATAGCTTCCCGGCCCGCGGACACACGGCCTTCGGCTGAGGATACCCCATGCGCCCCATCGCCGCTCCAATGTGCATGGGGTGGCGTAGTATTTTACTCTCTTGTGAATCTTACTAATCAGTCTCCCTCGCCATTTCGCGCGTCATCAACAGAATCACCCTGGACTCGCATCACCAACCGTCATGCTCGATTTCGAAGCCGCTTCCTTTCTGACGGGTCAGCAGCTTCTTGAGCTGACGAATCTCATCAGAGCTACAGCACGCAACAAACCGGATGATGAAAGAGCTCAAGGCCGGGCAGAAGCCGCCGTTCGCTTTTTTCATCGGGTCGACGAATTCCCTGATCTCGATGAAGACGATGAACGAGAGCTTGAACCCTTGACTCGCGGCAACATCGACGGTCAAGATGGCAACAGGCTACCACCAGAGCTTTTGCGGCTTATAGTCAACCATGTCATGGATTTTCATTTTGAGGCGCGGCAACGGACTCTCGTCGCCCTGTCTTGTTCCAGCACAACGCTTCGTGCTCTAGCAGAACCCCACTTGTACACACATCCTCGCGATCTCGACACAATAGAGCGGCAATGGCGGTTTCTGTTCACGTTGGCCGTGGAGCCTCATCTGGCTAGTCTCGTCAAGTCACTCCGGGTCCTTTGGCTTCCAAGCGGAGAGAATAGTGAGCTCCTCGTTGACATTGCTCGAGCCTGTCCAAACAACAACCATCTGCTTATTCAACGCGGACAGAGCTGGAATGATGTTGGCTTGGTCCTGGTGGACGATGTTATAAGCATGGCGGACATTTTCGAAGCGAGCCCACGTCTTACATCTTTCTGGTATACGACGTTTACGGAATGGAGGTCCGCAGACGAGCGGCATGGGAATCCTACGGAGGAGGCAAGAGTGGAGAGGAGGCTGGAAGACGATCGTTTTGCGACAGCTGCACAACGACTCGAAAAATTGACACTTCACGGTCAGGCCCAATGGCTACTGCGAGGTCTATTGCCGCACGTCGCAGGCAATCTCAAGCTGCTCACCCTCGGCCAAGATCTGGACATTGATTCGACCCCAGACATTTTTTACAACCTTTCTCGCCTCAGCCCTGCCCTGGAGGAACTCGAGGTGCGGGCAAGAATCCCCAGTCCGAGAGACCTAGTGCGGGCATGCAAGACATGGGGTGCAACGCTGCAGGACTTTCGGGTTTGGAGTGTCGAGGAGGTCACTGACTGGATCTCGGAGATTATGCCTTTTATGAAGGCATTGAAAATACTCATATTGGGGCCCGGATGCTACACGTCGATCAAAGATCTTCGTGCCATTGCCGAATCGCCACAGCCCCAACGATTCACATCAATCACCTTGAACGACCTAGAAGTTCCATCCGACGCTGCTGGAGTGCCTCCGGACTCGCCGGACGCCTATGACCCAGAGACGAATGAGATTCTTGTTAGACTGATTGATGCTCACTGCAAAACGCTGGAAGTTCTCGATGTGAATCGCGCGAGTTTAGTAGTGGGTCAAAAAGTCCTACAAAGCCTTGGCCAGGCACGACGTCTCGAGTGCCTTCATGTAGGACTTCATAGCGAAGTCCCCATATCGGAATTTGATAGACTCTTGGACGCGTGCCCCAGCCTGAGCGAAGTCGAACAGAGGCTTGTCTGGGCTTCGGAGCGTGGAAAAGAGTGGGCAGAGAGAACAAGTGCTGCGGACAGGGAAGCGCAAGAGGAGTTGAGGAGAAATCCAAATGGCTTGGGTACATAGTTGATCGCGGGTCACAAGGGATTAGCCTATCATACCACAGACTCATCTGCGCCTTGCTTGGAATCTTGCTCTTGTGTGTTCTGCTCGACTAAAGGCTTATCGCTGGGTTGCATCCAGCATCCTCTGATTGGGCCAGACAACGGTGATACGAAGCCGAGTAATGCCGGGCGACTCCCGCTATGCCTGTTACGGACATCCGGCCCCTCTTGACGAACAATGGCGAAAGACTCGCGGTCTGCATTTATCATCAAAAACTTTTCCGCCCGTTTGCTGATTTCAACATTGCGCCTGGTGCTGTATGTTTTTCAATTAGCTGCGCAATCATGGCGACCGATGAAACGACCCCGCTCCTTCCCAAGAAGGGCGCGAGCAAGAGTCGAGCAGGATCCTGGCTGAGGCGGGCCTTTGACGTCGAGAATCGCATCTTGCTTGCGGGTTTTCTGATCACGTTATCCTTCAGCTTCACCCAAGTTCCGTGAGTCTCAAGCCAATTAAGCAAGTCAAGGCCTGGACTGACCCAAGGCAGCCTCTTTTATGTCTTTCACTTGATGACATGTGAGACATTCTATGATTCCCATCCTCCGTACCAAGGCACGGGCGATAGGTGCAGCCGGGACGAGATTACCGCTGGGACGGCTACCCAGTTCAGTATCCTGGGCATGAGCACGACATTTTGTGGTCAGTAATTACAACACTCTAGAGCTATTTGTCTGATTATTTCTAGGAACTTTGAACCTCTTTGTGGCGGGCTGGATGGTAAAAAGGTTTGGCCCCCGGGCGGCTCTTTTGGCTCAAATCTTCATCCCTGCAATTCGGGTGGCGACACAGATTATTGGCGTTGTGGCGGGCAAGAAGGAAGGCATGATTATCATCCAAGCGACGCAACTAATCACAATTCTTGGCGGACCTGCTGGGTATATGTAAGTGAAGCCCGATAGTACAAGGAGGGAGTTTACTCACCAAGATTGTAGCTTGGTGGTCAATATCATCGCTGGCGAGGTAGTTGAACCTCTCAAGCGTACCGCAGTTTTTGGCCAGCTTCAGGGAGCAATTATGCTGGGACAAGGCATTGGATATTTGAGTAGGTTGAGACTTTTGGAAAATTTTAGCAGTCACTAACCGTCAATAGCTGGTGGAATGATTGGTGACGCTATCGATATCAGGGCGCCTTTCGATGTGGCATTCATCTCTTTCATCCTGGCCGGTATATATGCATGGATTGCCCTCCCTTACATATCACCAGAGTCCATGTCCAATGGTCAGAAGCCAGGTCAACAGGGTGTTTCGGGCTTTTTGGCCCCGCTCAAGGTTCTTACGCCGCAGAAGCTGCGACTTGTGGATGGCAAGCTCAAGAGACATTACGGCGTCATCTTTCTCTGCAGCGGCATATTTCTCGGCGTGGTGAGTTACATCGCTTGTCTTGATTTGTCCTTTTACTGACCGCACGCATAGCTGGCCACTGGCTATGCGCCTCTTCTGATTCAGATGTACGCGACCGCGGCATTCGACTTTGACCAAGCAAACAACGGCTGGCTCATGTCTGAGTTTGCCATCATGAGAAGTTTCTTCTTGATTCTGCTGTTTCCCCGAATCATCGCTTGGGGACGGGGTCGCGTCTCATCCAGGACCGAATCGAATGCCGGAAGCGACACGGACGAGACTGCGTCGCCGCATCTTGCAACCACTGCCGGAGAATTTGATGCTACTCTAGGCGAACAGGCAGACCACGAGCCTTACGAAGCTCCGAACTCTAAGAAGGATGATGATGGTTGCCTGTTTGACCTCATCTTTCTGAGGTGGAGTTTGGTTGTCGATGGAGCCTTGACAACGGTCGCAGCATTTGCGACTCGTTCATGGCACATTTACCTTGGTAAGTACCCTAAAGTGAGTTGCAGTAGAGCCATTGGCTAATAAAGAAGCCGCTTTCCTTCTCCCATTCGGTTCGGGATCCGCACCCGCAGCCAAGGGCGTGATTACCCAGATGTGCCCCGATTCCCAGAGAGCAGACGCTCTCAACGCTGTCACTCTGGTCGA
Source organism: Fusarium sp. JS1030 (assembly GCA_000966855.1). Lineage (NCBI taxonomy): Eukaryota > Fungi > Ascomycota > Sordariomycetes > Hypocreales > Nectriaceae > Fusarium > Fusarium sp. JS1030. Next base: position 1,369,613 of record JWIW01000101.1, read on the forward strand.
GAATGTTGCACGACTAGCCACACAGGGACTGTTTGGGTTCATTTTTGCCAGTCTGGCTGAAGCTGGTAAAGCCTACGCTACCTTTTTCTGCAACGCGGTATGTGAATGAAGAATACGTCTCACGAAAAGCTCTAACCCCAGATACAGGCTATCGCGATCCTTGCCATGGGTGTGCTGTTGTTTTCCAACTTTCCCCCAGCTGGAAGCACGTTGATTGACAAACAAAACGAGGAGGAGGAGGAACAAGAGGAGAGCAGAGGAGAAAATGGGCCCCTCCTTCAATAAGGAAAAAAGCGGAAGATACGGGCGAGGATGAATATTTACGACCATTAGAGTCATGACTTAAAGAGTCACCAAAAGCGACGAGGTCCTGGAACAAATTGGGGCCGGTACATGGGAATTTAAAAGTTTAGATTGAGCATCATAGACACGGAAAACATTTGACTTATTCGACCCCAAAAAGCATAGTAGCCGGCTGTAGTCTCTACCATTGCAAAGTCCTCAGTCAATCTGGAGCCTTATTGAATATTTCAGTAGCAGTAATGACTCCCGCTAGTCATCAAATCCAGCCAAATAAGATGCAAAGTACCAGGCAAATCAGTGCTTGGCTGTAGATGACGCTGCCAGCTTCCTCCTATAGTCTTCAACGCCTTTCAGAACAGGTTTTCGTTGGCCATCGTACCCAATCTTCCTCATCCATTCGGCCAAGCTCTTGATGCGATTCGGGTGAATGCGATCAAGTAGATCCATGTCGCGTGGCCCGACAATACCCTCTCCCCAGAAGCGCCACCAAGCTGAGAAGTTCTGCCTCCATGTCATGTCCGATTCATCACGGACAATGCTAGGATCGACATTGAAGTTGACATAAGCTCCAGGATAAGGCTCTGCGGAGGGCGCATACTCTTCGAAAGGGGTGTACTTGTGGATTCCTTGCTTTCCTGTTACCTCGGTGAAGATTCTTGCAATGTCAGCGAAGCTGACTTCGTCAGTTGCCACTTCAAGGTCGAGCCCAGCGGACTCCGGGAGGTTATCAAATAGCCAAAGGCTGTAAACCCCAACATCTTCCAAGGCGATCAATGGGATCTTGCCGTCCTCTGTGACCACGAGTTAGTCAAGGAAAAGAAGGTAAGAAGTATTGCATCAGGGAAAGCATTTACGTACTGGCAGGATTCGCCCATAAGAAAGATCCATCCTCTTGTTCTCTGGGTGGAAACATGCCATCCAATAGCATGTTCATATACGGACCGGTTGTCAAAACAGAGCTTTTCATTCCATCCTGACCTTGTGCTAGGATGAACTCAGTAACCCTCCCTTTAGCATCGTTGTGCCCCCAATGGTACCGTTCATCCCCTTTTTGAGCACCAGATTAGCAACCTGCTTTCGGAACATCATGTCGCCACGAGAAAAGTTGGACTCACAGCCTGACTTCTTCAGGGCGTAGTCGGTGCCCGCCCAGACGTAGTGTTGAACTCCTTCGTGCCGTGCAATCTCATAGGCTCTGATGCCGTAAAATGTTTCGGACTTTTGACCGAGAGTGAAGCCATCGGTGTTGACCCAGGCCCCGTAGACTCCCCGAAAAGCCTTGCGTAGGTCTTCCTGGTCATCTTGCCGCCCCTGTATTAGGGCGACATTGGGCAACGACGAGAGCCTTTGCGAACGGGAGCTTTCAACGTCACGTGTAAGAAGTCTGACACGGTAACGGTTGCTTTCAGCCAACGCTACCTACGTTAGATAATCTGTGTATAGTGTTTTATTGACCAATGTTCATTACCTTCAACGACTGGCGTGCCCTGGGCACCAGTACCACCAATAACAAGTATCTCCTTGAGATCCGACATCGATGCTGCTGTAACTTTTCAGGTGAGAGAAAAGAGGGATGGGGCAGGAAAATGGAAGTATGAACTGGGTGATAGGAACTAGCAGTGAGGCCAAGTTACTTCCTTTTATCAGATGACCAGTATTGACCACGTGTAATCCATTGCTGTCTACCCAAAATAGCCATTTTAAATGGTTCTACATTGCCGAGGAAGATGTAATATAGGTATTTGTAGCATCATCCGGCGTCTTATGACAAATCTCTCTTCATCGGGTGCCATGACACATGATTACTGAGCATTCATGACACATCGTGCACCAACGCACATAGCATTACCTCATTATCCCGATGAATCTGATTATTCATCATTTTATACAGATACGCGTTTAAGCATTGAACGACTAGGTTCATACCTTAGGGTTAGGGTTATCTTGGGAATTTTTTTGTCGCGATACTGCCCTCCACGTTGTCGTCTCAACCATAGGTATGTTGCTAATGGGCCATATTCACCAACATAGCACCATACTAGATAATGTGACAGTTTTATAAGGACTGCCAGCTACCCATGTCTCCGATTCCGTTAATGGCCATTCGTTCTTTTCCCAAAGCCCCCACCAGAAGTTAGATTCTTTGACTCGAGCCACTCTATTATTGCCTCGGCCATTTCCAAAGGTTTCTCGACAGGTATGAAATGTGTAGAGTCAACCTCAACAGTAGTCAAATCTGATACAGCGTTCTTGGCCTCTTGAGTTTCGAAGAGTGATACTGGTCCCAGAGGATCATTCTTCCCAGCAATAGCCAGCAATGGAACATCAACTGTGTCTGCCGTAGCTGGAAGATTTCTCTCCGCTTCGTACTGGGTGCCATTCACGTATGCTCGGTACCACATTAAAGGAGACACGAATCCGCTGCCAGTAAAGGCTTCTTGGGCAGCTTTCAAGGAATCAGGGTTGCGAGCAAAACTCTCAAGCTGACGCCTTTTATCCCCAAGTAACCAATTGCGAAGTGAATCTTTGTAGCCGAATGTCTCCTTAAGAGCCCCGTTCTCGCCATAACCAGCAGAAAGAAAGCTATCCAGGTTTCCTGAAAGGAGAGAAGCAGCCTCTGGGCTTGCGAAGAAAGCGTAGTACCAGCCGAGAGGAAACCCAAGAAGCTCTTCCCGCTCCTCTGCGATTTGAGTTATGTTGACAGGTTCGCGGATCGGGGGCTCATAGTAGTAACTGGACAGGACGATGCCGCTGACTTGTTCCGGGTAGTAGAAATAATACCGATGGGCAAGGAAAGATCCCCAATCATGACCGATAAGTATAACACTCGAAACATTTTCGACAGTCAGGATCTCGGCAAGATCACTAGCCATAGAGTCGGAACGGAAATAGGACACATCCTGGGGTTTAGAGGTACCACCGTAGCCGAGAAGGTCAGGTACTAAGATGCGTAGTCCAAGAGTCAAAAGGTATGGAATGAGGGCTGCCCATGTTGCTGCACTTTCTGGAAATCCATGAAGCAGTAGTAGGGCGGGCTCATCAAAGGTGGCGGTGATATTGCTCGATGGGCTGGCGTAGTAATTATATTGGAGGGAACGGGAGTTGATGAACTGCTTTTGAACGAAGAATTCCATGCCTCTGACAAGGATCGAAGGATCCGGGCGTGATGTCAAGAAGAGAAAGACTAGGGAGAATATAGAGAAGTTGAATCTTGAAGCGTTACGATGAATTTTGATACTGATAGTTGAAGACAATCACCATCACGGAATCGATATGGCTCATATAAACGAAAATCGACTGGAATTGTTTACGAAACATGTTCAAATAATGAATTGGGTAAACGGGATTAGCACATTGGCTAGTTTCTAAATGTGGTTAAGGACCGTCAACTCGAATGAGACTTTGCCATGCTCAATTAGACCTGATCAGTAATCAATGCCGACTCAATACCGATCTTGGGTCTCTAGCACACAATACGATGCCCGTTGCGTAATTTTCGGGAAGCTTTCTATCGTTTATTAGTCATAGTCGGCATCGATTGCGTAAAGAGACCTCAATAGAGAGTCTACGTTTGCGTAGAGGGCAGAGATGGGTACAAACAACATTATCACCCTTGACCCTGTTTTGTCATCCTTTATAGAATCCACAGATCGAAAGGGCCTATATCCAGAAGAGTGGAAACATTCGCTCGTTAGGCTCCTCGCGACAGGATTCAGAGGGAGAGGATAGGCGAAGCACATGGAAAGCAAACGAGACAAGCAACTAAATCTAGCAGACCGCGAACTCCAGCATCCATAGTGGGTAAGGTAAATCACAATACTAAGAACTGATCCAGGTCAATCACCCATTTTGGGAACACTCAAAATCCATCTGTTTGAAGGAATTGGCACATAACTAAAGATCAAGCAGAACCAGCCTCATCCCCTGGCCTTAACCCGCAATGCAGTCAAGTTAGGGATACTCGCATTCGGCTCAAGAACTTTCGATGTATTGCCCCTGAGATGGTCTCGCGCCATAGAAAGTAAACATGTTGTTCACTGATCTCTTTCCCCATCCGTCATCCTTTTTCTCCCCATTGTGGCTCAAAGCGCGGTTTGTCGCAACCTCCTTCGACAAATGTTAGGTAAAGAAACTAGTACATCACACTCTCAGTTGCCTGACCTGTTGTTTCATGATTTTCGACCTCGCTAACATCTGGAGAACAATTGTTTTTATGCGGTGCGGTAGGTCACGTAACAAAGATAAAATTTTCATGCTGCGGTGTAGGTTATTCAGCACGTTCTTGTGTGTGACAGGTTAGTCAAATTTGTTTCTGTATCCTCTTTCCGATGAAGGGGACTTGCCCTATATATACAGCCTGTGGTTGACAGTGCTGAAACATGACTTGGAATTACGTGATAGTTGATTGATCATCACCACACTGGCGACACATCAGGCACACCATGTCGTAGCCCTGGGCACCCCGCTTCTTTTATTCAAGGGACTGTTATCATATGTTATGGGGGGACTTGGCAGGTTGATTACTCAACAAAGCTGCACCTTGGCCATGTATAGCTGGACTGATAATGTGTTACTCGTAGGCAACCTTTCGGTAGACTGTGGCATCAACGCCGAGGCCTGTTCTTTCCGTGGGTTGGTGTGCTGATCCCCGTTAGGTCATGAAACAGCATGTTTAATTTCGGGCATTCCATGGACTCCGTTGGTCCAGGTCGGGCTCGAGAGGACACCGAGAGTTGGCAATTGGAGCATATTCAACCCCTCATTCCCCGTGTTCGCCTTCTAAGGCACCCCTTATTTTTCCACCTACTATGTGTGCCTATCTAGCATCCTTCCCCCCCCCTTAGATACCCTTAGGGTATTACTATATTTACTAACCTTACTAATTCTAATAGTTATAGTTAGTATATTTACTAATTAAGCTTATCTTTGAATTTTTACTTTTTATAGCCCTTAAGGCCTTTTAATAGATTTATCTCTTTTAAGATAGCCTTAATTTTACTAAAGTTAGTACTTATTTTTATAAGAAATATAAGGTAATAGAATTTAATGAGATAACGTACATGATAAGCGAGCGTCGCATCCAAGCGAGCGTCGCACTATACTGTGTAAGCTAAAACAGCTAAACCTTAAATTTATAAAACTAGCTATGAATTTTTTAAAAATCTAAGAAAAATATTTTTAGCTATTTAACTTAATATAGAACTATGAAATATTTTTCTTAGATTTTTAAAAAATACCCTATATAGAGAAAGTAGCTAAGTATACAGTGTTAATATGTTTTTTATTATACTAGCTTAGTAAGATTTTTTTAAAAATCCAAGTAAAATATATTACTTTTCTTAGTACTTAAATAGCCTATATTTCAATCCTTAGCTTAACTTGATTTTATTTGAATTTTCTAGGATTATTTAAGTAGTTTTTATTTTTTGGTTTAAATACTAATAAGTTACAAAGTGCGACGCTCGCTTAGATGCGACGCTCGCTTATCATGTACGTTATATAACCTTATTAGTAGTAGCGATATTATTAAGTTCTTTGCCTTAGCTAATATTAAGAGCCTATATAGCTTATTATATAACCTCGGTCTTATTAATATTAATAATAAGAGACTTAGTTTTATATTATTAGGCTAGCTTAAAGCTTATAGCGTTAATTATAACTACGAGCCTTATAGCTAACTATTACTATTTTAATTAGTTAATATATTATTATTAATAGATTGAATAGTAAAAGCTAATATTATAGTAGATAAAAGAGTTAATTAAAGAGGATTAGTATTTTTTCGGTGGAAGAACAACACAACCACCCAGTACGGAGCAAAGTGTCAAATGTGACGGCCTGCCACATGCCTTGAAGGGTGTCACGTGATGACACTAGGCTCAATTAGGAAGTCGCAGAAATCGCGCCTTCCCCTTAGCGAGGCTTCGCCGAGGAACACATAGAAAACAACAATACACACATCGTTACATCTGACACAAAGAGAAGGAACAAGCCCAGCGGCAAGCACAAAAGAAGATCAGAAATACAGTAAAAAGGGGGCTATTTGAGAGGCTAAAAATGATATCTTCAGAAAGGCAAGGAATTGATCAATTGATATAAGAAGACGGCATTTCAATTGGAGCAAAATGAGTGTGTTATTATGAGTTGAAAGAGCTAAGTTGCCATGGTTGTGTTGCTGC
>JWIW01000008.1:0-291244 GCA_000966855.1 Fusarium sp. JS1030
CGTCGTCGTCGTCTTCCTCGAGAGTGGTTGTGAATCCGATATCCTCAAATCGCGACCAAGATGCGTCACGCAAGCTAGTGGAGTGCTTGGAGCTCGAGACTTGCGACTGGTTGGCGCCGGCGATGGCTTTCAAGACTCGACGACACTCCTCTGTCAGAGCCTGGATAGGGTCGTCGTACTCGGAAAACTCCTGCAATGCTCGGTCTTCATCACGGTACTGGAAATGGTTCGCTCTTCGCAAAAGGGCAAAAGGAGTCGGCGATACGGTATCGACGATCATGACAACCTTGTTGGTTTTGGAGGACATAAGTTCAGGTCGTTGGGGAGGATACTCGGTTTCCTGGAGGAGTTTCTGCAGGGACATGGGTAGTAGGGTGATACCGGTGACATTCTGCTCGGGCGACAGAGATCTGAGGAAAGCGAAGAACATATGGCTGGTTGCATCAGCAGCACTGGGATTTCTGGTCAGCAATCGCAGCGAAGAGCAGTGGTCAGAGATGGAACTAACCGAAGCCATCCTTCATATCCTCCCTCAAAACCCTTGTTAGTATCCTTGTGCTCGAAAGCCCACCATGCAGCCATCCGCGAGAGCTTTCGCCCACCCAGACCATTGGACTTTCCGTGAGCAGCAATTGCGGCCAGAAGGTCAAAGAAATCAAAGATGATGCGTTGACGGGCGCCGTTCTCAACGCTGATCGGGATGAATGTCTTGAACGAATCTCGAGCCATGTTTGAGTCTCGACTAGGGGTTAGCGATGCCGTTTCAACATGTTGGCCATTGTCATGCCATGCGCAAAGCACTTACCAATTTCTCCCACCTTGAACAGCTCATAGGCGTCCCAACCAACAATACCCCCCTGAATGCGACTCCAACACCATTTTGCGACTCCAGAAACCACCTAGGGAAAGTCAGTTGGTGCAAAGCCCCTCGATCCGCAACCCACATACCATTGGTTCCGTCATGCGCAGCTCCTGGAGCAATTGTTCGCCGCGGAGGTTCGCGTGAGACTCGAAGAAATGGCGGATGAAGGAGCGCACGGCGCTGGGATCGGAAGTAGGTCGGTATGGCAGCAGGAGAAAGGGGTGATCGAGAGCTGGAGTACAACATGACGATTAGTATGCAGTGCACATGTAAGAGCCATGATGGGAACAACGGTGCAGGAGGCACTCTCATGTGATAAAATTTACATACCTCGCGCTTTGAGCTCTTCAGTACAGCATCGAATCAGCTCGTGGACCTCTTCGGGCTCGACATAGGAGCGCGCCCAGGCGTCGGTCCATTGCGGCTTGGCAGGCAGCGCCTGTGTGATGTCGCTGGCGGCTTTTTTCTTCTTGGAGTCCTTGCCCTTGAGGCGGGAGAAGAGGCCGGCCATGATGGGCAACGGCTTCACGGCGGCGGATGCGAGGTCAGATAGTCAGGCGCGGTTGCGGCGAGGTTCCATGCGACACGAGAAGGAGAAGCGACGTTGACGTTGGGTTGGGGCGTGGATAAAGGGGCGGTGATGATCTGGGACCGGGACTGGGACTGGAAGGTACCGATGGCCAGGTAGGAGGAGCTATTATTCGGTGATAATTTCCCAGATGAGGATGGGAAAAGCAAGACCCCCGTCGCGAAATGCGGCCAGGGTTCTATCCTGTCGGTAGTTGACGCTGATTGAAAAGCTGCGTTTGCCGTGTAAAATAGTTGGTGGTGGTGAAGATGGTGACGACGAAGAAGACGGCAACTGCGCGCGCGAGACGTGTAAGTCGGAATGGAAGGTGGGCGTAATAATAGGTAGCCCAGCTAAGAGACGTTTCTGCGCGGGCGTGAACGAGAGCGGCTGATGGGCGTACAGGTAAAATTAGGGGACCCTTTTTCCCCTCCAGCAGAACGACAGATTGGCTGCTTGGTATCGAAACGAAACGACGAGAGCTTGACTAGGGGAGAAAAGAAAGGAGGGGCACGAAGCCGGGGGTCGAGAAGGGATATGGGAAAATTGGAAAAGGCTGAAGAAGCGTAGAAGGAGATGAAGAAAAAAAGAAGGTGCTGAGTCCTACCAGAATCAGGATCAGACGAGACGAGAAGAGCAGAGAGGGTGACAATGGGATTGGGGACGGGAACGGGACTGACTGTGCTGGAGCGCGCTTCAGGGGCGGCGACGGGGATGCGCGAGCCAGGTTCAACATGGATGGTACGTACAACAAGAGAAGGGCACTAAGATTGGGATTTGGGCTTCGAGCTGGGATGACAGGACAGAGAGCATGAAGAAGACGACATGGGTGGGTAGGGGCCATTTTCATTTTGGAGGGGGGAGGGAGGGGAGGGGTGTGAGAGGCCGAGGGTCTGTGATTGAATAAGAGGTTATGGAGATGTATTGTCTATGTTCAAACGTTCTGTCATGGATAGATATTCATGGCGGCGAGGCATGTATTTTGAGCTTCAAGTGTCGAGAGAATCAATGTGTACACAATCCTCATCAAACAGAGGGGGCTCAGATATCCCCGGAGCCCTCGAGAAACTCTGTGCCTCGTCCGGATATTGGCATTGGGCCACTGTAACCGTGAGGCTGAGATTCAAGATGCACAAGAGAGAGACACGAAAAACAAACACAGACACAGGCACAGGCACAGGCACAGACGCACAGCACAGTCTTGTTAGTCTACCAAAATCTCCCGGATGGTTAGCAACCCGCGCCCAAGTCACCTCACCCCACGAGCCTCCCCCTCAGAAGAGTCTAGCGTCTAGTCCAGAGTCAAGGTGGAGGGGCTCGGGAAGTAGATTTGGGGCATTCCAGGGCATCTCGGAGGAGACGTGACGGACAAATGATGAGAAAGCAAGCAGAACGAGACGAGGTAACCGTTGGACTCGATGGCGGGCAGAAGAAGCGATTGGGCAACAAGGCGAGGTCAAGGCTTCAGATGAAGAAGAAGAGTGGACCACCACGTTCCTGGATGCCCTGAAATTTAATTACGTTGGGCGGGTAGGCGGCCAGGTGATTAATTAATTGGATCTTCTCGGGGAAGACGAGGGGCTCTGAGCCTGAGGTGCTTGATGTCTTTAATTATGCCAGCTTGTTTCGCTTGCGACGAGAGCAATGGATCATCTGCGAGACTTGTTCACATCATGACGGCGATGGCTTGAAGCTCCCTGATATAAATGATGCGAGATGAAGAACAGAAACAGAGCTGGCGCTCATGGGGGAATAGGGGAGCAAGCGCAAGCAACAAGACGACGTCAACAGAGCCTTCACCACCAACAGAGCCGACCTGGAGATGATGGGCAGGGGCAATTTAACGCCCATGGCCTAGCCATCGGGCCCTGACAAGCGTGTCACCTTGGCGCCTTGGTTGGACGCCGTCGCGGTAGCCAAATTGAAATGCCCTCCCGAGCAACAGCAGCCTTTTATTAGCGAGACGCGTTGAAGCCCTCGCAATCGCGGTTCATCTTGGTCCAACAGACTAGCAATTATTTCGAGTGGCTCGGCGCCAACGTTTCGCATTGTCTCTTCTACCGTGCGGTCCGTCGTCCGATGAGGCGTCCCAGCCTTCTGAGCCGCTCCCAACGACCGACTAAAATACGACGCCATTGAGTCGCGATGGCGCTTCTCAAGGGGTCCAATTGGCGCCGATTGTCCCTTGCCAATATCAGAGATGTTGTTAAGCAAGCCTACTTCAGCTCATCGAACCCAGCCAAAGCCTCGATTATCAGCGGGTTGGACAAGACCTCGGCGGATCAGACTGCGGATATTCTTGATCCTACCCACTTTCAACTCGGCCGGTTCTCTTGATCATCCCCTGAGTCCCGTTCGTGAGATGTTCAACATCATCAGTCTGCTTGGGATACCCCGTGCCTCGCCAGGAACCTCTCCGCTGACCCGCGGGTTCTAGACGATAGAATATCTCGATACTGTACCTTTTTGCCCAATAAATGCCCAAATATAGCTTCTCTGGATCTCTTCATCCAATGACCGTACCGGTGGCTCGGTCCATCCGTGGGGCGTTCCGGGCGTGAGTTGGCATGGCCAACGCATCTTCATCCCACCCTCTCCTCGCAAGCCGGCATCCAGAGAGCGTCGTGAATGGCCGCCTGCTGCCCATGCTCGTCGAGAATTTTCTTGGATCGACGTGCTGAGCTGGCACCGGGCTGTGTTCCCCAGCTTTGGCAAGCCTTCGAGGCTCTTCATCAGCACGACTCACTCATGGTATACGTGGATCTGTGACATCAAAGACGCGGCTTGCCACTGATACACGTATCCTTCATCACAACCTGTATGACCTGCATACAGAGCCTGAAACTTAGAAGGCTCATATCAATGATACGCGAAAGGCCCCATCGCGGAATGTTCTTGCTGATTTCTCTGGGCCCTTGACGTAAATGGCCGACAAGGCATGAGTCTGTGCCGGCGCCGTTGCCCGTGGCCCGTCATCCCATCTCGGCCGCTTCTAGACGCCTAGACCTAGTCCATGACCCTGGCCTAGGTTAACGGGCACTCCACAGTCTTAATGCTTTATGCAACCTGTGGGGACGACGTGTGTCTCTCTTTGCCTCTAGGTAGCAATGTGTAGCGGCATCAGCACTTTCAGCCCTGGCATACCAGCGCTGAAACAAGATGCTCAGATTAGCCGTTTGGTTCCCGCGTGTCCACGTTGTTGACTCTTAACCTGGCTCTTAACTGGCTGTTCTTCCATGCCCCGCATTCTTCATCTTGATCTTGATCGCGATGCTCTGGGGAACTTCTAAAGGGAGAGGAAGATGGCTGGGGAAAGTGTTTCAGTCTCAGACTTTCAGCTGCAACTCATCTTGGATCCTTTTACTTGGAAGCTGAATACAAAGATCATACCGCTTTCTTTACAAAAAGCAAAACTGGATCTTCGACTGGCCCCATCGAGATATTTCTCTTCAAGGTGAAGCAGTATGCTTAGAGTGGAGATGCGTTAGCAATTGATTTGATACGGACCTTTTCCGTGTCTGTGACGCCGATCTGAGAAGAGTCCATAACCTCGGATGTCATGTTGTTGGTTTGCGTTGGCCTGTTCTCTTTCGTCTCTCCGTTCTCACCGTCCGCTGATCTCCATCGGTCGTTATTCCATCATGTTCAGTTCGGAGAATTGTACTCAGGTATGCACATAGGGTGACATCTTCAACAACACACACGCTAAAAAACCGCTCATCCTATAAGACCTTTTACCTATACCCATGTACACAGATTCCCGAGGGGATCCTCCTATAATCCCTGGTCCGGCGGACCGAACATATGGGGACCGTAGCCTCCCCTCCCTAGATAGCACTTACACACATTAACTCTGACCCTAAGTATACAACGCCGTCATAAGACAACAAACACGCTAGCTCTGGTGGACCCTGAACACTCTTTTAATCCTCCTGCTTAGCCTTCTCTTCCTCCTCGGCCAACTTGAGGGCCTCTTCAAGTGCCTCCTCATCTTCAGCTCCAAACTCGGCATCGTTTTCCTTGTCTTCATTATCTTCAACCTTCTTCTTCTCCACGGTCTTAGCTTCTTTGGAGGGCTTGGTTTCTTCAACAGCCTCGTCCTTCTCGTCGGCCTCGGCCTTCTCCACGGGTGCCTTGGTAGTTGCGCCTGGGGCCAACGCCCAGTCAATCTCGCCGTCGGCTCCATATCGTGTCACCAGCCAGTCATTGGCCTTTCTGAAGTGGCCGCAGTCGAAGAAGCCCCTAGAAGCACTGAGAGGGCTAGGATGCACGCTCTGTAGTACGAGATGTTTGACTCGGTCAATCTTCTGCACTCGCTTGCCTGCCGGCGTTCCCCAGGCCATGAAGACAACACCCCTCGTCCTCTTCTGCGCAACTAGGTCAATTACCCTTTGTGTGAAGCGCTCCCAGCCTCGGTTGGCATGCGAGTTGGCCTCGTGCGCTCGAACAGTGAGGCACGTGTTCAGCATGAGCACACCACGATCTGCCCACGGGGTAAGGAGTCCTCCCCTGTTCGGGGGTGGAGCAAAGGTAGGATAATCCTTTTTGAGAGCAATGTACATGTTCTTCAGAGACGGTGGCGCAGGGGTCGGAGGTCGCACGGAGAAGGCCAGTCCATGAGCCTGGTTGTCATTATGATAGGGGTCTTGACCGACGATCACGACCTTAACAGTGTTGAACGGAGTGTGGCGGGACCTGGCGGACCAACATTAGACATGCTTAGGTGGATAGCAGCAACGGACAGAGAACCATACCATGAGTAGACGTCGTCCTTGGGCGGGAACCACTTGCGGTTGGAGGCTGTTTCCCTGTTCAAGAACCGCTTCAGCTCGAGGAACTCCTTGGTGGTGATGTCGTCCTTGAGGTGGGCCAGCCAGCTGTCGTGGAGGGTATTGATCTCGAGCTGGAGAAGTTCCGTCTGTTCCGGGGTGAGAGAAGCCAACCACTTGGCCTTGTCGAACTTGACGGCTGGTGCAGAGGCAGCAGCAGCACCCGCAGGCTTGGGTGCAGCTCCGAAGAAGGCGGCGATGTTTCCATCAGCCTTGGGCTTCTTCGCATCATTGCCGCCAGTCGCCGCATTGGCCTTGCGCTTGAGGGTCGACATAGCGAGACGTCGTATGTGGAGACAGAGGGGTGGAGAGGGTCGATGCACGGCGAGCTCTCGAAGAGAGAGAGCTACTCGAACAATGAGAGCTCGTGGTAGGTGAATTCTGGGCAATTGGTCCAAGAATTGACACAATGGATGTAGTCACAAGGAGCTCGGGCAAGAAGAAATCAGGGAGAGAAAAAGTTGGGGGAGATTGTCGACTCGTGCCGTGATAATATGTCATGAGATGTGATGAGAATGGGTGTGAATTTTCGAGCTCAAGTGGTGATGCAAGCCCCTTGGAGTAAATGAGGCGCGTTGCGGGAGACGCGGTAAGCCCAGCTATTAACGCGCTTCCCGTGATTTTCGCGTTCGGAGGCTTGGGACTTTAGTTTTAGTTTGCAGGCGTTGAAACTCGGCGACTCCCCTGAGTGGTTGGGGTCTGGGATAGCTTGAGCACTAACCAGCCCCATCGTCATGACTATCTCGTCAGGCTAGGCAGAACTGCAAGGAGTGAGGATCTATATCATGGCAAAAAGCAATGAGGTATGAACTCATGCTGCGGATTGAAATGAGTTTTTAGGCAGCTGCCTTAGGGTGCCTGTTTGCCTGTTAATGGCAGCGATGGCGCTGATGGGATGACCCTCTCCGAGCATTCACGTTGAAGGAGCATCAAGAGACTCAAGCTGGTCTATGAATCGCCAACATGAGGAAACCCTGTGCTGATGATGTTGCCTTTTGTTACAAAACCGCCTCACGAAACCGTTGATAGCATTGAAACTGCTCCAGAGCCTAGAGTGGGACAATGTTGGGTCCGAAGCTGGAGACTAATACTTTAACCTAAATCATAGAATTGGACGATACCCTCATGACCAAAGGCCCCAGGAGACAGGATCTCAAAAAATTTTCGTGCATCATTTAGGCCAATAGTTTCGGAAACGAGGTTGTGAATATCGAGCTCCCTAGCCTACCCATCCCTCCTCGTTCCTGGCAACCATTAGTCAGCGACGTCAACGCTTGACCAGTTGGGGAAGCACAACCCCGGCCTAGCATTACCTCATGTAAGCTCCGACCTGAACTGGACAGCTTGTAACTCCAGGTTCAATTCAACACCCCGCGACAACAACACTGTCGGCCGAAGACCCATACTTTGCTGGATAGCCATGCTTTGCAGCATAATCGATTTCTTTGGCACATAGCAGCTGCCAAGAATGCGGCAATCACTCGTCTGGGTCATCCGTTAGTCTCCCGCCTTCTACCAAACGCACACGCGACGTCTCCCGAGCTCGCTAACCTGTTATTAGTGCTCTGGCAGGCGACCCTGGGAATCACTACGAATGCCAAGTATTACCACGAAACCTATCAAGACGCTCCTGTCCAGCGAGGTGGCCAGAATCAACATGTTGCTGCCCCCAAGACCGACGTGGTCGTGGATCAGGACCATCATGACGGCCCGCAACCCGGTAGAGCAATTCCTAATGCGGAGAGAAGATGCGCAACGGCACTGACAGCTTCTAGGTGCAGAGCTTGTTGATGCAGCTATGGTCGAATTGAACAAGGCACCACAGCCTTCACACCGTCGCAGGCGGCGCCCGTCTGGTCTCGTCGGAACGGCTCTGCGGTATATCCTCAAAGCAATCCCCTCTGGCCCTGCCACCGCTCCATCTTCGCAATCCCACGACACTACTGTTAGCGGCGCTCTCTCGAATGCGATCGAACTTCTCGAGCAAGCAGCGCGACAAAACAATTCCGATGCCCTCTACTTACTCGCCGAGATAAACTTTTACGGCAACTATAGCCATCCCAGGAACCTTGACGTGGCCTTTAACCACTATCGCCAGCTCGCTCACGTATACGGAAATTCGACAGCCCAATATATGCTGGGGGTTTACTATTCGACTGGAATCGCTGACGTGGTGGAGCGGGACCAAGCAAAGGCATTACTCTACTACACCTTTGCCGCCCTTCGTGGAAATGCTCGTGCCGAAATGGCAGTAGGATTCAGGCACAACGCTGGCATCGGAACGACCAAGAACTGTGAAACAGCAGTCAAGTACTACAAGAGCGTGGCAGACAAGGCCATTGCCTGGCATAGATCTGGTCCTCCAGGTGGCATGACTTGGGTCCAACAAGCATGGCGCATCTCAGATGACGATGGAGGCATTTATGGAGAAGGAGCCAGTGCTTCGAGTGCAGGCATGAATGCTTTCAAGCCCAGCCCTGGATCCGATGCGAACGCAGCTATCGACGATGTGATCGAATATCTAGATTTGATGTCACAAAAGGGCGACTCCAAGGCATCGTACAACCTGGGAAGGATTTACTACGAAGGCCAGCGTGGGCTCGATCGAGATATCGACCTTGCTCGCAAATATTTCATCTTAGTAGCATCTCGCTATTGGAGGAAAGACGGACGACTCCACGAGACCCTCAAGCCTGGTATTGAAAAAATTGCTACGAAGGCGGCAGGTTATCTTGGCCGAATGTACCTGAGGGGCGACGGTGTCGCCCAGAACTTTGAGAGGGCCAGACTCTGGTTTGAGCGTGGCATCAAGCAAGGAGATGCCCAGTCACAACACGGGCTTGGCCTAATGATGCTGAACGGCTATGGTCAAAAGGAGAATGTGAAGCTCGCTATGGAACTGTTCAAAGCTTCTGCTGACCAAGATCACGCTCCGGCCTTGGTCCAGATGGGCCACCTATACCTGGATCAGGGAGGCCAAGAAGATGTCCGGATCGCCAACAATTATTTTGAGCTTGCAGGGAGACACGGCAATATAGAGGCGCACTACTATATTGCCGAGATGGTTCATCATGGCGTTGGACGGGAAAAGCTCTGCAGTGCCTCCTTGACTTACTACAAGAGTGTTGCTGAAAAGGCCGAGCCCCTGGTGTCGTCTTGGGGCGATGCCAATGACGCATACGAAGCTGGCGATTACGAACTTGCGTTCCTCGAGTACCTTCTAGCTGCCGAGCAAGGGTATGAACGGGCACAAACCAATGTGGCATACATGCTTGACTCAGTGCAGTCCCGCTTCTCGATGTCTTCATTGCTTCAACAGGGTCGGAAACAGAGCAGTCTCCTCAAGAACCCGGCACTCGCGCTTGTCTACTGGACCCGATCATCAAGACAGTCCAATGTTGATTCACTCGTCAAGATGGGCGACTATTACTTCTATGGCATTGGGACCGAGCTGGACGTTTCCAAGGCTGTCCAATGCTATACCGGAGCCTCCGACTACTCTCAAAGCGCCCAGGCCTTGTTCAACCTGGGATGGATGCATGAGAACGGCATTGGGCTGGTACAAGATTTCCATTTAGCAAAGAGGTATTATGATCATGCCTTGGAGGTCAACGAGGAGGCATATCTACCCGTAACTCTGAGCCTGCTTAAGCTCCGGCTTCGAAGCGCGTGGAACACCTTGACACATGGCCCGATTCACTCGATCCAAGATGAGCCCAGTAAGTTCCCATGAAGAAGCATCCGCTGGATAGCACATTACAGGATTCTGACGATATCAACAGAACCTAAAAAGGATCGTTCTCTGTCGGAATGGATTGCCAATTTTCTGCAAGATGATGGCCTCATTTATGATGAAGAGTTTTACGCTGGTGACGATCTCTATGACGGAGCCCTTGGTGGCGGAGATGGTACGGGTGAGGATGACGGAGTACTGGAGAGTATCCTTATTATTGGAATCACTATCTCGCTTGTCTTCCTCCTCTGGTGGCGGCAGCGACTGCAGCAGGCGCATCAGCAGGCAGAGGACGTGCGAAGAGGAGAGCAGGGATTGCCTCCGAACCCGAGGGCTGACAATGGGCGCGAGGGACCTGACTTTGCTGGCTGGGCAGCAGGAGGTGTAGGACTGTAGATGAAGTATTGGTACTGGCGGGCGTTTCCGTTTTCCGTTATGGGTAGCATTGGAGCGATGGCGTCTTTGGATACACTTGATACATATGTAGAATTACGCTGCAGATTCAATCAAAGTCTCGGTTCAACGAGAGCTCTGACGTTGGATAGGCATGCACTGACTAACAAAGCGCCGGCTTGCTGCGCATTGCAAAAGTACAGCATGCAAACGCCGCACGCCTCCGGATGCTACGTGATATCGAGGTGGGATTAATCAGCAACTCGACTAATGAAGGCTAAAGTCAATATTGGGTGAGACCATCAATCAGATCTTCTAGAATACCCGGCCCAGAGATAACCATAACTCGTCGGTCCTTTATCCGTTAGTGGCGCCAACTAACACCAAGTTGTCCATTCCCCCATGGATCAAAGATCAACAAAGAGGCGGGATGGCCAGTGGTCGGCCGGTCGGGCTTGTGTAACTAGAAGCACTGGCTTTGAGACGGTGCAGGATGAGACGTTTCAAGCATCCATCCATCCATCCATCCATTGGCATTGGCATGAGGCTGAGCCCGGAATGGGCAGCGCCCGTGAGGCTTTTGTTCCTTTTGACTGACTGTGCAACAGCCATGACTCTGTCTGTCTGTCTGTCCGTTCTTTGCAGTGACGCAGTGTATCGTATCCGAGAGCGACGGAGTGCGAGGTGTCAATGCTAAAATATCACCAAAGAACTGAAAGCAACCCAAAGTCCAAGCCGCCAGCCATAAGCTGATGAGCGATCGCTTGACCCCGTCAACCCCGACTCAGCAATGATAAACATGCATCTTCCCCCATAGGACACGGAGGCTGGTCCAGTTCTTGGCTGCTTCCCCATAGCCGCCAGAAACCCACACATCCAAGGATCCATCCCTGCGCTTGCTGGCCCCCGGCCCCCTTGGAAGCCGTGAAACTCCAGATGCGCAACGCAACCTGCCACAGATCGTCGCCTAACGGTGCCGAGTAAGGGTGCATGCACATCCAGGAGACGAGACGAGACCGAGACTGATCCTATCCTTATCCCCTCTTTGTGCAGCCAAGCGCCCGCGCCTGCAACAGCAGACATCAAGTGCCATCCACGCCATATTAAAACACGTCCCGTTTCCCTTTTTCCTCCCCCTCCCCCCTGCTGTCACAATCAAGTTGCTTACCTACTTGAAACCATCCCTGCGACGGGAACTTTGGTCCTTACCTAGGTGGCAGCCGGGGGCCTTAACTCTCCCGCTCTTGACGGCACCTCAGTCAATCAATCACCCGGTTGCCCAGGCCGCGTGCACCTCGTATCTGGGTCAAACTTGAACAGAACACACACGACAGACAAACCTCGCAAAACACACAACACCAACGACAATATGGCGACATTTGTGCGCCGGGCTCTCGAGCGCAGAGCCGACGACGATGACGACGACAACTTCCGTGAATCTGAATCGTGGGACAATGACGATGTGACATGGTGGTATAGCAAGGTATGCTGCTCCTGCACGGCGCTCTTCACGGCCGGGTGCTGACTTCAAACAGGAGGGTTATATCGCCAAGTGGGTGATTCTCGGTGTCATTGTCCTTCTATTCACGCTCTGGATCGTGGGCGGATACTGGCATGCGAAGAAGAGGATCGAGAAAGGTCTCCGACCTCTCGCATATCATCGGGTAAGCCGGCCTCAACACAAGCTCTCCCGGCCAACCTTGCATCCATACTGACTTTACTCCCCCAGTGCTTCGTGAGCAGACGTATGATGGCCCGCGTAGACCCCAGATACGCATATCCCCCGCAACCATACTACGCCGGCTACCCGCCACCAGAAGGCTACTACCAGCACGGACAACCTGGCGGATATCCCATGTACCACATGCCTCCGCCAGTCTACGACCCGTCACGACCGCCCATGTACGACGGACCTCCCGAGGGCGGCTCCAAGATCGATCCAGCACAGGGGCAGACAAGACGAGATGACGGTCCTGCAGACTACAACCCGCCGCCAGGACCGCCGCCCGCGAGATAAATCGATAAATGTATGACGCTGGACGGACGAGAAGGAAACAGGGATCAAAACACGAATCGGGACACGGTGGATGGGGTTCATGAAATATTACGACTACCGATGGTCTGCTGGGAACGCATCAAATTGAAAGCCAACCTGCTAGCATAGAGATACCAGGAATAGACACACTGGGACGAGTCTGGTGATCGATAGAGTCGACACCGAGAACTCGTCTACTAAACAAACTAGTAAACAGAACTCCTATCGCCTTGGGTATATGTATATACTGTTCCTTATACTTGCTCTAGTCCATGTCCATCGCGTCTGGGTCGTCGTATGTACCAGGCATGGCTGTATTATTCATTGGCGGTTCGTCGTCTATCGTCGAAGTCACCGTCTTGCCCTCCCTCTCTAATCGTTGTTGCTCCCTCGTACGACGCCGCGACTCGATGATGGCCTTGCGAACGCTGTCCTTTTCCTCGGGCACCGTCAGCGACTTGGGATCGCTGTAGAGCACAACTTGCATGCCAGCTAGCTCGCCATCGCTATTAGCAAGGACGGCGGGAGGGATGCGATTTGCGCGCAGGTGCTTCTCAATATCTGGAAGGAAGACAAGCTTGCCGGGATCGTCGGTGTCGCTGTCAGAGGAGAGCTCGTCGTCGATGTTATAGATGTAGACTTTATGCTTAGAATCGTCGAGGTGCATCGAATCATCAGGGACTGGCTGATTGCAGGAGGGAGAAGGCGAAGAGGCGGCGGCGTTGGAACTTGAGGGCGCCAAGTTGGAGGGCTCCTCGACAGGTACATACAGCTTAGAGCCGCTCTGCTCTGTAAGTGCAGCAGTTGTCAGCGACTGTGCTTGGCTTCTACCGAACTTTGGGAAACGCAAGGGGTAGACTTGAACTTACCAATATTGAGTAGGCTTAGACGCTTAGAAAGCCGCTCGTTATCCTGCGTCTCTGCCTTTCTCTTGCGTCGCAGCCTCCTTGTCCTGTCGATGCCGTTGTCGGCTGCAACCGGGACGGCGGAGGATGTGGACGATTGCGCTCCGTGCAACATGATTGTAGTGGTGTCCAGTCAGTGGTCAACAGTCAGTGGTCAACAGTGTCCCCTCAGCGCCGCAAGGCCTAAAAAAAAGGCAACTTTAAACCCTTCAACATCCAAAAAAGACGAGCGACGAATCAACGAGCAGGAGAAGGACACAGCAGCCACCCTTGGCGAGGGATGAACTTTTTTGCTTGATGCTGTCGTCGGATTCGATTGCGTACTCCGTGTTCCTGCTGAGCTTATCTGTCCTGGGCAGACGAGGCTGTTGCTCCCAATGTGGATGAGCATCAATCGCAGAGTCGTCGGGGGCAGATCGGCCTGTCGCGGAATTGCGGCGGCGGCGGCGAGCTTCAGCGGTTGCGATAGCGGTTGCGGGCGTTGGAGTCGGCGCTGTCCGCCCCGGAACTGGAGCTGGAGGACGAGCACGGGTGGGCGTGGGCCTTATGTATTCTTGACTCATTCTTGTAGAACTTTCCACTCTCCGCCGACGCCGCCACCAATACCACTGCAGCAACACCAACACCAACTCCTCCAGCACCGACTTCTCCTCCACAACCAACTACTCCCCACACCCGTCGCTACGATTTCGCGACCGACGACAGCATCCGCGCGCGAGATCTTCAAGGCCACGACGAGACTTCCCTTTTTCCTTTTCCGTCGGTCTTATTCCACCGCCACCATGGCCGAGCTCAAGTGGCCTGCTGCGCGCGTGCGCAAGACCTTTCTCGAGTACTTTGAGCAGAGGGGCCACACGATAGGTATGCGGTAGTGCGGGCACCACGCCTTGCGACTCCTAATTGCTTCAAAGCCATGTTCAATTTCCTCTGTTGCGTCTCTTTTATACCTTCGTCTGCTTTTTATACTTCTTCTAAAGCCATACCGGACGCTGACAAGGATTTCCTTCAATGCAGTCCCCTCCTCCTCGGTCGTCCCTCACAATGACCCCACCTTGCTCTTCACCAATGCGGGCATGAACCAGTTCAAGCCTATCTTTCTTGGTACCATTGGCAAGACAGATCCCATGGCCAGCCTCAAGGCTGCCGTCGACAGCCAAAAATGCATTCGCGCCGGTGGCAAACACAATGATCTCGACGATGTGGGCAAGGATAGCTATCACCACACCTTCTTCGAGATGCTGGGTAACTGGTCTTTCGGTGATTACTTCAAGAAGGAAGCTATCCAATACTCTTGGGAGCTCCTGACCAAGGTCTATGGTCTGGATCCTGCCCGTCTCTACGTCACATACTTTGAGGGCGACGAGAAGTTGAAGCTCGAGCCTGACCTGGAGGCTAAGGAGCTGTGGTTGTCGGTGGGCGTGCCCGAGGACCACATCCTTCCCGGCAACATGAAGGATAACTTCTGGGAGATGGGTGACCAAGGCCCTTGTGGTCCCTGCAGTGAGATTCACTACGACAAGGTTGGCGGTCGTAACGCTGCCAATCTCGTCAACATGGACGACCCCATGGTTGTTGAGGTTTGGAACAACGTTTTTATGCAGTACGACCGACAAAAGGACGGCAGCCTCAAGTCCCTCCCTGCCAAGCATATCGATACTGGTATGGGTTACGAGCGACTGGTCTCTGCTCTCCAGGACACCGTCTCCAACTATGCCACCGACTGCTTCACTCCCCTTTTCAAGCAGATTGAGGAAGTGACTGGCGCACGACCTTACACTGACAAGTACGGCAAGGATGATGCCGACGGTATTGACACCGCCTACCGTGTTGTTGCCGATCACATCCGAACGCTCTCTTTCTCCATTGCTGATGGCGCCGTTCCCAACAACGATGGTCGAGGCTATGTCGTCCGACGTGTGCTGCGACGAGGTGTTCGATATGCCAGGAAGTACTTCAACGCCGAGATCGGCTCCTTCTTCTCCAAGATTCTGCCTGCTCTGATCGACCAGATGGGCGAGCAGTTCCCCGAGCTTGTTAAGAAGCAGCAGGACATCAAGGAGATTCTCGACGAGGAGGAAGTTGCTTTTGCCCGAACTCTGGACCGCGGTGAGGCGCAGTTTGAAAAGTACGCTGCCCAGGCTACCAAGGACGGTTCCAAGAAGCTTGAGGGTGATGTTGTGTGGCGACTGTATGACACATTCGGTTTCCCTGTTGATTTAACTCGATTGATGGCCGAGGAGCGAAGCCTCGAGATTGACGATGCCGAGGTCGAGGCTGCTCGTGTCAAGGCCCGAGAGGCTAGCAAGGCCGTCAAGGAGTCAGTCCAGACGTTCTCCAAGCTCAACGTGCACCAGATTGCCGAGCTCGAGCAGCAGCTCAAGGTCGAACGAACCAACGATGACGCCAAGTTTCTTCAGGGTGACAGCAAGGGCAAAGTCCAGCTCATCTACGACGGCAAGACTTTCCTCAAGTCGACCAAGGATATTCCCGAGAAGACCGCTCTGGGTCTTCTCGTCGACAACACAAACTTCTACGCCGAGTCAGGTGGTCAAGTCGCTGATACCGGACGAATCGTCATTGATGATGTTGCCGAGTTCAAGGTCATGGACGTCCAAAACTATGGTGGCTACATCCTCCACAGTGGTTACATCGAGTACGGTGCTCTGTCCTCTGGAGACGAGGTCATCTGCGAGTACGATGAGCTCCGCCGATCACCTATCCGAAACAACCACACTGGTACCCATATTCTAAATCACTCGCTGCGGGAAGTCCTGGGCGATGAGGTCAACCAGAAGGGTTCGCTGGTGGATAGCGACAAGCTGCGATTCGACTTTTCCCACAAAACTGGTGTCAAGATTGAGGAGCTCAAAAAGATTGAGGACCTGTCTAACTCTTATATCCGCCTAGGCTCTAAGATCTTTTCCAAGGATGTTGACCTGGACTTGGCTCGCCAGATTGAGGGATGTCGTGCCGTCTTTGGCGAGACCTACCCCAACCCTGTCCGCGTTGTGTCTATCGGTAAGGATATCGACGAGATGCTTGCCGAGCCCAAGAACCAGGAGTGGCGCAAATACAGTGTCGAGTTTTGCGGTGGCACCCACGTTGAGCAGACCGGTCTTATCAAGGACCTCATCCTCATTGAGGAGAGTGGCATTGCCAAGGGCATCCGCCGCATCATCGCCTACACTGGCGAGGCGGCGCACCAGGTTCAGCGTGATGCTGATGAGTTTGCCAAGAAGCTCGACGCTCTTGATAAGCTGCCCTTCGGCCCCGAGAAGGAGGGCCAGATCAAGGCCGTGTCTCAAGATCTCAGCCAACTCACTATCTCCACCTTGACCAAGGACGAGTTCAACAAGCGATTCCAGAAGATTTCGGCCAGCGTAGTGGCGGAGCAGAAGAAGCGCCAGAAGGCCGAGGCCAAGACCGCACTCGACACGGTCCTTAAGCACTTCAAGGCCAACGAAGATGCCAAGTGGTACGTTGGTCGCCTGCCTATTGGTGCCAACGCCAAGGCCCTGGGCGACGTGGTCAAGCATTTCCAGGGCAAGGACAAGGAGAAGTCTGTCTACGTGTTTGGTGGCAGCAAGGAGGAGGGTGCCGTTGTGCACGGCGTCTACGTTGGAACTGTAAGTTTTCTCTGCTGTGTTCTCTTCGCAAGCGGTCTTGCTAACTTGGTACCCAGCACCTTTCCTCCCAAGGCGTGACTGCCGAGCAATGGGCTGCGTCCGTATCAGAGGTCATCGGTGGCCGATCGGGAGGCAAGGAGCCCTCTCGGCAAGGCCAGGGCACTAAGCCCGAGAACCTTGATGAGGGCGTCGAGACTGCAACCAAATGGCTGAGTGAGAAGTTGAAGTTGTAAAAGTGAAAGCAAGAAGAAATCTGAAGCATATTTTTCACTCTGCTCTTTCGGAAATCGGGTCATGTATATTGGAGCAATTAGGGTTTTGGGCAGACAAAATGGAATGTGATATAGAGCGTCACGAGTGGGCATGTTTGCCTCGAGCCGTATTAGAGATGGACAATCCCAAGAGTATTGTTTAATAGTACAGTCCATAGAGGGGTATATGTTGTTTGTCCAACCGGGATATGTATATATCTACAAGTGATGCTTTATTTTGTAGTGTTACACAGTTACAAGAACACTGGCGTTGCGGTAATGCGATAACAAGGGATTCTCGCCGCTACGCGTCTCGGTATCCTCAACGTAGGCCCACTTGCGCATGAAGTCGCCGTGGGTCATGACACGGGTCAGCTTGCCCGTGATGGCGCGGTAAATGGCCTCGGTGATGCGGAAGTCTGTGGGGAAGAGGATGTCAAAGTAGCCCTGGTGGACCTGGGCTTTGTTAGTTTACCGTTGAAGCAGAGCTTGAAATCGAGTGGGCTTACCAGAGGCGTTGTGACTGGCACCATGCGCCGTTGGTACCTGGTCTGAACGACAGGGGCGTTCAAGCCCTTGACAGCTTGGGGTA
The DNA here is from genome assembly GCA_000966855.1 of Fusarium sp. JS1030. Lineage (NCBI taxonomy): Eukaryota > Fungi > Ascomycota > Sordariomycetes > Hypocreales > Nectriaceae > Fusarium > Fusarium sp. JS1030. Next base: position 17,795 of record JWIW01000008.1, read on the forward strand.
GCCAGTCAAAGTCGGACGTCAGGAGGCGATGGCCGGGAAAGTACTTTTCGAGGACGTCGAAGAATTGCATGAGGCGCGTGGGGATGAACTCGGGGTCGGAGAGGTTGGCCGCGAATGGCACTTTCGTCGAGAGGTAACGAAGGGCGGCGTTGGTGGGGTAGGGTTTAGGATAGTTTCCCCCGGTGGCAGCATCGCGGACGCGGAAATACCGAGCGGCGATGGGATCCAGCTCATGGACATAGAACTCATAAAAGTCACCGTCACCGTCGATGAGGACGTGGCCTTGTAGCGGTTCCTCGGTAGCAACGTCGTAGCGGATCCCGTCGTGGGAGAAGTTATCGAAGACCTCCATGGCGAGGAAGAAGCAGGGTGAAGGGACATACTGGTCCCAGTCAAAGATGCTCCGGTTGATGATCTCGACCTTGTCGGAGTGGCCGCGGGACGCAGCGGTGGAGAGGAGGTGTCTGTTCTGGAGGGCGGCGAGGGACGACGAGATCTCGATAATGTTGAACTTTGTGCGGGCGTAGACCTGAGGGTCGACCTCGCGGATGTAGTCGAGGATGTTGAGCATGAGGGTTCCGCGGCCGGCTCCCATCTCGTATATGAGGAGGTCGTGGTAGGGATAGGTGGTGAGGCGGTAGTTGGAGACGAGGTAGCGGGCAATGGCCTCGCCGTAGTAGGGGCGGAAGAGCTCGGTCGGGGTATGCCAAAGCTGGCGCGTGGGGTTATCGCCCTCGCGGTCGTCGAGGATGTCCTCGAACTCGGTGTATCGACGGCCTAGTTCAGACTGGAACTCGATCTCGTCGCGCATCGAATTGAAGTCGAATGGCTCGCCGGGGCTGAAAATGACGGCCTGCTTGGAGAAGTAGCCGTACGAAGGATTGTAAAGACTGTCTATTGTCGCAGAGTATACAGGTCAGCCATTGCAATGGGTAGAGGCGTCAAAAATGAGCAGGGCAAGCTTGCCGTCGATAAAGTCCCGAAGCAGCATCTTGACCTTGCGGGGTCTCTCGGCGCGCTGCTTCAGCTCGGGTAGCGATATATACGGATACTCTGCAAACTCGGCCGACCGATCATGGGGCAGGATATGCGTCCGCTGCTGCCACCGACTCTCGTTCTTCTTCATGCCGCGATCGCTCGAGCGGCGGGCGGCGTAGGAGCGGCTCTGGTGGTGGCCGCGGGCCGGGGGGACGGCGGTGCCCCGGAGGCCATTGCGGAGGTGAGGGAGGTTGCCCTTGCAGCCCCGAGGCCGGTGGTGGAAGAGCTGGCGGAAGAGCTGGGCCACAATGGGGGAGTCCATGTTATGAAGGCCTGGATACCGTCGGCATGGTCCCTGGGCGACTTTTCCTCGTGTGTTTGAGATACAAGCTGGGATAGAGAGGTGTGGGTCCTATCTCCCGGGTGTACCTCGGGTTTGGGGGGTGTTGTGTTCCCGTTGTGCATCATCGCTAACGGTTTCGGAGGCTGGAGCAGTTCCGTTTGGATGAGCATGCCCAAGATTTCCCTTTTCGGACGGTTCATAACTACTAGTTGTCGATGTTGGCTTCGGTTTCGAATTGGATACTGAGATACGTACTTGATAAGTTTTCAACTTAAGTTGAGTTAGGAAAAGGTAACTGGAGCACATAATCCATCTGAAACCAACATGCTTGGCCATCAACTAGGCCAAGAACATGTTCAACACGCATGAAAAACGGTAGCTGCTTAGCCACAAGACACAAGCCACAACAAATCAAGTCACGGCTGATTTCGTGTACAACAACGGCATGACGGCAATCAATGCGAAGTCGAGTTTGAGCCCACACAACGGCGCCGACTGGGTAGGGCTCCACATGACATCACGGGCGCACGCACCAGGGTCTCGTCATTCTAGCTTCGTTTAAGCCGCAGAGCTAACAATTTCACATCCTCAATGCTCGACCTCGACGACAAAACAAGCGCGGGCAGCCATAATGCAGTCGTTCTAGGTTCACAAGAAAAATCCCAATAAATCCTTTGGTTTCTTGGGTTTCCAGTGACACAGCCAGATGTCCTTGAGCGACCACCCCAAGGCTTACGGCACCGCCGCCGTCGTCTTTGCCTTTGCCACGGGCGTCCTTGTTACGCTTGGCTTCAAGGACATTTACCCCGACCTCGAGCATCAGTACCAGCGCAAACGCCGCGCAAACTCGGGAGGATGGCGCCGCTCAAGCCTTTTCTGGGGTCCGCCTCTTTCTCTAGAAGATCGCGAGTCGGTGCCGTCGTCGCCGACTCCCTATGATCTTGCCCGCAACAGCGTCGCCGACGGTATAGAGGCCACCATCGGCAACACACCTCTTATCAAAATCGAGTCCTTGTCCAAGGCAACTGGCCGCACCATCATGGCCAAGGCAGAGTTCCTCAACGGCGCTGGCAACAGTCCCAAGGATCGTGTCGCACTAAACATGATCCGCGAGGCAGAGGCCCAGGGTCTTCTGACACCCCACCAGGGCGACACCATTTACGAGGGCACTGTTGGCAGCACGGGCATCTCTCTTGCGACGCTTGCTCGCGCAAAGGGCTACCGCGCACATATCTGCATGCCCAGCGACATGGCCCTCGAGAAGTCGGATCTGCTTCTGCACCTTGGCGCCACGGTCGAGCGTGTAACTCCTGCCCCCATCACCAGCCCAGATCACTTTGTCAACCTAGCCCGGCGTCGCGCTACTGAACACGCTGACAAGGAAAAGGATGGCAGCAAGGGCTTCTTTGCGAACCAGTTCGAGTCGGAAGCGAACTGGCGAGCGCACTTTAACACAACAGGGCCCGAGATCTGGGGACAGACAAACGGGCATCTCGACGCCTTTGTAGCTGGAGCCGGAACAGGAGGAACAGTGTCCGGAGTCGCAAAGTACATCAAGGAAGAGCAAAAGGCATCAAATCTCAAAGTCGTCCTGGCCGACCCCCAGGGCAGCGGACTCTACAACAAGGTCCGCCACGGCGTCATGTACTCGTCCACCGAGCGTGAGGGCACCCGTCGCCGGCAACAGGTCGACACCATGGTCGAGGGTATCGGCATCACACGCCTGACCGAGAACTTTGAGACGGGCCGCGAACTGATCGACGACGCCGTCCGAGTAACAGACACCCAGGCCTGCCGCATGGCGCGCTGGCTCGTCGAGCACGACGGCATTTTTGTCGGAAGCAGCAGCTCCGTCAACTGCGTTGCCGCCGTCGCGACAGCCATGATGCTCCCCCCCGGCAGCCGTGTCGTCACCATTCTGTGCGACTCCGGGACAAGGCACCTAAGCAAATTCTGGAAGCACATCAAAGAAATGGGTCTAGAGGGCGAGGAAGAGGCCACCGACTTGTTCACCGAGCTAGGGATACCCCAGCAAATATGAAATCATGAATTGAATTGTAATACGAAAAGGGACGGACTATAAATGATGAGCTATGACAAGACCAGAATAAACGTAGATGGGGAAAATGCCCTTGAGGAGACTATATCGTTTCTTTGCCTAGCCCAGGACCCCAGGTCTTGATGAACTACATATCTTGGCCTAGCTTTGGCGTTGTTGAAGAAAGCGATTCCTATGGGATGTACATAGAGAACGAGAAGGGATATAAGTCTAGAAATAAGCTTCAGTAATAGATACTAATATTAGGAAAGCATACGCCCAACTTGGCATATATAAGTAAAGTTAGGAATAATTTTACCAACGCTCTTAGTTTGCTGACTTGATTGGCTTAGGGTCTACAAAAGGCTCCTTTTCACTGGTCTAGCAAGAATCCCTCAGTCTCTCGTCTCATTTAAAAAAGCTAAGATATAAGTCACCACTCCGGTTTCCGTTAACTCCGTGGCCATCCGGTTAAGTGTATAGCGCGCAGACCAGAGCAAAAGATGCTGCTACTGCTGTCTGCCCAAAAAAGAAACGCCGCCTCCACCAACTCCTTTACGAGAACTGTGGGAAATGTCAGCATCATTGTCGTCTAGCCTAGTGTTCGAGCAAGCACATACCTTCCATCGATGTCCGCAGGCCATGCACTCACAGAAGGTCGTCATAGGTTCATCGGCAGCACGTGTCTGAGCCTGTGTGTAGCTGACCTTCTTCTTCTTGCATCGGCCGCACTCGAGACTCTCGCTGATACTCTTCTCGGCCATGGGAACTTGCGCCTTTTTCATATTCTCCTTCTCCAGCTCTATCTCCTTCTTGCGCTGATCCTCGCTCTTCAGTTCGTCGTCCGTCATAACCACGAACCTATCTGGTGAGATGTCTCCAGACATGACCCGACGTCCGAGGTCCTTGTTGGACCTATTCTTGAGGTTTGTAAAGAGCGATCGAATCTTCTTCTTGTAGTCGGGTGTCTCGCCCTTGAGGTTCACAAAGGCGGACTGCTCCACAGCGACCGCCTTCGCGATGACGTCGGACTCGGGCGCAGTCGATCGGAAGGCCAAGCCGTTGTAGATAAGACCGATGCACTGATTGCGGACGGTGGAGTCGGTGCGCTTGATGTCGACGTTGTCTGTATCGTACTTGCGCTTCTCAGGATCGCCCTTGAAGGTCTTCTTGGCAGATGATGATGATGACGACGACGGAGGAGGGACGGGAGACGATGTCGGCGCGGGCGCAGGGGATCCCATCTTGGCCTTGTGAAGCTTCGAATTCTTTTCCTGCTCGACGAGTTTCTTCCATTTGTTGACGAGTTCAGCGGCGGCACGGGCGATTTCCTTGTTAGAATTTGATCGCAGCTTGCCGACAAAGACACCAGCTCTCGTAGCCTATCGACAAGAAATCACGAGGTTAGTCAACAGCTTGAAACGTGAAGAGCAGAGTAGCCAATATGCGATGGAATCCATGTGTGCGGCAATCGGCGCGACAGGAGGCTCCAGCCGGAGCATCCATACGGCCACCAGGCGTGATCACGCATTTGCGCCGAAAGGCCCCAAACGAGGCCGCAAAATTGTCTATCTATTCCGGAGCTTCACTAGAAAAGGGCGCAGCTCCTCGTATGACTGTCTCCACGTACCCTCAGCATCTCTTCGGTAGGAGAAGCATCCTTCTTGAGCGATTCCAGCAGCTTGATGGCGTTCTCGGGAGGCTCGTTCGCTGCGACGCACTTGGTGAGCGCCTTGACGCGCGAAGCGAGTTCACGTTCGTCCATGGACGGCATATTAACGGTGGAAGAGTTGGACCGACAGGAAAGACGAAAGAAAGGAGAAAAACGACCAAAAACCGGTAATCACTCTATGAGTTGAGGGAAGATAGTTCGGCTTTCGCAATAACGAACAGAAGCCATGGTTGGCACGTGAGTTGGGGGCGCTAACCGTAGTTTAGCCTGATAGCGAAGCTTGGGGTAGCTGGTGCTGTAAGTGCGTCGAAAACTAATCAAAGTATGAGTTAGGAGCAATAAATAATCATGAAATAATTCAAGGCTTGTTTATTTATGATTGAACTTTTATTGGTCTTTCTAATTTGTACCTAATGTCCTTGAGAGTCTTTGCTCAAATAGCGTTCACTCGGCGCCCAGTGGGTAACCGGGGCACTTGGATGAACATCGCCCATCAATAACACTAGCCACCATTTCCACTACTACATTCTTTCTACGGGGGCTAGCAATGGATATTCTCATGCCAATCTTTAATGAAAGTCGCAACGACAAAAAGTAAGATGGTTTTGAAGCCATCCGATCACACAGACACCTTCTTGAGCAAGCCAAGCTACGAGTGGCAGCAAAAACCGTTGACGAAGTCAACCCAGCCCGAATAACTTGCACCACTACGGAAAGTCGAAGAAAAAGACCGGATCAAAGAATGTGGATAGATATCCATGTTACTGACGCGCGTCTGTTTGCAAGTTTCTTCGGGCTTCATCCAAAAAATAAGGTATCCCTTATTAGGGTTGCCTAAAGACGGATGATGTCATATTATTGACTTGTGAATAGCTTCAAATACACGACACTTTCAACACTTACAAATTGTGTCCACAGGCTCCTATGCGGTTACAACTCCCTCATACGCTTGCCATTGCCGCGGCCTCTCCTGGACACGCCCTCCTCTTCTTGTTGTCCATCTTCTTCGGCAAAGTCCTCATCCGCATCCGCATCCACATCCGCGTCCTCACCATCAGGGGGCCGTTTTGGCAGGCCAGATTACCTGCTTCAGGGTCTCCTTGCTCGAGCAAAGAAGCGTGTAAAGGAGCGCGGCGTCGGACGGACCGAGGAGGGTGTAAGTGAAGGCCTTTTTTTCCTCTTCTCTTCTTTTTTCTTCTGTTTAATTATCGTGACCATCATGGTTGCTTTGACTGAGACACTCTTCCTCCTCTTGTATCCCTGCCCGACTTCAGCCTATTACTCGAGCGCTATGGCGTTCGCCCGTGCTGAACATCAGGCCACTGCAGCCAGTCCTCAGCCCAGTACAGCGCCAGCCAACCCGCTCTCGAGCAAGCCCGGAGCAAGGCCAGTCCCAGGCCGGGCCCGTCCTCAAGTGTCGCGTGCCAGGACGATCTGCTGCACGCCCTCTTGATGCTCAGGTCATGTCCTCCCTACCATGGGCCCCTCATGGGCTCAGTTCGCGGCGCCGCTGGCCGGTGGCATGTATCCCGCAGACACCAGGGCATCGAGTGCCGTGAGCCAGTTTGGGCCTCCGGTCTAAAAGCGGCCGAATGTGCTTTTCCCTCTTCTCATCCAAAATATCTTTTACAATCTGTCACTTTTCCCCCGTCCCTTCAACTGCTCCCCCTCACCCCCAATTGCCCTGTGCCCTCAGCTGTGCTGCGCCTAAAAAAGACAAGGACGCACTAATACTCACTCTCCCTGCTGCAAGGTCGCCTCCTCCCCGCATTCTCCTCCGCCACGCGCCGCTCCTCCCGACCGAGGCTTCCGCCGCCAAGCCCCGCCCCAAGCTTCGACGGGCATATCCCTGGGCACTAAGACACCCTCATCGTCGCAGTCGCCGTCGCACTCTCCAAGGACTCTTGCTTCCCCGCGCTCACCACCGGATCCAAACAAGCCTCTTCCTCCTCCACCGCCGAACCCGGGCTCGTCCCCCGACAATGCCAGCTCGCCCCCGCCCAAGCCCGTCTTGAAGTTGGATAGAATCATGGCAACCCTTTCCGAGTCCGAGATCGAGAAGCTCTTCTCGGGTGCCCCTCAGTACTTTGCCCGTAGCGAGGGCCATTGTACTGGCGCCCCCAATCCCAGCGTCGCCTTTCCCTTTGACGAGGCATTGGAGATCCGCGACCTCACTGATCACGTCCAGATCGAGGACCGAGCCTGGAGCGGCCTCACTGCCTGGCCTCACCTCACCCGTGATCTCAATCATGATGCCGCCGCTCAGAAGAAGGCCGTCGAGTCCCGCAAGGCCCACTTCTTCATCCGTTGTCGGGAGCGCCCCAACATGCTGAGCATGCAGGGTCTCGAGAAGGGCACCATGGGCTACTCGGCTGCCCTCGAGCTCGCCGTCGGCGACTCCCTCGAGGAGGAGCAATGGGGCTTTGACAGTGTTGGCAAGAAGGCTCATGCCATTGTTGAGGCACGTGAGCGCATGCTCTCCCCTCTTGGCCACCTGCGCCGCCTGCCCGAGACGGAGATTCTCGATCGCCTCAGGCGCAACGGCGAACTGTACCGGGACAATGATCTTCGCACCAAGACCACCGTCCAGACCTACCAGGACCTCTTTCATACTTTTATGCGCCCTAGCAACTCTGTTGTCGACAAGCGCGACCACTACAGCTTGACTAACCAGATCAATGCTCTCCTCAAGTGTCTTGGAACAGCCAATGTCTGGTTCGACTTCACCCATGTCGAGTGGAGGATCAGGTTAGGCCAGATCCTTTGGGGAGGACCCGACAACGATGACCTCGAAGATGCTTCCTCCATTCANAACCACGTTTCTCTGCGACGTCCGCTTCCGCTTGCTTCCTCCGCTTGCGGTACCCTGTGGCTCCTCAGCTGCGACATTTGCTCTTAGTCGATCTACTGCCGCAGCCATACGTTTGCTTCCCTGAGCTTTCTGCCTCGGTGCGAATGCTTCCTTGGCACCAACTCCGACGCCGCCCCCAAAGAACCTTGTTATGTTGCTCTGTGTACCCTCACGGTCCCTCTTGTTCATGTCCTTGATAACGGGCACAAGCACTTCATCAGTTCTCTCCTTACTCCAACCAATAGTAGCCATCAGGAACTGCCGTAAGCCTTCCACGTCTGGCACACCCCATTGGAACTGTTCATTGCTATCATCTACCTCAGGATGGAGATATGCATCATAGACGGCCGGGTTCGGGAAGCCAGGGGACAGGAACAACTTAGTAGCCTGTGACTTGCGAAACTTCTTGCGGAAACGGGACGAGGCATCGGCTTCCTTGGGCTGAGCCTGTGATTGCACAGCTTTCCACCATTCGCGAAAATTCTCGAGCCCAGACTTACCGGGAAACTCGGATAGAATTTCAACAGCAGTGACCGGGCCAACTCCAGGTAGACCTTCTGTGTAATCGGATCCAAGAAGCTGGGCAAGGGAGATGAGCTGCTCACGAGACAGGGAGAGTTCCTTCTCAAGATCACTTCCCAGGTAACACTCAACAAATTTGTTGCTGTTGAACATGTTCTTGTAGACTCGTGTGCCGCCAAAGAGAAAGGTATCCGAGTCATCTGTCACAATTCCATCAACCAGCCCAAGGCGGACTAGCTCAGCACATTGCGCCTCTGCCTCCATTGGTGCGGTGATGTAGGGAATACCAAACAGTCGAAGAAGAGCCTGACATTCCGTGATCATGACTTGAGTCACCTCGTCGGCGTCTCGGCGGTCCTTCTTTTGTTGTGTCCGTAGAGCGCGTAGCTCTCTTTCATAATCTTCTTTGTTTTGCGCCGCCGACTTGTTGTTGAGCTTGCTGGCGAAACGTGCATGCTCCTCAGCTTCTTCGGCCATCTGCGCCATGAGCTCTTCGTCGCCAGGATCGCTGAACTCGTCATACTCGACATCGTCAAAGAGTCCATCGTCTTCCAGTTCAGGTTCTTTGTCTCCTCCGTCTGCAATTGGCACGCTAAGAGAGGGAATATCCTCAAAAACAGGGGAAGGACTCTTGCCCGCCGCCATATCTGTTTCTGCATTCGTCGGCACCACATCCTCGAATTCAGGCTCGGGAGATTCTGACTGTCGATCCTTCTCATGTGCCAAAGGATCGGTTACCTCCAAATCCTTAGGTCCAGGGGCCCTCTCGACTTCTGGCTCGGGGGAAGATTTCCCCGACTCTTCTGGTGCCTGGTCTAGACCGACTTCCGGGACTTGGGGTACATTCGACGCTTCTTTTGTCGACTTCGGTTCGTCTTTATCCACGTCAATGATGACGGTACTCTTTTGCGCTGGTTTCCTTGGTGACGGTGGTTTGTTAAGAATCTCAACATCACTCCCATCATCTGATGAAGATTCAATTTCAATAAGCTGATCCTGCATCTGTCGACGATAACGTCTCTGCTCCTCCTCGGCTGCCAGTCTGTCTGCAGTGTTGATTTCGCGCTCCACATCTTGCTGCTTCTTGAGTGACTCTCGAATGTCTGTGTTGTCTGCCAACCAGGGCGGCAAAGGCTTTGGAGCATCACCATCTTGCTGCTCTCTCTCAAAGCCTCCTGCCATGCCATCATCGTTGTCAGCCACAGGCGCTGGAGCATCTTGTGTACATACAGGTTCGTCTTGCTTTTGAGCTTTCTTCTTGGCGAAGAGAGACGAGCCCCAATCAAGCTTAGGAAAGGGCAGGGGGCCATCAAACGGGTTCTTCTTCTTTTCAACAGCAGGTACAGGCTGCACTTTCTTTTTCATCCTAGCCTTTGCCAAAACAGTCTGCAGGTCTTCATCGCTGTCGCTATCAACGACTGTCTCTCGCTGTTGGCGCTTAGGAACAGCGGCACTCGCTCGGTTGTTGACGACGTGAGCAATCATTGAACCGCCTTTCGCTGTGATGGGCTTCTGTGCCTCGGCAGATTTTTGTGTCCATTTAGGCACCTCAATCGGTTCATGTTCAGGCTCGCCATTCTCTTCTAGCTCTTGGCCGATTCCATGTTGGTTCTGTAGTGATAGGGCGATCGCGCGGTTAAGATCATCCTCCTCTTCGGGATGCAGGTTCTCTTGTGGTGCTTCGAACACGCCATTCGTCTGCCCGAGGTTTCCCCCTACGAAGAGCGAACCTTCGTCTTCAATGCCAGGTTCGTTCCGATGGCTATCGTAGAGCTGCTGGCGCCGGGCGGCAATATCTTGGGCTGCTTCTATGCTAGCGAGTGTTGACGCGGAAGGCTTGGGCAACCTGTTCAAGCCTTCGATGGGGACATCCTCGAAATCCTCATCATCGTCTTCGTCTTCATCCTTGGTTTGATATTGAACTTGAATAGCATCCACGTCGATGGGTTTGTGTGCTTCGCCAATATCTTTGTCCCTACTAACAACGCCCAGAGCCCATCCTCCTTCTGCACCGTCATTCTTGACCAAGATATACTCTCTGTTTTTTTCTCCAGCCACTCGGGCATTGACGCCAAGGGTCAAATCAGTGCCGGTCATTCCGACCTCAAGCATGAGGCGTTGAGTCAAGTGGTTTCTCTCCTTGACTCTTTCGATCTGGAACTTTGAAAATGCCATGCGATCAGGAAACATGTCATCCAGCTGCTCCTTACTGAGGCCCATCCTCAGCCGACTCCTGAGTCTAGCAGCGTTCAGGATGTTGTATCGATCCGGTGGCGGGAGACTTTTGAAGAATTCGCCGTCAAAGTCGATCTTGCTAAAGTCGTACAAATTGATGTCCTCTCCCGCATGGAATTGCCGCGCATATTCTTTCAGCTCTTCCACGCTCATGATTCGTGGGTCTTCAGGCTTTCCCATTGCTGCGATTCCGCCTCCATCGAGGTCAGGTAGGTGGTATGCATCTTGCTTGCGAAACGTTCTCGCCTTCTGCCTTTCCCTCTGTGGTAAGAGTACTTCATCTTCGTAGACGAGTTGGCTGGCATCAGGGATTTCTTCTTGCTGCTCCTGCTCTCGAGCAGACACGTCGCGATCTCTGTCTCGCCGCCTGCGATCCTGTTCCTCTTCGGCTATGCGCTGCATCTGCACCGCGAGCAGCTTGCCGGCCGTGCGGACCGCATCCTCTCGGCGGCCTTCGCGTCGTCGCTTTCGCAGCTGGATTGTCTGTCGCTTGAGCACAGGCGCGCCTCCATCAAAGACAAAGACTGGCTGAATGCCGAACCAGAGCAGCTTGCATATGCGACGAAAGAAGCCGACGACATGCGAGTTGCGCAGGGCGTTTCCTTCCTTGTCGCGCACGGCTTTAAGGAACTGGTAAATCCAGATTGAGGCATCGACTGCGAGGCGCTTGCGATTGAGGGTCGCGAGGTTCGTGGGTCGAGCGCATGGCTGAACGACGGTCCAGAGGCCGTTAACACCCATGACGGGCTATCGCCGTGAATTGGTGGGAGAGTGCAGGCGCAGCAGGGTCGGAAGGGGCGCGAGGCCTAGGAATCAGGGGTTACGCCCTCGTCTAGCAAAAGCTGTGATCATGGTACAGCTCAGGCTACTTGAGCAAGGCCCCCAAGGCCGACAGTGCTGGACAGTGTTGTGGAGGAGGAAGAATGTGAATGTACAAGCTCGAGTCACAGGCTGCCATACCAGCCGTTCACGACGTGAGGTGCCTGTACATAACGTCAGCGTGGGCCTATCGCCGCTAATCCATTGGCGAGGGGAGCTCTACTACGGTAGGGGTTAGTTCTGGGGCGGGCAGTCAACCGACGTCTCCCCACGCCTTTTTACTGCAAGTTTACGCTGCCGCAGTCTCGGACTTATCACAGTGTCCTTTCAAGCCTCTTCGCCCGCAGAGATGGACCAGGAACAGGCTCGAGAATACCTCTCAAGTATCTTGAACAAGAATCTCCGTGTCTACACTTCAGATGGTCGCTTATTCTGGGGTGCTCTAAAATGTACCGACCCTGTACGTACGCGAGAGCAGGATACCCTACAGTCACCCTCCCTTTGAACTTGACAATGGAATTTTATTTGGCTGATACATCTTGCGGAAAAGGATAGAAATATCGTGCTCGCACACACCTACGAGTACAGGCAACCATCGGCCAGACAGCGTGCAGAAGCCGCTGAAAAGGCCGGTGGCGAGACAGTCAAGGTCGACATGACCTCGCGCTATCTTGGATTGGTAGTTGTGCCTGGACATCACATCGTCAAAATGGAGGTTGAACAGTTCGCTAGTCAGATGCGAAACGAGGCCATGATCTAATAATAATAGAGCATAAATATTAGTGGCTAAAAATACAGCAAGGCTACTACAAGAGAAAGTGCCCAAACAGCCTTTTGCAACCAATTCCCGTAAGAAGCTATCCTCAACGCCTCACGCAACCGAAGTCGCATTCCCGTCATTACAAAATGACACGCCCTTCAATACTCTCCCATGGAGTGCAGAACTCGTGCCAACGCTTTCAGATCAACAGCGGCCACTCCCTATGCCGCGACAACTTCCTGTGTGCGTCCACGGGACTCACCATTCAGACCGCCATCACTGTCCATGATGGAGCCTCGAACATCCTCCTCATCCTCCTCGTCGCTCTCGAGGTCATGGTCCCGGGCTGTCCAGGAGCTGCCGTCGTTAAGAGGCACATCCTGACCAGAAAGGTCATGTCCTTCGCTCCTTGCGCGAATGTTATTCCGACGTCGCTGAGATAGGGTGCGTGCTCGGGTCGAAAGCTTGGAGGAGACAACGGCGTTCGAAGTGACCCAGTTGGTGAGTGCGTCCTCACAGTCTTGGATGATGGCCTTGCTGGCTTCGTATCCGTCGTAAGCCTGGCGAGTCTCGCCGGGAGTGACTGGAGTGTCGTCGATGAGCTCTAGGAGATGCTTTCCGTAACCGGCAATGATGGCGACCTTTTCGCAGTGCTCGCGGAGGGCGTCGAACTGGTAGGTGTAAGCGGCCTTGACTTTTTCGCGGGTGATGTTGGACAGCTGAGCCTCGGCGACCAGAGACTCGGCCTCGGCTCGCACGAGCTCCTGCTCAAGGACGACGATCTTGGGGGAGTTGGGCTCTTTGTACTTGAGCTGTGCGATCTGATCGGTAATCTTTTGTTTGCCTGTTGCCGACGTCAGTGGCGATCCGAATTACATGTAGCTAGTAATGCAAGTGATTCTTACGGTCGCGACTGGGCTGGACCGACGCCTCGATATTACGGATGCTCTTCATCGTAATTCGGTATTGGTCGTATCGGTCCACATATTGGTCTTCAAGCTCACCGATCTCATAGAGGAGAACACCGAGCTTGTCGGTGACGTCAGACACGTCTTCGTCGCCCGACTCGCCCCAAATGGAGAGTTGTTGCTGTCAAAAACATCAGTGTCTTATGCCTAGAGCAATGGGACTGCAGACATACCGCCACTTCCATTCGCTCACGGGCGACAGTCTCCAAGCTTCGCATCACGTTCTTCTCCATCTTCACCAGTTGCGAGAGCTTCTTGGCCAGGTCGGGCCCGAAGGCACCACCGGCGTTTCGCCTAAGAGCATGTCCTGTGTCACGAGTATTCGTTAATCTCTAGGAGGACGTCGAGGAAGCCGTCAATGGAGGATCGTAGGCTTACCGAAGCTGCCCTTGAAGAGACGGCCGGACTTTGTCGAGGACGGAGGTGGCGGGGGGTTCTAAAGACCAAGATCAGTTTTGATGTCGCGCTGCAACGTGTCTCATCCCAAGCGTACCTGGAGTTGAGAGGCAGTGGGCGCCCGGGTCTGGCGCATAGAATAGGTGCGATGCATGATGTTGGCGATGATGCGACAAGCGGTGGAGCTGACAGAAAGGGTCCAGCAAGGAGAGGCAGGGAATAAGTAATATCAGGTGGGGATAAAACGTGGGTTAATGGACAGCTGCAGCACTCGGAAGCCGGGGTGAGATGTCAGAGAAGGCACGGGAGGAAGATCAAGACCGGGCCGCTGGAGAACGTTATATGAGAAAAACCAAAAACCGGGCAAGCCTGGTGGTGGTGTTGTTGCTGCGGAGAACATGATCGTCACCTCTGGACCGGCGAATTTATGGCGACGTCATCTAAGCTCCACATCGTCAGAATTGCGACCAAGGCTGAGATACGGGCCGGCGCCAAACGAAGGGGTACTTGTACATACACGTACAGCTGGACTACATACATGTGCCTACGAAGATCGCGTACCGATACCTTGTCTAGAGCATGTCTCAGGTCGACGTAGTGCATTTGTGCCTCGACTCGACCGCCAAGGATCCTTAGCTGTGCATCCGCGGCTGGCCTCCCTTGAGCTGGCTGGCCATCCCGGATGCGGCTCGCAGCCACCAAGCGTCTCCCAGTTTCAGCGCTAGTGAGCCTCTAATATGAGCAATGACGAAATTGAAGCAAAGCATTGGGGACCTTTTGGGTAGTTGTGGGTGGGTGGCAGACCCTCGGCTTGGGCAGTTCCCAGACAATAGACTGTGAGTTCCGGACGCAGCGGGGCCTCGTGCGTTTTGACACTTGGTGTTGATGTCAGTCTTGAAACAGGGTCCTCTCTGCCCGGTGATGAGCACGTCTCCTAAACGGGAAAGGGCCAATTCGGCGAGGCTGAGCTGAGTGCAATGGCGTTGTTTGTCCTTGCTGTATTTGCAGGGCATTGGCAACCGATGCATCCGTGATGCTATTCTGGAGATGGAGACATGGCCTTAGGTACCAGACATCTGGAATAACGGACAGGGGAGAAGGCGTACGTGCCAGGTGGCCAAAAGCCTATTTCTAGAGTACCTTACTGTGGAACATTTCTACGATGCAATAGTAAAGGTGGCTACTTGTTTTCTTCCATTCTCAGCAAGGGCATACACATGAACGAAATGTCACTTGCTGTAGCCTAAGGTAGCCTCCACAGTTCCTGGGTGAGGCCACTATCTATCCGGCCATTCCGGCGGATTTTGGTCGAGGCCGTTCCGCGTATTCGTATTTCTTGGTTAACTTTCTGCTCAGCGAGGAGGATATAGGTCATGAAACATCATCACCGAAAGCAAAGAGATAAAGCGATTATCGGTGGCCCTTATGTAGGTAGGTCTGAGTCCTGGGGATTACTCGGTGTCACATCCTCCAGAGGCTGAGCACTTCATATTTTGATGGCAGTCGTCTGCAGCAGAAACTTAGCTTCTCTGTTAAGAAGCATGTCAGACCTTAATGAGTGCCTAAGTAGTTGAATAAGGTTGAAGAAAATTATATAGTACTGAGGATGTATTGTTTTACCTGGAGTCCAATTAGCCGCCCAGCTTCTTGCCATTGTCGCTGTAAGCCGGGGGGAAAATGGTTGCTCCATGAGGAAAAGCGCGGATTTGACAATTTGCGCTAAACCCGGCGGGTGAACGCGCTCCCCTGTCAAGCCCCCCTGCAGACTCCTCTCAACGCGCGTGTTGGACACTCATTCACTACTCATTCTCATTTTGAATCACAACGACAACACAACAGCCAAACGCACAAACGCCATTGCGCAAATCGAAAGCTTGTCGCATGCAAGGCCTTTCGTGAAGACTGTATTGGATGGGCCGGCTGCACCTGCGCCTTTGACCGAACCAGCTCGCCTTTCAGAACCTACAGACCGGGCGCCTTTGATTTGGCCACACGCGTTGCTTGAGCCGGGACAAACTCGCCCTGACATATACTCACCTAGGTACTTTACAGCGCTGGGGCCGGCAGGACAAACTTGCAATCTGCATCGCCCTTTCTTCCAGCTTCCGTTCCAAGAAAGAGAGTGCTTTCTCACAGAATGGTGGCAGCTGCAAGTGAGGAAGAGGGGCAATCCTAGAAAACCTAGACAAAGTTGTTAGCCGCAGCCATGGCACCCGACATCGACCATGTCAGACGGGTCGAATCCATCGACCACATCGACCTGACCTTGGAGTCCAGCGACTCTGAAGGCCACCCAAGCCGTTATTCCAGGCCGTCGCAACCCACTATCCGCGCAGAAACGACGTCTGCGCGATTTGACCTTGACCCTTTTGCTGGTCCCCCGCCGCTGGGAAACATCCATCACGGTGCCAGCCGCGCACCCATCAGCCCGCCTCGTCTGAAACGCCCTCCCACCATCAGCTCCGGCCAGGGCAGTCATCTCTCCTTTGATCCAGCGCGCCAAGCAGCTCCAGCGATTCGGCTGGGGCCCAAGGCGCCCACGTCAAATCCCGGCACTGACAATGCCCCAGACATGGCGAGGCTGTCTGGTGTGGGTGCCCCCAACCCGGGGCCTCGGCAGGTGACGCCGCCATTCGAACATCATTCCCCCAAACCAAGTCCGCAAGTCAAGGCTACGCCCCCCAAATATCAAACCCCTCGCAAACCGGAATGGGATGTCGCTGGCATCGCTCGCGCCTTGACCACATTTCGCCAAGACATCAAAGACGGCCATGCCCGGATGACGTCCTACATCATCGAATCCACCAAGCCTATAGAGCGTCGTGTCCTCACGGGCAAAGATCTCTTCGCTGGCCTCGGCAGCAAGCCCGTGCAGTCCGAAGAGGACGAAACAATGAGAATCAAATTCAAAGTAATCAACCACAACATCGTTGCAGGCTGTCGATGCTAATGTATTGACACAGGAGCACACCAAGCTAAAGAACAACAAACGTGAGGATCACTATAGGGTCGTGCGCATCCAAACCGATGAAGAGCGTGTTCCCCGGTATCGTTTCCATCATGTGGAAATCAAAAAGAATATCCTCACTCCCAACACAATGCTGACCTTCGTCCCCCACCTGCGGGACCTCGAGAGCTCCGAAGAGTCAAAGTACAACGTCTGGTTGCAGGAGCTGGAGGATATCGACCGCAAATCCGGATTTAAGCCCATGAGCCGAGAGGAAAAGGTGCGAGTGACCGTTCGCTCGGAATTCGCATCGACTGTCTCGCTCTATCTCGAAGACTGGCTGGAGAAACTCTCGCTTCCCGGCTGCAACAAGTCAACCCTCATTCGCTACATGGCAAGCCAGGAACCTGATGATGCCATCACTCCACGACAGAAATCTGACATTCTCAATTCACACCGCCCTGCCCAGTCCACCACCCCGCCCGGAGCAAACAGGGCTGCAGAGATGTTTACGGAAGCCTTCCACCGCGTATTTCACCTGGGGCAATCCCCCACAAAACAGATCGAGTTACGCGATGTCCTCCTGCTCGACGAGTCTGTGGACAGCATCATGGACGCGAAACCAACAGCCAAGGACGGTGTCAACACTCAGAACGAGATTGAGGATGAAACGCTTGACGAGTATGAGGCGACCGAATTCAACCTGGGATCCTATTGTATTCTTGGTTGTATCATATGCTTCAGTCATTCCTGTGAGCATGGAGAGTACGACGCTCAGAATTGCAAGCGCATGATCTCAATTTTCCCTCGTCTCTCAGATACTCTGAAAAGAAAGAGGCGCGTACAGCCTAATGGAAACGAACTTGTTAATGGGCACACTCATGGGCCAGACCCCTGTAACCGAAACTGCCACCAACAACTGGCCCCTTCCGCAACTTTGGAGCAACGACCCTGGACTGATGAGGAGCGCGTTGTCTTGCGAGCCACAATGACAACAGCTGATTGCACTCAAGTCAGGAGAGACCCGTTATGCTTTGTGGCCCACCTCCTTGAACGCGACTGTTGGGAGGTTGCCCAAGAATATGAACGGTTACACATTACTTTGCCTCCAGCTGAGCCCGCTAATAAGCCACAAATTCGAACCGTGTCATGGTATGACCGTTTTAAAAAGGCGCTCATCGGCGACTGGGAAAACCACACTGATACACACGAGCATCAACGGCGTGACTTGTCGGAGCCCTGCTCCCACGAAGGACCATGTACACTTGAAAGTTGTACCTGCGTTCAACATGGCCTTCTTTGCGAGAAGTTCTGCGGCTGCACTGTGGAGAGTTGTGCATACAAATTCACTGGGTGCGCTTGTCATTCGCAAGGCAAGACTTGTCTCTCGAAACAAAAAGACAGACCCTGCATCTGTATCCAGCTCAATCGCGAGTGCGACCCAGATATTTGCGGCAGCTGTGGTGCGCTGGAGAGAGCTGATCCTGAAAATGCTGAGGATGAAATTCTGCATGCTACTGGTTGCCAGAACTGTTCGTTGCAGCGCGGCCTACCTAAAGGCCTTGCCTTGGGCCAAAGCCAGCTTGAGGGAGTTGGTTATGGTCTTTTTACTGCCGAGTTTATCGCGCAGGACGATTTTATTATTGAGTATGTTGGGGAGCTCATTACTCATGACGAAGGAGTTCGAAGAGAAGCGAGACGAGGTGATGTGTTTGACGAAGAGTCCAACATCTCGTATGTCTTTACATTATTGGAGAATGAAGGCATTTGGGTGGACGCGGCCATCTATGGCAACCTGAGTCGCTACATCAACCACGCGTCAGAGAACGACAAGCGTGGTTGCAATATCACACCCCGAATCCTTTACGTCAACGGCGAATACCGGATTAAGTTCACTGCTATGCGGGATATTGAAGCTGGCGAGGAACTCTTTTTCAACTATGGCGAGAATTTCCCTAACCTGACCAAGAAGCTCCTCGACCATAAGGTGGGAGGGAAGTCTGACCAGGCCAAGAAGCGGGCACGCCGCACGAACCGCGCCGAGCATGGCGAGGGAGTCGCCCGCAAAGCCCCCAAGGCGGACAAGAAGAAGGCAACGAAGGGCAAGAAGGCAGCCCGTCTAGCTCTTGAGGACGAGGACGCGATGATGGCAGACTTGGCCAATTTCTCTGCGAAGCCTGCTCGTAAGCGTAAGCGCGGAATACAGGACGATTCAGAGGAGGAGGAGTATCATCCTACTGGAACAGATGCAACAGGATCTCGCGCGGAGAGCCCATCATCAGCTGACTCCGATTTTGCTACGTCCAAAGCACCGGGTAGGCTCCGGAAGCGATCACGGCACCCGAAATCAGCTTCATCCGAGCAGGTGGGTAAATCTCGAGGCGAGCCCAAGACACGGGGGAAACGGGGCGGTGCCAGGCCCGGCAGTGGAAGACCTAGAAAGTACCCACGCACCGCACCGAAGCCATCTGCGGCACCGACTCCCGAGCAACCAGTAGCTGCTTCTCCAGAAGAAGCCCAAATTGTTGTGCCGGAAATGACCCAGCCAGTGGTGACAGCACGTGGCTTGCCGAGGCTAGAGGGCCCGGAGATTGATGATAGTTTGGACGATATCGACGATAGTGGAGAGCTTACTTACAGTCTGAGGCAGCACAGCGAGCTGGATGCCGGCGAGGACGAAGACGAGGATGACGATGATCAGGATGTGGTAGTTCGCCATCGAACGTCTCATCAAGACCGAAGCGGCAAGAGACACCGTCGCCCTACAGCCAAGTCTCAAGAGGCCGGGGCATGGCCCAGTAGGAGTCAGTAAGGCAAGGAGAGACTGGGCTAGGGAGGACTTGGTAGTGGAGCATAGACCTGTTGTAAGATAGAAGAATATGGTACTTATCCTCAGCTTAATATGCTGGCATGTGGTTTGGAGTCGGTTATTAGGGATGGAGGAGCGGGTATAGTCTGGGGAAAGTCGTGGGAGAAACTAGTTGAGTTATTTGGCAGAAAGACGGCCACCTAGCTATACTAGCGTATTATTTTGATATATAATCGCGTTTTCAATCGCTGCTAGAGACTCTTGTAGTCGCCCATGCTTTTCATCTTCATGAGTAATTTGCACAAAGATGTGCACATATTCACAAGCCACAACTAGGTCAGCTACCTAGACAGGTACATACCTAGGGAGCTTGGGCCTCGGACCCAGTGCCCCACCTTTCACGGCCCGCCCTTTCCAGCCACAAGCGATGACGTTGTCGATTCGAAAGCGACGGAAGCAGCAGACGCACGACAGCTTGCCAGGCTTGCCAAGTTAAACTGACCACCTTTGCTTTCTCCCTTCTCCTACAAATACACAGACCTTGCTACGAAAGCTCTCTTCCCTAAACACCAGTTCTCTCTCTGCGCTCACCAACTCTTGAGCTTGATCTTTTTCTTGTCTGCCAGCATCAGAAGCTTCCCCTCCATCTCCAGCTTCGTTCGCCTGTCGACTCGACTACCTTGCGTCTTGAAGCGCCCTCGTTGTTTACCCCTCCTTAGCTTCAGCCGTCACCATGACGCTCTACTACACTCTCGTATGTACTTCACTTTGCGACGCAGCTCTCTTGTCTCTGGCTGGGGGCTGCGCAGGTGCTAGAAGAACATGTTGCTGATTGCGTGGTCCAGGTCTTTATGCTGCTGGTGTTCGAGATGGGGCTGTTCATGCTCCTGATCGTGCCGCTGCCCTTCAATGTCAAGCGCAAGATCTTCACGTGCGTTGATATTTCTCTGGCAAGCTACCAATAGCCGTAAGCTAATAGCAACAGTTTCATTTCCGAGAACCCTGTAGTCGCCAAGATACAATATTGGATGAAGATCACATTCATCTTCATCCTGATCCTCTTCATTGACAGCGTCAACCGAGTCTACCGCGTGCAGCTCGAGCTTATCGCCGCCTCAGAACAGACCAAGCAGGGAGGGTATGTTTTTCACCGATTCACTGCCACTTAAAAACTTGACGTGCCTGGACCCGCCGCTAACCGATGTTCCTCATTGCAGTGCTGCCGTTATGGGTCACGAACGCCTCGAAGTCCAAGCCCGCAAGTTCTACTCGCAACGTAACATGTACCTCTGCGGTTTCACTCTGTTCCTTTCGCTCATCCTCAACCGCACTTACGTTATGATCCTGGAGGTGATGCGTCTCGAGGACAAGATCCGCTCTTACGAAGGTACCAAAGAGAACACCAAGGAGAGCGAGAAGCTTGCCGTCGCTGGCAAGCCCGGTGAGCTCGCTCGCCTCAGGGAGGAGCTTTCGAAGAAGGACCAGGACCTGCAAACTCTCAAGAAGCAGAGCGAGCAGCTGCACAAGAGCTACGATGAGCTCAGCGACAAGTACGCTGCTACTCAGCAGAGCGGTGAGGGCAAGAAGGGTATTTAACCAATGTTCTTGATACGCTATTGCTCTCCAAGGAGCTTCCGCCTATACGCCAATTGATTATGGTCAACTGTCGGTGCGGCTCCTTAGTGGTGGATTAGACTTGAGGCTTGCGCCTTTCAGGGCACACGGTCTAAATAGCAGGCCAAAGCCATATATGATGACGAGGGATGCAAAACAATGGGTACCACAGGTTACCGGTCAGGCAACGGCGCAAAGTTGACAAGTTCGGCGAGTACTACCAGGTTATGGACGATTTGAGATTGTATTCAATTTTCCATGTATAGAATCATGATTGCCCGAACAATGGATTTATCTTGTCGAGTATTCTCATTATGAAGGAATTGGTATCAGTCTGGGTACTTAAATCCTACAACATTACCGTAACCAAGACTCGGCATTACTTTTTCAAACTGTCCACCACATCCTCAACTTCATAGCACCGATTCAGTAGCCCATATCATACTTTTCGGGAAACAAGATACCGTTCGCCATCTCCAGCACTGCCTGCTCACAGTCGTCAAGAGCATCATCCTCGTCCCATGGCAACAGACCCATAGCACGCATCCCATCGACTCCGCCGGCCTCGCCAACCTCTCTCACAACCTCCTCCCCTCCGATAGATCCCTCAACCCCAGGGGCACCGCCAAAGTCAGGCCCCGGCTCGCTAGTTAGAAACGCCTTCCTCTGGCGGGAAAGATAGAGTGCGTTTGTCTGAGTTAGCGGGCAAGCAGGGAGGTAAAGAATTGCTGTGGTAGGGAGGTCCGGGCGACGAAGTCGGTCGAGGGCATATATAGCGTCGCAGTGCCAGACGAGGTAATCGCCTGGCGCAAGCCTGGGTACGGGTATCATGCTGCGGCTGAGCTGGAGGTGAGGATGGAAGGCGTCGTTGAGCTCTTGTGGGTAGGAAGGTAGGGCGCCCTGTATGATGGAGGAGATGGGCTTCTCAAGGGTCCAGTTTTCGGGAGAGAGAAAGTCTGGATGAGATGGCGAGGATTGAATAGGGGTAAAGAATGGTCGCAGCAGGAGGTAAGCCGTTGTGAGCCGGATCATGGGACAGAGAAGGAGGGTGCCTTCACCAACGGGGATATCACTGAGGGAGACCCAGCCTTGGAACATGCGTATCATGCTACATGAACCATCGCCATTATACAGATCACTCGTCACTTTGAGTCGAGTGCTGCTCTCCCACGGGTCCCAATCCTCCCATTCGCCGTCCCAGATGCGTCGATACGTTCCTGCCAGGCCGTAGCCGTCGGGCTCCCAGCGCTCCACACTTCCGCCATCGACGTAGAAACTGAGAGAGCACGCCTCGTCCTCGGGGTTTCTAATTCTCATTCGGTCGGCGTAACTAACAGGAAAGTTGGGGCTGACAAGTGCTGTCGGGTCGGATGAATGCCATAGGTTCATGAGGAAACGCTGGGTTTGAAGGATGTTTTCATGAGCTCGAGCCTTGATCTGCGCAGGAGACCAATAGACACCGTAGAGGTGCGGATCGTGTGTGGGAAGGCGATGACTTCGAGGATCTTCGTCCAAATATGCATCTGTCTCTGCCTTCCATTGAACAGCTACATCACGGGGAATCACGCCCCGGATAACTGCAACGCCGCGTTCCTTGAGCTGCGATGAAAAGGACTCTGTAGCCGAGGTATTCTTGAGATCCTCAAATTGTATCCACGGGAAAATATCAGGGCCTGCGTTGACAATAATGCCGATTTCAGTTTTTAGCTTAGCCAACAATCTCATCCACGAGGCTTGAATCTGTGCTTCCTTGCCACTGACCAAGCATTCCTTTATCCGTGCAAACCGGGATGGAAGAGGCATAGGCTCAGTGGTCTGGGCAAACATGCTACTGGAGGGGCCATGTCGATGACCGTTGGACGCCATGGTTGACGGTTTTTGGTGACCTCTGAGAAGAGTAGAGATTGCTGGAACAGACGGATAGCACGGAACAGCCTCGTATAAGAGTCTCGGAGCAGATAGAAGAGACAAGAATAGGCGGTTTTAATGATCAAGCAGGGAATTTGTGCTCTTTCCTAGCGAGGGAGACTCTGCATGGTGGGCGAGTCGTGGGGTATATGTTGGTTTTATATTCGTTGTCTACATGGCCTGCAGTAACGCATGTCTGATGTATTGGAGTCCCCACGATGGACTCTATTATCGCAACGGTCATGCCCAAATGTTGTTCGTCGCACGGGAATTCTTCGGATGGTATTGCTATTCTTCGGATGCTTGCTCACCGCCATCGCGGGCCGTGAATCCGGTAACGCCGTTTGAAGTATCTTCACTCCCAGTTATCTCCCAATGAGGCAATCCTGGCAGCTGAGACCGACTGGTGCAAACTGCGCTACTTGCGTCGTACGTCGCATCAATGGGTCAGCTGCCAACGCTACGGGCATTTCCCAGTGATCCGGGCGCCATACGGCTGGGAACAAGTTTCCACTGCCATGGGTATCTCTGCCGAGGTGAGAGACTGTGGACGGGTCTTTGGTGACTCACTACCGAGCTAGGCTTTGATTCGTTTTGATCGCCGAAGTGTAGGTGTTTCCTGGGTTGCATTCTCAGCCGTTGCAGGTTTTGCATCAGGCTTCCGTTTCGTCGACGATGGTGTTTTGGTCTTCTTCGCCTCCTTGGGCGGCGCCACGACACGCGATTCCCCGGGTTGCACCGATCCCTTCATCAACACATATGCAACCTTTTCCACGTCACTCGCTGACACTCCCAGCCTGTCGCGTAGATCGTCAACGTTGGAGCACAGGGTGCGATACTCGTTGGCATTGTATTTAATAGGGCTCTGCTTCCCTTGGCAGCAAATCCACCAGAAAGCCTCGTCGGCGAAGAAGATGACCCGAGTCGCATCATGGATGGCTAATAGTAGGGACGCAGTTGCAGGGCCAATGCCCTTGAGCTTTGTCAAGACACCGAGCGTCGCCTCGATATCGCCACCCTTTTTGTAGATATCAAGTGCTCGCTTGACGACATCCTCGGCCTCGCCTGCGTCATTGGATGACACGAGTTTCATCAAGGTCGGCCTAAACTTGCCGTGACGTCTGTATAGTTGTCAGCATGCTTGCTACCAAGATGATCCGCCACAGCCCTATGCGGAATCCCTGCATAGGACCAAGACCACGAGATTAGAGGTCGGGCTGTAAGAGAAAGTCGTACTTACAGCTTCCACTCCACAAGCGTTTTGATGTCATCAAGCTTCATTGGGCGCACTTTCTTGCCGTGGCTGAAGACCTCTAACGCGTCATTGTAGCGATAGTCATCCAGCTCCTGTAATGTCTTTTGACCAGGTTTGGCTGAATTGGTTGGTATGCAAATTAGCAAAGCCTAGAGCAGTGTGATCATGTTCGGCATGGCCGACTCGACGTACCACCCTTGGCATCAGAGATTTCCTTGATGAGGCTCGGATATTGGGTCAAGAGTTGGTTGAACTCGTCAATTGTGATCTTGTCTGCCGAGACAATGCTGGCGTGGGAAGCCATGTTGCTTGGAATACAGGCGAGATGCAGACCAAGCCGTGAGTGATGCTGTACTGTTTCGCGTTCTAGGGGCGGGGCAAGAACGGGGAGAAGAGCCGTATGAAGGCTGCGAGAGAGGGCAAATAGGAGCAGCTCTGGAAGAGGAGGGAATGAGGGCAAGAAGAAGCAGCTGTCCCAGTATTTACGGAAGAATGGTGCGTTGGTGATGGTTTATGTTGAAGTTTGCAAGAGGAAAGTGGTATCTGGAGGCGCGACGCGATTACCTTGGTCGCACGGTACACTGGGTTACTTGGTGAGACTTGCACTGTAGCTACCTACCCAGCATTGAGCACCCAGTTCGCCAAATTGTCTTCTGGATTTCTTTTATTGTGGAGGGAAATACGGAGCGGGAAAGCCATCATTTATCATGGATTGCACCGGGAAAATCATACACCCTCATTTGGTGGCTCGACGTTAGGCCAGCCATTGATCGTCGACCTGTCCCACGAGCTTCCACAGCTTATCAAAGACATTGTCGGCGTCGTATTGCTTCTTCAGCGCCCTCAATCTCTTGGCATTTGCCCCAAACGCAGTCTCAGCCGAGATGGTTTCGGTGCTCACATAGTTGAGGTAGTTGCCAATGCCGTCCTTGAGGTCCGCGTCGTTGTAGCCCAGCTCGCGAATGGCCTTTTGATACTCGCGGTTGAACTCGCGGATTCTCGAGTCCAGCTCCTGGCCCTCCCACTTGTACACGATGCCAATGTTGTAGTAGTTGCCTCGCGAGTTGAACGAGGTTGCTTCGATGGGAACGCTGCGGATCTTTTGCGGCGGCGTGCACTCAAAGACGGCTATGCTGCCCTTGGCACTAGGGTTGGCATCGATGAAGGCCTCGAAGCGATCGCGGATTGCCTCGACGGTTGACAGCTTGATAGGCAGAGTGAAGTTGCTTCCGCCAAACATGTATCGGCTGCCCGGTGCAAACATCTCATCGCCGGCCTTGTTAATGGCAGGATAAGGCATTGGCCCGACCTTTTTCACAAACGACTCAAGCTCGAGAACTCCTGCGAAGAACTTGGGTCCGTCCTCGGCCGAGTTGGGTCCAACATGAGCCATCTGCACCACAGTCACCAAGGGTCGAGGCGCCTCTGGATCTGGTCCGGGGGGACCATGAGTCAAGCCTGCGATGAAGACCTGTGTCCCATCGTTGGTCTCCTCCCACTTGTTGAGAAAGTCGACCACGACTGGAAGCTTGTCTTTGGCGAGGATAGCAAGGCCGCCCCAGATGTCTCCTTGCGGGAATACTCTGCTGGTGAACTGTGTGACCACGCCAAAGCTGCTACCAGCACCCCGCAGAGCCCAGAAGAGATCTGCATTCTCTGATTCGGATGCCGTGACGACGCTTCCATCTGCCAATACGACTTGGCAAGAAATGAGCAGGTCAATAGCCAGCCCGTGAAGACCGGATAGGATGCCGTAACCCCCGTGGAGAATGAGACCGCCAACGCCAGTATGCGAGACGGTGCCTCCAACAGTCGCTAGCCCATGGGGCCAGAGAGCATCATCAACATCCACCCAGAGACATCCTCCACCAAAAGAGACGGTTCGTGCTTCCTTGTCAACTGAGACATCTCGCATGAGACTGAGGTCCAAGACCATGCCTTCCGGAGAGGGGGCGCTCGAGGTCTGAGAGGTGCTGTGGCCGCCGCCCTTGACGTTGAATTTGATGCCATGAGACGTCGCGAATTTGACAACCGCGCTTACTTCCTCAGCAGATGCGGGCTGAGCTACCGCTGCCTGAAGCCGTCAAGACAGTCAGTCACCGTGACAGGTACTTGCTGAGGTGACAACTTACAGCGGGCTTGACACAGGTGAGACTCCATCGCTGTAAGCTAGCGAGAAATCCATCGTCTTCAGGGAGCAGAAGCCGTCCCTTGACTAATTCCTTTCGGAGGGCCGAGAACTTGTCTGCCGCCATATTGGATAGATAGATTGATGGAGTAGTTGTGTGTATTTCACCATGCGGGAAACTAGGACAATCATGACCTTTTTATGCTCAGCAAGTTTCGGAATTCCGCTTGCTCACCTCCGCAGTCGCCGCAATATGCCTTGCCCAAAGCAGGATACTGCATCCACAGAATCAGCACTATAACAATTGCGGGGATAATATGGCGTCTCATGGCGGTGGAGGGTGTCGAGACTTTTGACATCATCCAATGTGGTTTGGGTCCATTCGTCACCTCCAACTCGATTGACAGATGTGACAGCGGAAGAGAATAGGGCACCGCATTGTGTGTATCCCACCTTGTAAGCGGACAGGCGGCGGTTGTTTTCGGCGCGGCTCGGTTTCGCTTTGCACACAGGCCTTGTATACATAACTATGGAGAACTATATATATATTCGGAGTGTTAGAAAATCAGTCTAGAGTGCTTCATCATGAAGCTGCAATGACTTGTGCCAAGCCTCTTGAGGCAGGACAACCAAATGAGCACCAATGGCTTGTCAAGCCCACAGGATGTATATAATCATCTACCCATGGAATCCAATGGGCTTAAATTGAGTAGTAGGTATCTCATATGCCTCTCATTGATTATTAACTGTATCATTGCCAATTTCCTAGGCTAGAAGACGGTGCTCTTCTCACTGTGTGCAATTATGGTTGGCTGCGGCGTGTAAGCGAGCATGCCAGAGGTAAAAACGATACATTTTCAACTCTGCCAAAATAAACTGATCGCTTGCAAAACACTTCGTTTAGGCATGTACTCATCAATAATGGCCTAACTCTATTCCATTTTACCGCTCTAGAGTTGTCCTTTTGTTGTTGAAAATGCTACATTTTCTCGACTTTTGGGCGGTATCCCCGGAAAAGTACGTACCTCTGTCCGCTCTCGTCTAAAACGTCCCACGTCCCAGAACGGTCGAGACCCTTAGAGCGGCTACCGGCGAAACCAACTGCGAGACAGTGAAGAAAAAAAAAGTTGCAGGGAAAGATAACGGGGACAGAGCGATAAAGGCTCCCCTCCGTTTTCCGTTTTACGTTTTCTTCGTAAATCCTGCGCCCATTCACATCTTACATCCTACATTACAACAACACCGCCAGTCCACAGGAATACCTCAATCTTTCCCACACACTCTCCCTCTTACACATCGCAACCATGGGTAACGTATGTTCAAGAACTTCCTACAGGGAAAACATTGTCGACAGGTCATCGAGGTTCTAACAAGGGCGAATGCAGGGTGCCAAGGCTCAGCAGAAGCGCGAGCGCAACCAAAAGGACAGCAAGGCCGCCAAGTCGCAGCTCAAGGTGGTGAGTCTACAGCGCCTATCCTTTGCATTGTGTTGCTGTCATCGTATGCTGACACTCTTCGGAATAGAACAAGCAGGCTTGTGACATTCAGTGCCAGATCTGCAAGTCGACCTTCCTCAAGACCACCAAGGCTCCCGCGTACGTACCCTCCGCAAGATGTTCCCCCGGTCTCCTGTCTCTCCGACTCTTGTCCAACTAACAGTACCTCTCTAGTCTGACCGAGCACGCCGAGAACAAGCACAGCAAGACCTTGACCGAGTGCTTCCCGACTTTCGAACAGTAGTCGAGCCCGCCTGAGCAACAGCTTTTCCTAGAAGCAAAACGATAGCAATGTCGGCGTCGTAGGGAGCAATTGGGCAGTATTTTAGCGAAGCGAGGCGTATTCGGTGCGAGGTTGTGGCGTGATAGAGACACGGGGAGACGGGGATGCGAGAATTTTCTGACAGAGATGATGTGATGGGACTCACGATGGAAATGCTTTACATGATTTTTTGAATTTGCCTGCCATCTGGTTTCGTTGATCTCATAAAGGGGTCAATATTGGGTTCTCCTGGGCTGGACCATATCCTCCCCAAACGGCCCCACGATCCCCAGAGGGAGAGAGAGCTTCATATCCAAAGCTTCCTCCCACTCCATGCCTGCCACTTAATGAGCCTCCACAGCCTTGGGAGGGGCCTCGACCGCCGGCGTTGTAGCCTCCTTCTGCTGCTTTGCCCTGGCCTGCTCCTCACGAATGCCAGCCAGGATGTCCGGGTACCACCGCTCACCGACATCAGGATGGCTCTTGACGCGGTTGCGCAGCGTCGCCTCACCCAGTGTCTTCGCAACACCTCCTGCGCGGAATGTAAATTCGACGTCATCGATACGACCGCCGTTGCGTTCCACGATCTGCCGTCGCTGCTCTCTCACCTCCTCGGGAACACGGCCCACGCCCACCTTTTCCAAATCCTCGAATTCGGCGTCCATGCGCACGCCCTGGAAGAAGGGGATAGAGAAGCGAGCGCCTGAGCCTGCTGCAGGGGAGAGCACGCGGTGCGTCGTCGACACGCACACGCCCTGTGTCAGTGCCTCAAGGCCCTGCCCGATCGCCACAACCAACGTGCCCGGGATAGGCTCGCAGTCGATCCACTGGCCACGGACGTTCTGCACCTGGAGCCCCTTGTGAGATGTTGCCTGGAGGAGGTAGCTGGTGAGCATGCTGTCCTTATGCGGACCCACGCCCTGACCTTGGGCTTGATCGTCGCGACCGAGCTCTTTGAGGTCTGGGTACTTGACGATCTTGAGCTTATGCTGCTGCTCTTCGTCAAAGTACTTGTTGAAAGCATCGCTAGGAAGCTCGATAGCCTCGGCGATGAGAGATGTGAAGTAGATAGAGATATCACCCATGCGGTCCATGTAGTCCGTGTACACCTCGCGGAACCCCGGCAGCGACTCATCGGCGGGCCATTGATTGGGTGCCAGTAAGTTCCTGTACAGAGGTGATCCCGGCTTGGGGATGGGATGTTCTGTGGACAGGTCAATCTGCTCGCGGTGGTCAATCTCTCCAGCCGTGATCTCGGCCGAAAGGCGAGAGTAGCCCAGGAACGAGGGCGCGTTCTTCATCTCAATCTTAAGCCTAGATAAGTAAGTCAGTAAATAAATAGTTTCAAGTGAGATAAAAAGGCCAAGACTTACTTCTCTTCTTCTGGGATATCAAAGAATCCCTTGCCCAGCTTAATGACTCTCTGGAACAGCTCATCGGGAATGCCGACGTTCTTCAGGTAGAGAAAGCCAACCTCCATAAGCGCATGGCGAAGCTCCTTAAGAAACTGGGGTTTGGTAGCTGGATCCCTAGCCGCAGCCAGGTCCAGAATTGGGATAGACGTAAAAGACATGATGAGTTGTCTCTGGTCCGAGGTTTAACGGCAGAGAGGGTAGCGTGACAAGTGAGGTACAGTACTGAGGGATCGACAACGGGTAAAGAGAGCTTAAAGTGACAGCTCGATAGGGCGTCAAATGACAGCAATTTGTTGATTTGTAACTTGGTATCTCTCTCTTCTCTCTTCCCTTGTAATAAGTAAGTAAAAGGGCAGCCAAGATAAGTTGCCCGTCACCTCATCGTCCCATGGCGCAATTGGTCCACCAGGACACACCTTTTTTCTCCTCTTCGTGCTTTTCGCTCCTCTAATAAGCCGGCTTCCCCCCCGCATCCGCAACGACAACAACCGATTCCCGGTGGATGCCGGTGGCGTTGGTTGGCGATTGCCTCCCCTCCGCCCGACGGAACCGGCCTGCTGGCTGATTTCGGTAATGATGCTACACGTGCACATGTTGCGTCTCTTGTCCTTCAGAAGCCCAGCTACAACAAGATAAATGGTTTCAAAACCTGCTCAACGCCAGCGCTGACGATGATTACAATCCACAGATATCCTTCAAACCAGACTGTGTCTAGTATAATACATGACTTTTTTGCAATGTGTGCCCGCTCTTTCGCCCATTATATATATCCCTCTCCTCATGAAGCTGAGAGAGGCTTTGTCGCAAGCAGGCCCGTAACCTTGTAGAACATGTCCTCGATCGGAGGTGCTGCGAACGCGGGAGCAGCATCGAAAATATCTGCCAAATGTTGTTGGTGGATCACGCTGGGGTGCACGTCATCGTCTTCCATCTCCACGTCCTCGGCTTCCTCTTTAACTTCATTCTCATCCGCATCACTTGCCATATCCTCATCCTCGTCAATAAGGGCGACATCCTTCTCATCCCTATCACTCTCGGCACCCTCAAGTCGCAGATCTTCAAGAGGCTGAACAGTGGCCAAAGACATAGAGTCGGATCCTTCAGCAACTACCCACACTTGGGCCGCGTCATCAATTGCGATAAAGCCACTCGTGCCTTGGGCAGATACCAAACTCACGACCCTTTGAGGCGTGCTGCGGACCAGCAGGGGCTCGGGCTCTTCGGCTTCAAACACAGCCAGGAGGGAGCCCTCACTAGCCGGCAGGGCCAGAGCAAAGTGCCCAGAGGTGTGGTCAACGGCGAGTTGGAGCAAGTGTTTAGCCTGTGGGAGCCTGGGCATGACGAGGCCGTACCGTAGTTCATCGCCGACGACGTCGTAGACACGGAGTTCGTCGGATAAGACAATGACAAAGGGTGAAAGTGCACGAATAGACCGCAGCTGACCCTTCCATTGGCCTTCCAGGATCTTGACGATCTCGCCAGATGCGGCATCAATCACATATACTGCACCAGAGCCGGCCGTTCCGAAAGCCACGAAAAGAGTCGAGCCATCTTCTGAAAAGGTGATGCTTCCCTGCGGTTGGGACTTTGTAGACGACTCGGGGATATCAACGGTCCCATCTTGAGACACACCGTCACCCACAGCAATCATCTGAGAGCAGCTCCAGGTAAAAACCTCTTTACCATTGGGTCCCTTGACAAGGATTCCGTTCTGAGATCTCGTCTTGGGACGCCACAACCGGACCGTTCCGTCAGTTCCAATCGTTGCAAAGCACGTCGACACAGGGTTTGAGGCCAAGTCAAGAACCGCCTCGTTGCGATTCGTAGCATGAGGGGCATTGATTCTGGAAACGAGAGCAATCTGGTCCTCGCCTTGTCGCGCCTCCCAGAACTTCAGGTACACTTCCCGTCGCTCTTGGATGAACTGGTCCTTCATGTCGCTGACAACATTATCAACGTCTCGTGATGAGGGCTCCCAGGTGTCTACACTGGCAAGCCACTCTCCATCCGCCGAAAACGCTATATGGGTGATGAGAGGCTCGTCGATAGGATGACCCTTGTTGGTAATGTTGACGTCTGTAGGCTGTGTTCGTGCTAGGGCTTGCTTCGACACACTTCTGAAAGTCTCGAGGTCAAAGGTCTGCAGCAGAGGAGCTGAGAAGTCTCCTGCCAGAGTAGCCTGACGACCGTTCCCAACGCAGACGTGTAGCCGTGAATGATCGACTGGATTAATAGCAGCTGGGATAGGTCGGCGCACATGGTCAGGTGTTGTCCATGTTCGCTGAATGAGCAGGTCTTTGGGTGTAGAGACGTTTACTGCAGCGGACTGAATGCCAGCGATGTAGGCTGTTGGCTTCATCTCAGAGGTTGAAATAACCATGACTGAGTTGTCGTCAAGATGGACGACATAGGATGAGCCATTGGAGGACACCACGATATTTTCTACGCTCCCAGAAAGATGCGGCAGGAAGTCTTTCCTCCCGGTGTCCATTTGCCACAGTACCATGGCATTTTCAGAACCTCCCGAGACCACGTAGTGACCTGTGAGGAGTTAGCATGAGTTCAAGGGTAAATGCACATGTTCAGAATCCATACCGTCTCGTGACCATTTCAAAGCGTGTACTGCTTTTCGATGCCAGTGGAAGTTCTGGGCTTGAATGGGCTCCTTATCAGAGCCCGACTTTGCGAGTGCTTGGCTTCGGGCAAGAGCATCATGATAGAGGTAAATTGAACCGCGCGCGCCACCAACGATGATGTCGAGCACAGGCGCAGTTTCCCGTCGCGCTTTCTTCCCCCCAATCGCCGATCGGGGATAGACTCTCAGATCGAGAGCAGTAATAAGATCGGGGGTGTCGAAGGTGTAGATCTCATAGTCAAAGGCAGCCAGGTTGTCGAACTGTTGCTGCGAAGGAAGACCAAAGAAAAGGCGGTTGTTGATCGCACCGACCAGAACTTGGCCGTCTTCACTCGCTTCCAATAATTGAAGACCATTGCCAGGCTTCTTCATGGCAAAGACGACCTTGGGCTCAGATTCGGCCTTGGCCGTTGCCGCGTATGCGACGACCTCGATCCGTCCAGCCTTATCCGACTCGACAATGAGAATGACTTCCTGTTCCTTGCCAGAGATCTTCTTCTTCAAGACCACCATAGCCCGAGCGGTTCTGGACCGTGTTTGGAAGGACACGGGAGGATTCGAGTTGGTCCAGTTCACCTGAAACACATGGCCATCAGAGCAAGCCACCCAAATAATTTCCGAGTTATGCTTCGATTGCCGCATAGCGACGATGTGTGCAGGTGTCGAGGCTTTTTGGTCCGAGGAGTCGGCTGCAGTAATCGGGATCCGTCGCACAAGCAAAGAGTCGGCCGCCGAGTAAACCTGGATCGAGGTGTTGTAGGCCAGAATGAGATATCTGTGAGAGTTAGCCAGGCCACGCTTTGCGGTATACTGTGAACGTACTGTTCATCCTCGGTTATTATAGGATCGATATCGAGCATCCTGCCACCCATAGGCTTAGAGACGCGCCATCCTGCCTCGGTGCTGTCAAACTGGCGGACAATCTGCAATTCCCTAGATCCCCCAGCCTCAAGAGCTCCTGCAAGCCCATTCAACTCAGACACCACACCATTTTTGCCGAACAGTTGATCAACGTCCGATTTGCGCCCATTGGCTTTGTTCCCCTTCCGCTCAGCTCTGTGTCGCTTGGATCCCGAGTCGTTCTCATTCAAGTCCCGCTTGCGCTTCTTGGTCGGGTCTTGTTTGGTCCGAGAACTCTTGTGGCCGGCCATTTTCGCCACCTTCTCCTCTCTGCGCAATCAACACAAAGTCGAGAGTTGCGCTTGCGACTGGCTTGAGTGGTTGTCGCCGTTCGAGAAAAAGGTGAAGAAAGTGCCTGCCTGTGCTTCTGCTTGGGGGAGTTCGCAGAAATTTTGGTCCCGCTCTGGTGAACTTTTTGTTGCTGATAAGATAAGCACGCGCTTCGGAGAAACTACGGGCGGGAGAATTTATTTTCAAACACCATGGACGTCGCCAAACGATCGCGAACTTTCCTTCCGACGCAACGATTGCTTCTGTCGCATATCTTGTCGAGACGGCCAGAGATACCGCGCAGCTTCGCCCAACAATCAAGATGATTATTCCTATTCGTTGCTTTTCCTGCGGAAAGGTACCGCTTCCTCCTACGTGCGCCACTTGAGCTGCTGACTGATGAAATGTTTAGGTCACTGGCGACCTTTGGGAGCGTTACCTTCAACTGATCGCAGATCCCCGAAAGACCGATGGGTAGGATGACTCCCGCTCATGCATATAAATTTGAAGCTAAAGGATATGTATAGCGACGCTATGGACGAGCTCGGTCTGAAGCGATACTGCTGTCGCCGCATGATCATGACCCACGTTGACCTTGTCGAGAAGCTTCTCAAGTACGACGACGATACACAAATACTACTGTCATAACTCGATACTAACATGAGATTCAGGTACACGCCTGATGGCCGAAACGAGAAGAAGCAGAGATTGAACGAGAACGAATAGAATCCGCCCTCGTGAAATGGAACAATAAAGGTCATGCATGGTCTGGCGTTTGGGAATGCAAAGAAAGTATCTCGTTCGGATGGCGCAAGAGGATTGGCTTTGAATAAATGCAGGGCTAGAGCATGCAAGTACTCATAATTTACAGTACCTTCTGCAAGCGTGGTTTCGATTCCCAGGTGAAAGTTTCGCCTCTTCTTCGGGACAGTATTTGCAATCTCAGCTCAGACCTCTTCATGTTGGAGGAGCTATCATCATGAGTCAAGGTTCCGGCTGCTGGCCCTGGGTCTCGAGTGAGGTTGTTCATCAAAGCAAAAGGTGATGGTCGATCACGACTTGGCGGGTTGAATGCTCCTTCGACATCCGCCCTCCCCCCTGGTCAGCCATCCTCACGGAGGCCTGTGCGCAAAGAGCGGTGGACAAGCGACCCTCACAACAGAAAGCAAGACGGCATCAGGAGATTTTATGCGCATAAAGTAAAAGCATAGGAGACGGAACTAACAGGCCTCATCGCTTAATGATTTGATGGAGCCAACGGCGCAGACTCGCATACCGACTATCTCACCTGACCGAGTAATGATGGCCGTCACAGAGTCCACCATGTCGTCCCAGCCTTCTAGTACCCCTCGAAGCCTTTCTAGGCAGTTCACGCGAGGACTGTTGGGCACACCTTGCTTAAGTACCTACCTAGTCAGTGGGCTTGGGAGTCCCCGCTACCAACCAACAACACCATCCCAGGCGCCGAACAATTCGCTGACCCAAGCTATCGGAGAGGTAAACGGTCCGAGTTTCTGCGAGTACTCGGCCAACTCGTCTGATAACGGCGACCGGCCTTCTCGGGCCAACGCTCTTGCAGAGAAGCCATGTCCAGGCTGTTGGGTGTTGCCTGTCAGTGTACAGACGTGGCACAGTCGGCAGCTAGGCGCTTCGGAGCGTGAACGAGAATACTACCACACGCTCAGAGACTGGGACCGGATGCAACCTCTGCTTTCTTACGATGGGGCAGAGGAAACACAGCTTGCCCTCCCAAGCGTGAACAAGTAACTTGAAACTGGAAATTGAGGCTGAAGTTGCTCTCAGCCAATGCGGAACGAGGCCGATTTTTGAGGCCCGCCATTTCAGTCTCCAGAGAGCTTACTGGAAGAAAAATGCCAAGTCGATCAAAGACGCAATCATCCACATAGCACCGAACGTGCCCTTGCAAGCAGCTCCAAGCCACTCAGCCTATCCAATGTGTCGGGTCGCCCTATCGACGGAAAGGAAGTTGGAGGTTGGGCTAGCTGACAGTCGAGCGGCTGTGTGTTGGCAGGATTTCCTCTAACACAGTGGTTGGTCGCAACAACCATGTGGCGACGTCTCTTCCGAGGCTGCTCTCGATCATCTCATTTGCAGAGCAAGGTGAGCTGCTGGCAATATGTGGTGGTGTTAAAGAACCAGCTAAATCTTCCTCACTCTTTCGCGAAACTGCCAACACCATCTCACAGCTCAACAAATAAGATCAACATAATGTCGCGCCTAGGTGGTCAGACGAATTACTCAATACGGGTAACACTCGCGCACTGAAAGAAGCGATATAGCTCATGCCGGCTGATCCAACTGTTGTCAACGCCAACAACACAACGGCAATTGTCCCACACGAGAGCCTGGCTTGAGTCATCTGGAAATCAAGAGCCAACATGCAGATATCAAGCCGCGTTGGCGCCTAAAGTAAGTATGCATTGCACTTGAATACTCCACTATTGGCTTCGCTTCATAGCCTTCTTCTCTTTGTTGTGGCCTTCACTGTGGTCTCGCTTGTTCTCTCGCCCCGGTATTTTAACCCAAAGATACGAATGGGCCGGCTGTGCTCTGCCAGCATGTCCCGAACATGGCCTCTGCCCGAGCCAACATGGTACTGTCACTTGTGCGTTGGATATGTTTATGAGCAGGCTGGGTGGGTAACGTTCGAAGCTCCGGACCTCTTTGGATGTGGATCCCGGGAACCATTCCGGAAGGGAGAAAACTTGCACCTAAACCCTGTCCTCTTTAGCGTGGAGAAGGAATCGAGAAAGGTCCCCGGCTTCGAGAGAGGCAGGCCTGCCTTCTCCGGAAGGCGAACTCATGGAGCTACCCAGGGTATATCGCATCCCGACCAACAGGCGGATGAGGAATCGTTGCCCCCGCACCGGCTGGATGGGATCGGATCGTTAGAGCGGTTCCGACAATCTGTCTAGCGCTGTGATAACTGAAACGACGCAGCAGGCCTGGGAGCTATCACCACGCTAAAATGGCTCCTGGGACAGGAATCCTTCCCTCGTGAGGTTTGTCTACATTGCATGGATGATGCCGAGACAAGTCAATAACCCGTGAAATTAGCCCTGTGCTCTACGCCGTTCCGCTTTTGACAATTGTCAGTCAAACGACGATGAGAACAAAAGCAATGACGAAGGTCAGCTGCTCCGCAGATGCCCATTGCTTTTAGCAAACGATCAACTAGGGTGTCAACGTGGCACTCAGTCACATTAAGCCTCACCGAAGCAAGGTACACAAGGTACAGGTCTGAGATTCTATGCGTATTGATCATTTCCCAATCTTTACGTAATTTGACAGTGTAGTTCCTGCTGATGGTCAGTAAACAGGGCTGAATATTGAAAAGTAGTCAAACGCCGTCTCATGGAATGTTCAAAGCCACGGAACGCCAGCATCGAATTAGAGGTACAAGACAAAGAGAGCGCTCCCAGCCCCAGGGACTTTGCGTCACGGAGGCCGCTCTGCGGCCCCGGTTAGTGGAGCCAGCGGTTTGTTTTAGCGTAGCCAAAGCCGCCGGGACCAGACTGCTGGGATTCAAGATGCTGGGCGCTGAGTGGCTCATCGGGCAACCTAGTGGCACCCTTACGCGCCCAGGGCGTTTAACAAGCAGTCAACGAGTACCAGAGTGTGGGATTCCGATGGGACCTGCGCCCGGACTCGCCTTCTAACGAAAGTGGAGAGGAAGAGGTTACTTCTCCGGCGGCCGCAACAGACCTGGCGGGCTGAGTAGCTCCCGAAACGAAACAAAGAATATCCAGCACCGGTCATGGGTTCGCAAGATCGCTAGTGCTCGGCGTCGGATTCAGGTGACTCTGAATGAAATGGCGGACGTGGCCTAACTGAGTACACCCTGATCAAAGCGCGATGGAGCTCACGATGCAACCAACATGGCTCCGAAAGAGGGACGTTGTTTCGCGTGATAAAAACATTGAAAGACTCAGCCTACTGAGCTGTCAACAAGCAGATGGCGCGTTATGCAGAGTAACAATATGTTGGTTGTTGATGTGGACTCGGTCGAATGCTGGTGTCCTCATGCTGTTAGTTCAGCTCCTTCAACTTGCAATGCATATCGCGGTTGGCATCCGTGCCAGCTTCAGGCTGATTGGCGTGGGGCGGGCTGAGGTTGTCGATCATTGGGATACAGAGTTAAGCGTCACATTCCGTGCCGTCGATGCTGTGCAGCAGGCAATGGCACATGGCATTGACAAAACGAACGCTTCGTACGGCTATGCGCAGAGAACTCGGTGCCGTCCGGAGGAAGAGGGAGGCTTGGGGATGTATCCTTTCCTCGGCCAAGGCTTGCAACGACTTGAAGGTCCACCGACGCATGGCAATTGGGCGGGCTCCAACTCGTTGGTGGAAGAGATGGGGTGGGGGACTGCGGAGGACTGGCCAGTCCCGCCATGAGTTAAGCGCCGACGCCTGTCCCTTTTGAAGCAGCCCCACGGGTTAAGGAGGCCAACAGGGGGCCACGGCCATCCCCCTCGACGTGCCATCCGGGGTTTGATTGGCTGGCTGTTGGCGGTGGGCGCCTGGGTATGTTCTCTGTGCCCGTCGCCGAGCAGTTGCTGGGCGCAAAGTAACGCGGAGATGTACACTTGCAGGACCGGATGGACGGCCGATGGTGAGTCAATGGATAGGCAGGCAGAAGGATGGCTCGAGAGTAGACAGCACCTGGACGAGATGCCGGGTGAGAGAAGAATTACCACAGAATCGAGGATGAGAGACGAACGATACTGTACAGAGAATAGATGAGCCTTAAGCCTTATTGGACCTTAGGCTTAGACTATTAAGTCAGCAGGCCGACCTGGAAATGGGAAACCGTTGCGATCTGTAGGGCAGGTTCGGTGCTAGCAGGGATGGGTCTCCCGCCAGGGCAGCAGTCCTTTGCTCCGTTCGTCCAATGCCTCTCTCCTTCCGTCAACGGCGATTACCACATTCCAAGCCTGTTCGGCGTCCACAGGCAGGTAGGTACCCAGGTAGGCAATACCTTCTTGTAAAGTTTTGGGGGAAGTTGCTGAAAGTGCAATTCAGTCTTAGTCAACCCACTCTCAATTGCCCTCTCACCCACTTTCCTGTCTCAGTTGCATGCGGTTGATTCGACCAATTCTTCTCACGAGCACCACAGAGTTAAACCCATCCAGCTGCCTACATATCGCAGTCGAGAAAAGGTTGCATTGACCACACCCTAACCCGCCAAGGACAACGCCAGAGACGAGGGAGTTAGCTCGGGTACCTTGGGTAGGAAAGGGGATATTGACGCTTAGCCGCTCCATCCATCCATCCCGTCCATGCCCTTCGTCTTCCCACCAGGATGCCTCGTGTCTATCCCACACCTGGATATGGCTGAACCTTGCTAGAATAGATGCCGTTTTGTCCTTGTCTACGAGCTACCTGTCTTGGTTCTTTACTCTCTTCCCAACAGTTCTCTACTTGATCCTCAACCGCCAGCGAGCCCACGCCTCAAGCAGCCTCGAGTCGGTTACAACAGAGCCCAGCTAAACGAGTTGACCAGCTCTTCTCTGGCCCCCAATTCCAACACTTTCTTTCCGAGTTCCTTCTGCTTCTCTCACACAAGCTTACGCCTCAGTGCTTGTCGATCCACAGCCGGTCCACCCACCACCGTCTCGGCAGCAGCACGCAGTCGCACGCAGTTCGGGCTGGTCCTTTTGGCTCAGGAGCCTGTCACAGTCGAGTCTTAGCCGCAGAGCCCCTCCACTCCCAGCTCCATCAATATCCCACCCCTCCCATATCCCATCCGCCAGGGCACGCCCCATTCATGATTCCCCGTCTTTTCCACCCTCGTCCTCGCCTCTCTCGCCTCGGTGCTTGTCGATTTGACATTCCCGGTTTGTCGGGTTGTCCTTGCTGGTCTCTACGGGCTCTCAGTTGGCTTCTCTTAGGTTGTCAAGGGCTCACCCATCATCGACAGGATCATCGGATTGGATCAAGAGCAACTAAAACATATCGTCGTCAATATCGCGTCTCTTTTGTTTCTTTACTCCCCGCGCCAACTATCGCGTCCCGACAAGCGCAGGCCGCAGCTCCGGCCTCCACCAGAATAACACCCACACATAGTACACGCAACTCATGGCAGCAAGGTAGCCGGCCTGATCCAAAGCCAGCTTCTCGCAGGTGTCAAGGGAAACATCATCAGAGGTCTTAGCTGCTACACATATACTTACAGCTCACCGCCGTCACGGTAACAGAAGCTACCTCTAGGCTCTAGCAGCCCAAGCAAGCAGCAAGCAACGGACAGGGCTGGGGTGTCGCATCTAGCTACATGTACAAGGGACCTTGGCTGCCAACCCCTGTCAGACTGGCGTCTGCCTGCCTCAGTCCGTCGCTGCAACCGCCGGTCGCTCCATCTTTTGGCTCTGTCTCGTTCTTTTAACCTCCCGCCCTCCATTTTGCCCACTCTTTGCTCATCGACTCGGCCTTATGCTGAGCTGCTTCCCTGTTCCGACGACTGCTTGCTTCGTTTCTGGAAGCTCGCCGAGCTCTCCATCCAACATTGGCGACTTCCTGAC
Source organism: Fusarium sp. JS1030 (assembly GCA_000966855.1). Classification (NCBI taxonomy): domain Eukaryota; kingdom Fungi; phylum Ascomycota; class Sordariomycetes; order Hypocreales; family Nectriaceae; genus Fusarium; species Fusarium sp. JS1030. Next base: position 57,558 of record JWIW01000008.1, read on the forward strand.
CTGCCTCTAGTTGTTCAATCCTTCTCTCTCGCCTTTGACTTAAGCAACTGCGCGAAGTGCCCGCACTTGGTACGGCCATCCCACCCCGGGCCTCTTGACCGGCCGCACGACCATCAACCAACAACATCATCCTTCACGCGTTCCACCGCCACGATAGCTATTCCGATTCTGAATGCTGCTCTCGCTTCCAAGTTTGCGTTGTCATTCAACCTTGCCGTCTTCTCATCGCAGAGCCCGCAAGGCATTCTCGTCTGGAGCTTGTCGCAACAATACTTTTTAAGGCTGGAGCATTCGACGGCTGCCCTCGGCGCTGCTCGATAATTCCCCACCCTCAGCTCCCGTCATGGCCCTCGAAGCCCCTCTAAGATCATCAACTGGAAGCTTGCAATTCCCTTTTGCCTACCGCCAGAGAGAAATGTCTGCGCCTACAGACACTGAGGGCATCCGCTCTCCCTTCAGACCCGTGTATGGCAACTTCGAGTCCTCTTGCCTCAAGAACTTATTGCTAAACACACGATTCTCATTACAGCTCCTCTCCTCCCATGATTACCGACACATCCTCCCTCCGACCCAGCTCTGCCAATCGCATGTCAAGCAGTTCCTATAATGTCATGAGCCCAAGCGATATCGTGGGCCCGTCTCCTGTAACATCCAATGGCACCGAGACGACCGAAATTGAGGACGATGTTTCAGAGGATGTTCACCGAGAAACCTTTGACGGAAAGGTCACCCGCCGCTCTGAGGTCCGGACCCAATACCAAACAGGCCCAGCTCTTGACAATCGCTGACTGAACGTGATACAGCTTTTAATGCTTACAACTAATCTGCCAGAGAGCGTGCGCCAGTCCAGTAACGAAGAAGCCGTGTCCGTCATCCACGCGCCTGAAAGTTTCGCCAGCTGGGTAAGTTTAATTGAAATACTCGACTCAACACGGTGTCTAACTGTCATGGAAAGGCCGCTCCAGCCCCAGTAGTTGAACAGAAGGCATTGAGCGATAAGTCACCATCCCCAAAAGCTGATGTCGAGAGCTTGGCCGCTCTCAATGGCGCTCCTGAGAAGGTACGTTGTGCTCGTCTGACTCTAACAACATGCACTAATTCGTCATCAGACATCGACGCATCCTGCTCGGCCTCCGATTTCAACCGATGTCAACCCTGTGCGGTACAGCATAGACAGCGCCACGCCACGGGCTCAAGATTTACAGTCCATGCTGGATGATGGCGCCAGGCTGCGCTCGAGTAGTACGAGCAGCCTTGAGAGTGGGTTGGGACTTGAACAGAGGCCTGCGCAGCGGCTGACATAACTAGAAATTGACGAACAGACTGAAGCCGAAGGCGACGACGAAGAATATGAGTCAGAAGCGATGCCTGTACCCCAGCAACAAGACGAAATCGAGACTTTACGAGCTGCTCTCACGGAATGTTGGACTTTGTGTAACAGCCTCGCCAAACTAAGCTCGATCCACCGCTCCCGTGTTTTCACCAAGTCCGGGATTCCCGACGCTCACGAGAAAGCATGGAGGACCTGCTGGAAACTATGTCAACGGCTCTATGACAACCGAGATGAAGATGCAGGTTCTTTCAACGTTAAGGGTAATCTTGATCTCTGCCGGGACTTCTGCCAAGCACTCTTTGATGTGCGACAGCGCAACGATGAGACTGCAGATTCAGTCCTACGTGTCAGCTTTGAGCTTAACAACCAGTAAGTGGACATCGTCGTCAGTGTGTTTTTTCTAACACATGGATAGCCTATACAGCGCTCAAGATGGCCACTTGCCAGAGCAGTTCAGAGAGAGGACGTTGGACTTTTATATCGCGTTATGCCACCGGCTCATGAAGCAAAGGAGCGATTTGGTCGATGAGACTGACCAATTGCTCAGGGCAAGCTGGGCCTTGGCGGAGATGCTTTTCAACCTACGACAGAACAGGCGTGATGGCAGGCCGCCGGACGAAGAGCTACTGAGTTTAACTGTTCAGGCTTGTTGGGAATTGTGCGACGTGTTCCGGGGTGGCTGGGCGCAAGTCCGACCTGAGAGGGGGGGGACTCCTCGACCAGGCCAGCATTTCCCTCATGTCCTGGGCGACCAGAGTGGTCGGCAAAGTCGCGCTTCAAATCCGTCATCGATTCACTCCAAACACGAGAGCGTCAAAAGCGGTCGTCAGGAAGAGAGCCCCAGAAAAGCAGCTGCAGTGCCCGAAACACCTGTGACCGAGTTTGAGGACACACCCATCTCTCCTCAGAGCCGCTCACCCACGATGCCCAACATCCTTGTCCTCGGAACCCCCAGTGACAACAGCCGAGGCCGATGGTCCAGCAGCGCTTCCAACCTATCGAGTTACTCTAAGAGCAGTACGCGGACTTCGAGCACAGCGACGACAACGGCTGCGTCCGAGGATCCCAATGTAACCCGTGCAAAAATGCTCGTCGTCCGAGCTGCCATGAACCTTGGTTTCAACCGCGATGCCATATCCGACCCCAAGGCTGCTTCTGCCGCCTTGCAAAAATTCGTACAGGATCTTCCTCCTGGATCTTTCGGTTCCCTCATTTCTCACTCGAACCTGCTGGCACAGTACAAGAATTCGGTTCTCACCGACGCCATTATCCCACGGCACCATAGCTTACCCACTCGGGGCAAACGAGTCTCGGCGCAAGAAATGGCCAAGAGCATTCATGTAATGATGAAGAGCTCTCAACGATATGCGTATCTTCGCGATCTCTTCCGGGTCGTTTTCCAATTCCCGCTCGAGGAGGTTGACAGTCGACGGAATGTCAGCATTGGTGTCTAACGGCGCTGTCTTCGACTTGCTACCCGCTAGTCACCCTCTATACCACTGGACTGGCGAACTTACATGATGACTAATTTTTACTATCTTATTCCTGGGAATTTTTCGGACGTCAGGAGCCAAGGCGGGTTATGAAGAGTCGGTGTCACGAATCCCATTCACTTACATGAAAAGACATGACGCACAAGAGTATGAGGGGTTATTTTGAAGAGATTTGCGTGGCGGTCTGTTCGTTTCTATATGCACGAGATACCCTGTTGAGAGGCTCTGGTAGGCGAGTTGGTTTAAGAGGAAGCACAGAAGTAGGCCTAGAAAAGAGTTGGGGGGAATGATCAAAGATGACTCCTATTCCTGTCATTTATTAGTGTTGCACGAAAGAGTTCCAAAGTCTCGCGGGTATGGATCACAACATTGGGTATGTTCTAGGTTTAGATATCTGTTGGAGAACGGAGCTGATGGGCCCAAGCACTAGGTATCCAATTCGATATCTTATTTTCCTAGTTCTGAATCCCTTGGTGTCCCATCTTGACTTATACATAGCTCTCTTATTGTCTGCTCAAGTGTCTTTGCAGGTATCCGCCATGGCCAAGGTCGTGGCCGAAACAAATCTCAACGGCATTGGTTCTCAAACCAGTTTCTGCCCAACCAGTAGCAACTGCAACTGGTAAGTAATATGATGACCTCTGGTCCGAGTTGTCCCCAAACCAGAGGGAACTCCCGTGATCAGGGTCTCGGGTTCTAAAAAGGAAAAAGGAAAAAAGAAAAAACGAGAGAACAAAGAGCACGCTTGCTGATGCTCGGCCTGCCTATATCGGCATGACAAATCATGATTAACCCGGAGTAGAAGGTGATAACTTGATATAACGATCTGTTTCATAGTCCTCCCCCCATAGCATCGGGTCAATACTTTCCATGTTCAGGTTCGTATTCACGGTCTGTTGTTGATGTGTAGTGTTCGTGTGTGAAGGGGTTCGGGCGATGTTTCGGTTCTTGTCAGGAGGTGTTTGGGGTAAGGTAGACAACGACGATTGGCGTCTAGCGGGCCTCGTCTGTCCTACTGGAGGACTAAGAACGAGTTGACCTGACGTGTTGACACCTCTGGTTAGCGAGGGGCTTGAGGGGACTCGGTCAGCGGTCAGCTGAGTTATTCTTACGAACTCCTCCCATGGGAGGGAGGCATCTTCCTCGGGAGGGGCGGGCTGCTGAAGCCCCGCCTGCTTGGGTGTGTTCTGGGCGTCTTCTACACTAGGGAGCAGAGGAGCTTGGTAGAGGATGTCTCCGAAACTAGAGATACCAGACAAGTCCGCATCGTATGAGAAGGAGGACGTGGGCTGCGAAGCCGGAGCCGCCTAGGCCCCGGTCTGAACGCCTGTTCCGTCCTGGATATTGTTGATGGTAGAAGTGAGAGTGTTGAGCTGCTGCTGGTACGCTGCGTAGGCGTTGGGGTATGTGCCGTATCCGGGCTGGAGCTGATATGGATGCTGAGACAGTGTTGCAGCAGTTGGAGAGGTGATCATGGTACCAACATCTGGAGCCTTCTGGGTACGAGGTTCAATCCAACGCTGGCCGAATTGTGAATTGATAGGCATAAAGCCAGTTGCTGCGAGTGTGCTTCGGGCATGTTGCGATTGTTGCAGTGAGATTTGTGTGGTGCCAGGGACATATCCGCTGTCTTGGGCCCGAGGGCTAGCAGAGAGTGTGTACGGTGCCACTGTTGGCGAAACAATGGGCGACTGGTTCGAGTCTGGAGATTGTACTTGAGGAGTTGGAGGAAGTGCGGGAGGCAGGAGATTGGGCGAGTTCTGGAGTGACGATGGCTGGGTTTTGATCTGCGTTTCTGGCAGCGGAACAGTTGCAGCTGGAGTGGGCTTGGGAGACTCGACAGCAGTCTCCTCCTGACGACGACGCTTGGCAGGTTGTGAATCCCTAAACGTTCAGTCAGCTAGCCGTTCGACAAACAAGGGGAGACCAAGCATACTCAGGAAACGGTTCTGTAGTCGCCCGGCGCCTCTTCTGCTTCTTCTTGGCGGGTCTGTTAACCAGTGGAGCCCTAAGAGCAGAGATTCGCTGTCAGCCTCTCATAAGCATCATCGGGGCCATGGACAACTTACCCGTAATCGGGGTCTCTGCCATACTTGTTTCGGAGGTAGCGAATCTGGTTGTCCGTCAAGGAGCGGCCAAACTTGTTGTTGAAAGCATCGGAGATCTCTTCGTTGAAGAGGTCCTGGATCATGAGGCCCAGGACCAGGCGGATCTCTTCGGGCGAGTAGATGGGTTTTCCAGTCATTTTGGGTGCTGGAGATTGAGACATAGCAAAAGAGAGGGAGAGAAAAGCTGAGCGAATGGGGTGGTGGTGGTGATGTGTGGGTAAAGATGTGAGCAAGTCCAAGAAACGAAGCCAATGATGAATATGGGTCGGAGACAAGATGGTGACGGAGGGTCAGAAGAAGAATAAGTAGAAGTGGAAGGGGGTTCTTAATCAAGCAAGTAGCGAGACTGGTGCAGTGATTTAGTGACGACGATGGGTTCGCATCCGATGTGCGGAGGCTGTTATTCACTGTCGCTGAGATGGCTCGCTAATATTGACCGGAAGAAGAAGTGAGGAAAAAGAAGCCAAAGAGGTGCATTCTCTTGCTCAGAGCCGCCCTACTACCTTGAGGAGGCAGTTTGATGGCAGGCAGAGATCGTGCCGACTACGGGAGGAGGGTGTTATCAAGGAGGATGATAGGCGCTGCAGGCGGTGGAATAGGCTCCTTATGCCAGGCTTAGGGGGTGCCTCTGCGGAAGATGCGATGCCTCAATAAGGAATAATTCTGCTGTAAGGAAACCGCAGTAAAAAGGCTGAGGGGGCAGAAGGAGAGCGAGAGGTGCAGGCGAGGAGTGGCAGGAGAAGAGCCTATTGAGGAGATGCTCGCTTTGCCCGAGTGCGCTGATTGTTCTCTCATCTTCTATAACTCAACCAAAACAATGGTTGGAAATTCATTTGCGTCTATGCATTGGCCGTTCGCATTCTTGCTCCAATCAAGCAGTCTATCTGTCTAAGTCTATTTGTCTAATTTCACGACGTCGAGTCGTCCCGAGTCTAAAGCCTCTCCTGCGCTCTACTCTCACCTCCCTCTTCGAGATGATGATTTTCTATTTTCTTCAGTCTTGTATCTCCTTCTCTGCTCCCACGTGAAACTGCACGTCAAATCGTGCAAGTTGTCAGTCATTGTCGTTACGACGCATCATCACTGACCACGGTCCTCGGCGAGCCGCCACGACTAAACACACCCAACCAGCAACGCACCCTTCCCGCCTCATCGTCCTCGATCCAGTCGTCCTGTCCTGCCAGTTCATCTTCCTCCTCGCAGAAGAGCGGCGTGTCCAGGTCCAGCATGGCCTGACGAAACGACTCGAGCAGTCGCTCCGTCGTCGCGTCTCGGCGCGGCACCATGACCACCGCTCGTGACTCGGAACCCAGCGCCAGGTTTTGGCAGATGGCAGATGCGAGAAGCGCGGGATGATCGTCGTCGTACATGGGGTCAGCCGCAAGGACAATCTACGCGTTGTATCGTCAGAATGTGTCATCAAGTTTTCAGACGAGATTGTCTGCGTGCATCACCGAGTCATGGTCGCAACGACTCATCTCTCTTGTTTCCAGGACATACCTTGAACTGATAAGGCTCCGCAAACAGGGTCTGGTCAATCTCATCTTCACTTCCACCCCAGGTCAACGGCCCGACAGTCAGGGATCCGCCTCGAGACTCAACCAGGTTGGCATTCTTGACCACGTTGTCCTTGAGATTGGGCACGATGTTGGGCAAGTCGCTGAGAGCAACAGGGACCTTCCATAGAGCTGCCGCCGCAAGTCCCAAGAGACCGGTTCCGGAGCCGAGCTCAAGAACATCAGGTGACGGCTGTCCTAGTGTCTCATCGAAGAGCCGGAACAGCGACGTCTCAGCCAGCCGGGGTAGATGCTGTGACAGAACATAGGACGAGCCCCATGTTTTGAATCCTAGTGAATCACCCGTAAGTGCGGGTTCCCGGATGATGAGCTCAAACTCATCTGCCGCGGCAGTTTCTCCTCCAAAGGGCCACTTCCGGATGACCTCGCCCATGGCCGTACGTCCACACCGTTCCGACATGCGCTTGCTTGCCTGTGTCCAGAGTGACTCCTTCTCGTCGTCATCCTCGATCCAGGCCAGGGGGCTCTTGATGATGGAGGAGAGATAGCGGGTCACTTCTCCCTTGTGCTGACTAGCAAGGGACTCCTGCTCCTCAATGATATCTGAGCGCCGGCGCTTGTGGTTCCAGATGGGCGGATTGAGCTCAAGACTCTGCAGCACGTCGGCCAGCTCGGCGTAGCTAGGCCGCTGCCACATCTGGGGGAAGTCAAGTGGTTCAAGAACCATGGTGTAGCGGTCTCGGATCTTATCAGGAGACAGGGCTGAGCCGTATCACGGTGTGAAGGGGGTGGAAAATTTGCAGATGTGGCAAAGATAAAGGAAGGATGCTCAAGTAGATGAGGAGGAAATCGTCAACGTGCTCTTGTGAGAGCACAGTTAGGTACGCATCTTGGGCAACTCTAGACTGGAACTTGAGGAAGGGGAAGAAGTCGCTTATCCACTCGAGGTTTTTACAAGTCTACAAAGCAGCAAGCGGGACACAGGAAATCCGGGGAAAAGAAAAAAGGGCGGAGTGAACCCACCGCTTCCCATCACCAATTATTGCCTCTCGTGGGACCCATCGACACTAACAATGGATAGCGGCTAGAAAAAGATAGGAAAAAAAATGTCGTCAAGTTGTGAAATTTGGGCTAAGACCCGATTGGGCGAAGTCTCCTATTCTCTATTGTTCTAGATTTTCCTTTTTTTTTACAGCCACAGGAACCTCTGCACTGCCACAGGCCGGGATCGCTGTATGGTCCACGTGGCTGACAAGGGGAAAAGCTATTTGACCCCCCCACTGCCGTGTCCATCCTCCCGATTGGCCGCCCTACTTGTCTATCCTTGCTGCTTGATGCGCGAACTCCAAAAGTCAATCCCTAATAAGTCTAAACTCCATGTCCAGTTAAACCCAAGTCATAGTGAAAGAAAAAAAAGAAAACAAAAATACAGCCAAATGGAAATACTCCTCATTTCTCCTCACAGTCCTCCTTGTCCCCATCCGGAAAACAAGTGTCGGTGGACCTTCCCATCCGGATCGGCATAAACTTTGGCGGTGCGCAACTCAGCAACCAAGAATCGACACGTCTGCCAGTCCTCCGTCGCCCTCATGGCCAACCTCACCACCTCGCCACAGGTCACTCGCAGTATTCTCATGCTGTGCTCGAACCGCGCTCTCGTGAGCGGATCCTCCAGCCAAGGGCGCGCAATGGCCTCTTCAACTTGGCGGAGGTGCAGTGAGATCATGGTCTCGGTGGATGCAAAGGACTCCAATGTCGAGGTATCGCGTCTCTTGGTCCAGTCGTTCCAGAGCCATTGGCGCAGGGAATCTTTCGACATGTCGTGGCCTTGGCTTTGATGCTCTTGCTGAAACTCAACGAGTTGGTCAGTGTAGAAGTAATTTGCCTCCTGGAGCCGGTCTGAGAGCTGTCTCAAAGCAACTCGAGGTGGAAGTCGAGCTGCCGGGAGATTCATGCACCGTACGGGAGGGCTCTGGTACGATGGATAAGAATCGTCTGTCTCGTCATCATCGTATGGTGACACATAAGGCCACGCTCGGGGTCGACAGCATGGGCATACTGAGAGCCCCTGTTCCCATGCAGTCTGGTGGCGACGGTGGTCTGGCATGCGACCAGGTGCGGGCCGCGCATTCTGACCATTTTGAGGGGTGTGTAAATCTGAGCGGATGTCGTTTGTGGGATACTGGAGCGCGTCTGCGTAGCTGTGCAGTGTATTCCTGGTTCTATTCGACATAGTTGGTGGTGTAGTTGGTAGCTCTTCTGAGTGTTGAGTAGTTGTATGATCTGTGGTTGTGATTCCTCGTGGCTATTTAATGGTTTTTAGACTATGTTTGCTTATAGTGCTCGCTAGGCACCACGGCGGTTCCGTGGGTGTTGAATGTTGCATATTGCCTTTCACAGTACCAGATGATATTCGTTGTTGTTCATTGTTCAAACTACTAGACGAGTATGGATGGGATTGAGGCAAACACTGCGTGAAAGCGCGAGACTTACAAACCAGCCAAGAACGACAAAAAAACCATTGAACGTGTCACAGAAAAAAGAACCTTTTAGACATACAAAGATACATCTCAAAAGCAATAACTCCAACTGCTCATCGCCCTTTGTCATGAAGCTTAGCTATCTGCATGTGGAAAAAAGCTACCGGCGCTTCGCTGGCTGCTCGCTAATCTTCTTTGGTAATTTAGAGGGTCCCGGCATCAGTTCATCACATCCCGCGCTGGACCCACTCTGTCACCCCGTAAACTGGACCAACCTCCCAGGTGCCCAACTCGGTAAATGACAGGGAAATCACGCACCCCAATCACATGCGCCTCACGTCATAGCAGCAGCACTCCATTGCTCATGTTACCTACCAACCTGCTTGGCCACGGAACCGCGTGGGCAACATGTTTGTCACTTGATAGCGCAGATCAATTTCAACACTTTCTGTATTCTCTGGCTTGTCGCCTAGTCTAGCCGCGCGGCTCGTCATGTGGTATCAAAAAGCAATGCAAATCAAAAAGAGCTCTGTGCCATTCCGAGAGGCTCTTGTCCATGCAGTTCCAGTTTTCCCTTGATGCAGAATGCAAATGTAAAAGCAATTGGTCATGATGCTGTACGCCCCAAAAATCCATGCCTCGCGGGCATTCCCGTCGTATCAAGCTGCCCTTCACTCCCGTTCGGGCGGGCATTCGCTGTAAATCTCCTTCTTCATCATCTTGAGCCGGTCCCTCATCTCCCTCAGGTGACCAAGCTTGCGGCTCGGGGGGTTGTCCAGTGCCGAAATCTCGTGGTGGAGAGCCTCGTACTTCTCGTAGCAGACCTTGAACGCCTGTGCCTTCTGCACAAGGTCATCCGAGAAGCGAGAGCTAGCCGCTGCTCGCTTTGCTGCAGGCGCTTTGCTCACAGCGTCTGCCTTGCGCTTCTTCGTCACAACTGGCGCCGGGGGTGCCTCGTTCTCAAGGTCCGAAGCATTCGTAGGTGGCGACGATGCCAGAGGAGACGATTTGGTGGGAGAAGTATTCTTGCTCTTCATAGACGTAGACGTAATAGTCCCGCGGGAATTCTGGCTGGCGTCTGAGGGGCGGTGCTTGAGTCGAGGAGCAGGCAGCGGCTGCTTGGGCTTGATTCGCTTCGAAAGTGGCGTTCCTGAGCTCGAGCTCGAATCGTCGTCCTCGCGGGGTCGCTTCATCACTGGCTGCTGCTTGACTGGTTCCTTCACCACAGGTCGAGGTTTGGCAATTACCGTCTCCTTGATCTTGGGCGCGGGCTTTGGGGCAGGCTTGGGTGCGGGTGTTGTCTTGACAGCAACTGAAGTTTCATCCTCTGAGCTGTCTGAGTTCGAGATTATCGCCTGGGACAGAACCCGGCCTCCGTTCGCCTTAGTCCCTGCGGATCGTGCCTTTGTGGGTGACGCCTTGGCAGACGAGACCTTGGATGATGAGGCCGAGGTCTTGGTCTTGGACTTGCCCAAGAGACGTTTGACCTGGGCATCCTGCGCGCTTGGCTTCTTGGGCTTGGCAGGGAGAGAGTTAGAGCCAGACCTTGACATGGCCTCGCCTCCAGCCCGGGGTCGGCTACCATCCAGGGACTCCGCACTGCCTCGCGGTGAGGGGTTGTCGTCCGCCATTTCAACGTTGATCGCAGGCGTGCCTGACTTGGCCAGGTTGGCCTGCACTCGGCTCAGACATTTGCCTGTTCCTCGCTCCTCCTTGGGGAGCAGTCTCTCCCATTCTGGTTCCGACAGGGTGACTCTCTGCTTGTCGTACTGTCGGACGGCGTTATCGATCGCCTTTTGTCGTTGCTCTTGGGTATCATAATCATAAGTCCAAACGTCAAGTTCCCTCCACTTTTGCCTCTTCATTGTCCACTTCTTGGTATCATCGAGGAAATCGGCAACCTTTCGAAGCGTGGGTTCCAGATCTTCCTGCTTACCGGACCATCTCTTGGCAAGGAAGTCCAATGAACGATCCTGCACGGCGAGTTCGTGCACCAGCGCAGCTCGGCCTTCCTTGACCTGTTGTTGCGAACTCGAGGGGACGGGTGTCATCGAAGGAGAGCCGATCGAAGCCTGGCCAGGGGATTGCGGAATGGATCGTGGAGTCGAGCTGTATCCGGGCAATAGCTTGCCCTTGACCTTGATTGAACCCTTCTTCGCTGGCAGCTTGTCAACCATGCGAGCCCTTCAACAAACGTTAGTACGATCAGATCAAAGTGAGAAGCAAGTGAGACCGACTTCTCCCGAGAGGCAGCATGGGCCGCAAGTCCATTTTGCAGAGCTTCAATGTCAGAGTCTAGCCCTGAGGACGTGGAGCTCTTGCTGGACTTCGCGGCCTTGGGCTTGGCTTCAACATCCTTGTCGGCTGCCTTGCTGGACGAAGTGGCGCCTTTAGGCTTCTGGAATAGGGTGCCGGTGTGAGGGATCTTTTCAGCCGTTCGAGTCGATTCGAATGGTCTCGTGAGGTAGAGGTCGTAGGGGTTCGAGTCGGCGGGAGGAGAGATGGCGTGCGAGTTGGAGCCGTAGATGAAGGTCTGGCAGAGGCGCGAGAGTTAGCAGCGAGAAGCGGAGATGGATACACGACCAAGTACACGAGCCGCAAGAATTGCAGCCGGTAGAAGGCATCGCGTCGCTGAACTTACTGGGTTGGCCCCGAGGGATAGCTGAATGCCATCGCCATTTTGGACGCACTTAATCATGTCCTCAATGACGAGGTCGCTGAGCGTGAGGGCGAAGGCTTGCGACGGCAGGGTGGCATCCTTGCCGGTCGAGCCCTCCAGCTGCAGCCCGCTTTCGGGAACCTTGAGCGAGTTCATGCTGGAGGATATCACGAGCCTGAGCAGGCCGTGGGGTGGGAAATGATGCGGAGTTGTTGTATTATGTCGATCAGTGCAGGAGGAAGGTCGAGTCGTGAAGGTTCGATGTATAAGGATGGACGGTTCGTAAGGCGTAAAGGTGAGGAGTCGAGGGTGAGTCGGAGTAGGGCGAGATTGTTTGTATTGTGGGCGGTCTGGGAGAAAGTGAGGGAGCTCCGTCACATTGTCATCCAACAAGGTGAGCCGAGAGTGAGGCCGCTTGTTGTGATGGCTGGTTGGGGCGTACGGAAACCAAAGGATGGGGGCCTTTCTCCGATTCAGGAGCACAAAGGGGAGGCGCCGGGCGTTTGTCACTGACAGTAACAATGAACGACGCCGCAAGCGCAAAGAAGCACCAGCACCCTCTTTGGAATTGCAACTCTCGTCGAGGAGCAGAGAGAGAGGTGAGAGGGAAAGTTGATGGAGGATTGGAGGAGAGCGGAGACGATGGGGGAACGGGAGCGGCAGCGGCGAGCCCAGGAAAGAGCGAGACGAGGGTGTACCAAGGTACCGCGAGCGGAAGGCAAGTTGGGGAGGTACCTACCTGCACCTCTACACCTTACCTGGCAGGCGGGAGTGGGCGTGGGCACTGCAGTGGGCGCGGCCAAACAGGGAAGTCAGCCGGGGAGGATGGAAGGAAGGAGGCGCCCCAGTGCCCTACAACACAGCGCAGCGCAGCACAGCACAACTCAGCAGTACTCCAAACCTGGAACAGTACATAACCAGCATAACCCAGCACCAAGCGTCGAGCACCCGTGGAGGGATACGCTCTCCCCGGGAGCGCCAAGCCGCCCGCACGGTACACTACGGAGAGTCGTCCGGGGTGGCGGTACCTAGTGGCTACTCGCTGCTAATGAAGGATCTTCGGGGCGTCTAGCGCGTGGAGTGCACTAAACTCGCTTATGATTCAGGGCCTTGGGGGCCTACGAGTCGCCGTGAAACCGCCGATCACAGCGAAGGCTCAGGCTGATTCACTTTGGGGCAAGGTATTTTCTAGGTATTCTCAGCTTCACTAGCGTCTACTGGGGCCGTGGCTGCGGTGGCGTGCGTCGTGGTGGTGCGTGTGGAAGGGTCAATCAGTCAAGGTTCCCCCTGGAGTAGCGCTCAAGTACCCGTCATGAGCTCTCAGCGCCGGAATAGGCCTGATGAGCTCCCTGTGAGGCCTTGAGCAGATGATGCAGTACTGCTCAGGCACCTCAGCTGACAACCTCGATACAGATGAGCAAAGTACCTGAGAAAGGCCCGCAAGAACGGAGGTGAAGTGGTGGACGCATGCAAGGCGTTGGGCTAGTCGAGCAGCAACATCCCAGAAAAGCCAAAGGGCTACTCCCGTCCCGTTCGCCGGACTCTGGGTCAAGGTCGTCTTCTCATCCGCGTGAGCCATTATGTTTGGGTTTTCGTTGAGAATCTCGATGCCAATCGCTACGGCAAACAGAGGCCGGAGAGGGGAAGCAGACAAGACGCTCCGAATTGTCTTGTCTCCCCTTGTCGCTGTGACGGCTTTCGCCGCCCAATTGGTCGCCCACGTCGTCAGCCCAGGGACGGGCCATGACGGGCTGGATCCAGCGGGCAGGTTGAGCTACCATTTTAGCGAGCGAACGACCCATCATGGATGGCCCATGGCGAGACATCAAGGGCTCGGAATGGAGGCCACGGCGGATCTGTCATCCGGCCGGGGGCCGTTGGCTGCTTCGCCCTTTCACCTGCTCAGGCTTCGTCCGTAAAAGGCTGGCCGGGTAGTCGGTCAACCGCTTTGAGATGAAAGGTGCTGGGCGAGAGGTTTTTTTCTTTTTTTGTTCTTTCATCCATTCTAGAGCCACCCGCGCACATGGAAGAGATGCTGAGGATTAATCTGGAAGACTATGACAAAGCGAAGAATTGATATTCCCCTTTCTCCCTGTTCATTTCACCCTTTGGAAGACCCTTTCTCCTCCCAATAAATGAACATGAAGACGCTACGTCCAATCTCATCTTCTTTGTCATGCCCGCAACGGCAATAGCGCGTGCCCAAATCCCCATATCCCAGCACCCCCGGCCGCCGCATCCAATCCGCCGGCAACGGATCCATGACCCTCTTTGCCCTTTTGACTGTCGACAGTGGAGCTTCAGACTCTATTTCCAGGCCGACATGACCATGGCGAGTTGAACTCGGGGAAAGGGTGGATTGTTAAGCAAGACTCCAATCTCGACGCTTCTCGCAGCGTTTGTCGTCGCCGGCTGCCTGCTTGATTATGGAAGCACCAGGAGGAGAAGGAACTCGAGAGAGGGGGGTGTGCTATGGATCCCTGCTCTCCCAATCGAACAGGGTGAGGCTGAGTTCCAGATTTTCCTCTGCGCATCTTGCTGCACTGGACGTTCCTACGTGGAAGATGCGAGGTACGGTGACCTGCCACATGGCGACCGAGGACGTGGAGGATGTGATGATTGGTGATCCTCAGTAAATCTCGGCCCAGGAGATGATATGACGATTCGCGACATTGCCGTCATTTCAGGCTTTTGCCAGTGCTTTGTCTACCCTATTGCTTTGTTTTTCTATACTTTTTCGACGCCAGCCCAGCTCAATGGATATAAATACACTGGCGAATGCAGAGCGGTCCCTCGTACAACGTCGCGGTGACGGTGCTGACCAAGGGTTCTGCGCCTCGGAGGGCATGTATGTCTTCAAAGCCATCTCGGCGGCACGTCCGTGACCTGTCGTCAGCTCAGAACGGCTCAGCATGCGACCACCTCTGAGGCGGGTTTCTGATGTGCGGAGCTGATTGGAAGAGAGGGCGGGCTTGTTCCAGGTACCTGTCTTGCCTGTCTTGACTTACCTCGAAGCTGCTGGCTGCTTTTGACTTGGGTCGGCAAAATGCCCAGATCCAGCGGCCAGGGTTGCATAAAAAATAATGAGCTCGCCTCCCCCCAGTGAGTTTATGGTAGCATGTGGCTTACACATGCATATCGGACCGTCCGTTTCCATCGCTCATGGCTGAGCAGCTCCGGCTTGTGCGTTGTCAGCGCCAGCGAAAGCTTGCTGGCCGAAGTGACTCCAACTGGGAGCCCAATTGAGTGCTGAGCATGTAGGTACCCAAACACCATCGACTGCAGTGCCTGGAGAAGATACTGTACCATCAGCTTTGATTCTGCGCAGAAGCCGAATTGAACCGTCGAGGCTCAATTCTGGCGACAACGTCACTAGAGTCCCCTTCATTAATGATGTCGTTGCTACCCTCCCAACGGGACCTTGCAGATGAAGTTGGTCTGAGTTCTTTATGTCGATCATTCTATGGTGGAGCAAGGACCCGACTTCGACTTGCACTTTGAAGGGTACATACCTAGCTGGATAGGTAGGTAGCGAGAAATACCAGATCCTGCAGGCTGTTGGAGAACAACATGTTTCAGAGATGGTCGGCACGTCAAACAAGACAGTGGCCAAGGCATTTTTGTGTACCCGGTGGCAGATTGGATGACGGGGATTGTTTCGCCCAAGTGCGATTCATCTTGAGTGGTGCTCATGTTGCTGAACCCTATATAGATTAATTGCAGTGAGCCCGGCACATTGGACAGCCCAAGTTCTTCTCCCCGTCCCAGGGAAAGGCGATTAAGAAGTAGATATAGCTCAGGGAGGTATTTGCGCAATTCTTTATCAGCGTTACCTTGCCCAAGTTTGGAGGAAGCTCTGGCAAGAGGCTGGCTGGTGATAGACAGACAGCCAGCCCTCCTCTTGGTGATTGGATCAAACAGACAGAGCTCCCCAAGAATGAATTCCTGCCGTGCTCACAACAGAGACATGGCTGACGGGTCCGGCAAACGCAACGGCCCTCTGACACAAGGGACCGCACCTAGCCGGAGGCGAATTGGAGGGTATCAAGGATGCGCTCCCGCTGCTCCGCTCCGCGATGCGGGGGAGGCAAACCGAGCAGTGCGGAAAGGATGGAAGACATGGCCGACGGAGCCGGGCATTTCAACCGAACAGACTGACAAGCACAAAAAGCGAAAACCCTCATCCGGGATCATCCGGACAGTGAATGATACCGCATGATGTTGTATGGAGCGCTCTAGATGCATGGCAATGGATGCTCGCTCAACTGCTGTACTAGCCGGCTGCTGCCCCGCCCCCGCAACGCCGGCTTCGTTTTGCAAACTCCACCGTCAGAGCCGACAGACGCTCGCTTCTCGTCAACCAACAGAGATGGAGAGCACTGGTCATGACGACGGACGAATCCTCGGCTTCATGATTCACGATGACACCGGCGTCAGCCTGGTGTGGATGGGGGCAATCGATCGAGCTGGTCCTGACTAGACCGTTCCCGAGATGCTGTGATGAAGAAAGTGGCTCAGCTTAAGCTTGGTTTGGTGCTTGTTCCAGCCCAAGCGGCAGATGTTTCCTTTGCCGGATCGGATCTCACCTGTAGCCCCCAACATGAACATGCAATCGTTCCTTCGTCCTTGCACTCTTGGGCTTTATACGAGCCATCCCTACGTATTCAAGATGGACGATTGTTGAGGAGGTTGTTTCTTTTTTAGAGTTGCAAACTACAACGGTTTCGCTTGGTCCTCTTTTTCAAGTCTACCTTAAACCCAACTTTCACCGTCACGTCGCTTCCAGAACGGGCGCCTACCTAGGCAAAAGCAGCAATGGCGCCAGACCCCATGAGGAAGAGCTCGCCAAGTCCACGAATAGAACCCAGCCAGAGAAACAGCAGCGATGTGCGACGTGCCTGACCAGGGTGATTCCGCCGGGGCACTTGGGCCCTGGTCAGCGGAAGACCCCTGGTCGACATGGGGCGGATGCTATGTCCACGCAACGGGGAGGGGGGGCGTGTCTATGTCTGGGAGACGTAACCAATGCCTTGCCATGGAAGAGTGACGCGCCGCCTCACTCGGCCTCTGGAGAGTCGCAGCAGAAACGCACGCAGGGCTCTGGGCGAAGCACGACTCTGCTGCTCGCTGACATCACTCGCTCGACCTGTGGTCTGCCGTGTTAGTCGGCAACCAAACAAGACAAGATATCGACTTCTCGCTGTCATTGCCAGGTCATCCCGCTTACTGGGACCCAATGGAATGGCCGAGAGCAGGGAATAGGTCAACTGTGCAAGCTTCACCGGTCTCCTCCAATGTTCCATCTCCGTCGGTGAAAAAAACCATTGAGGCTCTATCGTCATCACTTGAGGTACCATCGTCTCTGGACCTCCTCAGACCGCTGGGCGTTACCGAGCCCCAAGCAGCCGCGTGGACAGAGCAGACACCGCCATGACCGGGAAAGCAAAGCAGCACTTGTTCACCTCTTGTTCATCTCGTACTGACTGCCAGGGGATATATGTGTAGGGGCTCCGAATCTGGGCTGGGCTGGCGGGCTCAATGGTCACGCTGGCCGCAGCTCCAGACTGGCTCTGCCTTAGACTGATGGATGCCACTCCCAATCCCCATCCCTAATCCACAGGGCGGGCATCCCACGTCCAAACGGCCTGCATCCGTCAAAGTCCCGAAGAACGGGTCCTTGCAGCCCCGAGGTCGCTGGACAGACGACAGACCGCCGGGCCTTGGCTGGGCAGAGAGTTCACCATGGTCTGTTCACGGGTTTTATTCACCTCTATTTTACAGCATTGCCATTCTTCCGTCTGTTCAATCTCGATTGAGCGGGCTTGGCCGGCATGGGTGGGAACACAGCGGCAGAAACATTGACGACGAGGGCGGATCCTCTCTGCATTGGCATCGATCCCGCCAGTTTACCTGCATGCGCCACGGCCGCTCGTGTCTCTCGTCTCACACTTTGGCGGCGCTGACATGCCCAGCAGATGTCTCGTAAAACGGACCTGGAGGAAAAGGTACCTTGGGTGCATGCGCGTGGCCGCCTTGGACATGGCCATGTTCGTGTTTGAAAGGAGGGAACGGCATCCATCTGTGACGTTTGATGTGTGTGTCGATACGGCAACCAACGCCCCTTGAGGGAGGAAATAATTAAACTAAACAATCACACTCGACAGGCAAATCAACCGTCACAGAAAGGACGAATCCGTCCTGCCGCCCAGTGATTCAGGTGGGAATTTCGGGATTTCAGCAGGGACCAAGGACCCGCTTTGTGTTTTCCAACTCGCCAGGACCAGCATCCTTGTCACTTTGACGGCTTCCTCGAGTTCTGGAAGAAGCCGGGCGCTTAGCGATCCCTTCTGCTGCATATTCTTGCTGCAGTTTTTGAGCCGTGTCTCTTCTCGCGCTATTGGTATATATTCGGGGCAGAGAAACGAATCCTAGATCAGGGAGCCTCTCCTGGGATCCCAATATTGGACCTTTATAACCACACTCAACGGCCTCAGGCTGTGACACGCTAAGGGACTGAGGATTGTCAGGAGGGATTGGGTACTATTAGCTGAGGTATGGATCTGGATGAACCGAATCTGAGGGTGAAACTCCCTTCATCAATCCCCATTTCCCGACTACCTAATCCGATAGCTCTCAGAATTGCCGTTGTAGGGGAACTGGAGATGGACGGGCAAAGCCCCTTTCGCACTGCCTGCTGCCCATGTCCGTCTGCCAGGATCCTTGCGACGTAAGGCTGCCAGGAATGTAATTCTATGTTTTGACAATTACTCTGTGGTTTAGCCTCGCACACAGGGGGAAATCACCCGGGCCGTCAGTTGGTTGCTCTCATGTCGCAGCACGTCAAGAGCAAATGGATGTCTCGATTGCCGCTAATCACCGGCGTGTTAGTTGACCGAGGCTGTCCCGGCAGAGTGATGCCAAAACATCCGAGGCCAGCGTTGGTTGATCTTGGCTAGGCACGAGGCAGCACACTGTTTCGCCTCGGTCGAGACATTGACTCTACAGTCTCACGGTCGGGTTCCAAATTTCATTTCCCCGGTAGGACGAACCTCACTCGATGGCAATCCAGAAGGCTCTGTGGTCAGCGCCGTAGATCTCTCAGTCTCCCGGCGAGAGAACAATGGCCGAGACAGTGGGCAGAGTCTTCTCGCATAGACCAACGGCTTTGATGCCCGCTGAGATGAGATAGATCACGCAGCCCTGGCACTGGTCCTGGCACCGGTACATTGCCTAGGTACGATCTGCTGCATGTACGACAAGAACTCAACACACCACTCTCGCGTGGATGACGGGGGCGGGCGGCCGAACAGAGGGAACAAGGATGACGGAGGCAGAGCGCCGCAGAACGAACCATGCGAGAAATGACTGACTTGTTTTTTTTGACAGCGGAATCTAGTTGAAAAAGCAACGTCTCGGCAGCCGAAGGTCGGGAGAAGGCAACAAACGGGGAATCCTTGGCAGAGAGACTCCCAGCCAAGAGTTTGCACACACGGCCAGTCAGGCCTTGAAACGGACCTGTCACGGTACCTTGTTGAACAACATCTCGAAAAGTTCCAAATCCTTCTTACTGTGCCTGCATGGTCAGCTTGATGATCCACGATGCACAAATGTGTTGGTAAAGGCCCGAACCACCTCGGCGACGGGCTTTGCTGAATAGAGCAAGATCCTTCAAAGGAATTGGGCAACACCTAGGAGAAGTTGGTAAAATACGATCATGAAGTAAAGTAACTGTAGCAAACGGCATCATCAGCTCAGCCTGTGACGAACGCCAAAGGGTGCATTTCAAGGCTTTCATGATGGATGTCAGTTGTCTCAGCTCAGCAAAACGTTGATCCAAGCCCAGATCTGCTTGCTGACTGACCGTGTTGGGCCCTCAGATCCTCGACTGCCACCCACGACAACAGACACAGACAGGATCATCGCCCATGATTGCCATTCCAACGCACATCCCGCGTCTATCAACCGGATAGGCCCGCTGCAAGTCATGCCAATCGGGCACGGCGGGCTGCAGTCCGTCAGCGCGGCGTTGACGCCCCCATCCCCATCTTCCCAATCCATACTCGGTGCATCCATCCTCATGTCCGCGACCATGCTCTGCACTGCACCACACCCGGCGAACGGCGCAGCAGCAGTAGTCACTGAGTGCTAATGAGTAGAGTTCAGGCACGTAAATGGCTCCCCTCTGGATATCGCCACCTCGACCAGATTTTGGGCGCCGTCTCAGAGGTGCGTGTCCTCGTTTGGGCATCGCACCACATGCTCTTGCAGCCAAATCACGTTGATCTCAGCCGGTGAGCGATTGTTTTGCTCCGACACTTGCTGCGCAGTCTCACTCAGCCTCTCTTTTCTCGCCGCCAAAAACACGAGAGAACCCGTCTCTCCGTCTTGTCTCGGCCAGGATCTGGACTGGGACCAGCTTGGCGGGTGGGCGAGTGGGCCACGGAACGCTGGCAGCAGTGGGAGAGGGACGCCATCCCATGTCTAGCGCTAGGTCTATCGAGGGGACCAGGGGACCTGAGCTGCGTGGTGGAGTGGTCACTCGGCTTGGGCTTGTTGTCATGGATGCTTTGTTTGGACCCAATCGAGCCCTCGACGACACATGCCGAGTCACTCTTTGTCTGCATGAGCGGCCAGAACGCTCCAGGTCCCTACCGGCATGAGTCGAGTCGGGGTTTTTCCCACTGCTTGCTTTTTCTTTTTCTTCTTCGGCTGCGGTGCATCTCCGAAGCCGGTTCAAGTTGGCCTGGCCTTGGACAGAAACAATGGAAGTCTAAAACCGATATCCAGAACGCCGAGATAAAAACGGGCGGGTCGGTCCCTGCTCCGAAGGCTCCCCCACGCCGTCACAGAGTTGCGGACAAGACAGAAAGTGCGGTTGATCAATTCCAGTCTCCTCGTTCGTTGCCCGTTTCTCGCCCCGGCTGAGGTCATTCTATCAAAGTACCTGATGATCCTACGCGCTCATCTCATCACACTCGCCCAGATCAGGCTCCTTCTGTTAGAGTTTCAACGCCTGAACCGTCAGCTGTCTCCCATTGGCGCCGTAACCATCAAAAGTGAACTGATCTCTGGTCAGTGGTGTATCACAACTCTCTCTGCTACCCGCCGACACTCCCCCCGGCAAACATCCCTCCATCCCCCGGCTAAAGACTTCAAATCTCAAGCCACCAAAATCCCTCGTCGTCTGCTCTTGCTTGTTTCCCCCATCCAACTGGTTCACCCCCGCGAGAGGCGTTATGGGGCGGGGTTTGAACGACCCCAAAAGTGTCTAGCTTCCTTGACCCTATCGACCGATTTGCCTGGATCGCCCGGGAGAGTTGCAGACGAGGAGGGGAGGCTAGAGCAGGGTCGCCAGGACGGGCGAGGCATTTGACTTTTGCACCCAAACTCGCGAGCCTGGCGGGTTGTGGTGCCAGCCCATCTACTTGGATCGATTCGTTAGCTTCATCGACACCACGTGAACTAGATGGATCGCCCGAAGTCTAGTGATCGCTCAAGCTAAAGCATGTGTGATGTCTGTGATGAGAGGGCAATATGCAAATCGACCATCATGGCAGTTGGCGCATGTCGGTTCGGTTGTATTCTCTTGCCTTGTGTCGCAGCGGGATAGTTCCGTCACCAAGCGCTCGGTTCGAGATAACGCACTTGCGGAACGACAAGCTGACAGATGAGCCTGTCTCATACCGGTAACCACCTGTCTCAGGAACCATACACTACACCCGATCTTGAGCTACTGGTCTGCAGCCTCGCATCAGGAACAGAGTTGCAGCCCGGCGCGTCGTCCGTCAGCCACCGCAACAGCATCACTTCCGGCGTATCAACCAGGAACGGCGAGAATTGGAATCACTGGGCGAGCGCCTCATTATTGATCATGAACCTAGTACAACCGCAAGCTCCACGGCTGTCCGTCTCGTACATAGGCAAATAGGGTTGGTGGACGGCATGGCAGCTATGATGCCTCTTGCCTTTGTCCTACCGCACCGTCCCCTCTCGCTCACAATAAGCTCTTCCAAAGGCCCCCACCGGTGAGCCATTTCTCCCATGCCTATTGCGTTTTGAATAGTAGAATTGCGCAGTGGCCAAGGTAGAAGTAGATGAAGTGCTTAGTCTCTGCAGAGGGTGTGTTAGTCAGGTCCCAGTGATGGCATGACTCGAGCCCAAGGGGTATGGGGACAAAGATGCGCCCGCGGGCACGATTCTGGCGACATACCGTGAGTGACGAAGCTGCCGAAATTCCGACCAACAATACAGTGCCAGGTAGGGCCCTTTCGCTCGTCAAACTGGGGGTAGGGTGAGTGAGTGGTCAGTGGTGCCAGGTTTGGAGGGTACGAACTGTCCGCTTGATGTGCTGTGCGATGTCCTACCACAACATGTTAGCATCAATGACTCCAGACGCATGCGGTTACAGCGCTGAGCGGACGAACCTTCTCAATGGTAAACTTGGCCATGGCCTCCTGAGCTGCAATGGTGTCAGCCTCGTGCTACATGCACCATGCGATGTCATTGTGGGTGTCCAGCGTACCAACTTCAATGCACTCTTGCTGCATATCCTCCGTCTTTATTTCAAGTCATCGTCAGCGATCGTGTCTTGCCTATCGAATGCGTACTTCGGGGTTATCTCACCATGTCGGCGGACTTGATCTGAGCTGGACTCTTGTTAGCATGGTGTTCTTCTTTCGGCGACAGACAAGAGGATTTGCCCACCTTCGAGCTTCTCCCGGGGCGCGGGGGTCTCAACGGGCTTGGTGTCGGACATGTTGTATATCGGGAGGGATTCTCGGGTCGTGTATCAAATGCGACTGCGTAATGTCTGGTTAGCATGCATCTCCAGCTGAGTTGCGTGAGGCTGGCGCGTGTGGGCGCCTCACTTGGCGCCCCCTTTTCCAGACAAAGCAGGAGTGGTTCAAGGTGCAGAACGTACGCGCTGAGGAGTTGCAGTGTGATAAGTAGAGGCGCGAGTATTTTTGGGGGCGGTTTGGGATCGTGGAATTGGGTTGCAGAGCGGCGATTGCTGTAGCCTTGTGGAGTAGGTGCTTCTCTCAAGTCGCGTGTTTGGGATGGTGTTGCTTGTTTGGTTGACTGTCGTTGGATAGGCAGCCTCGCCGGGGGAACGTGCGCTGTGACGCTAGAGGCGGCGCGGCACTGACAGCGCCTCCACTTTTCTGTTTCCCTACCCTAGACTTGAACGTCGAGTGACGTTTTCTTCACACTTCATGAGAGTTTGTGTGCGCAATAATTATTGATATATAGGCTTCTAAAGGGACTAAATTTGTAAGAAATCTACATGCGTTCTTATCGAGGTCCCGTTGCTATGGTTGCCTCATTATGCCCTACCTACCTAAGGCTTCATCCTGCCCAATGATCACGACACCCAATAAGTTCCAACCACTATCTAAGCGGACCAGTGGCTTCGAGCATATGCATCATGCCTGTTGTTGGTGTGAAAGTACCACTTACGTGGACTTAGAATTAATTCTCAGTTGTTGGAAATAAAGGTGCTGAACAACAGCAACTTCCACAACAGCCGAAGCTGGCTGGCCGGTGAGTCTCCGAAGAAGAAAAATCGTAGACGACCTGTCTCTAAGCGTGCAAAAAGCACAAACTCATGGGTGATATTCCAAGGTTAGAAAAACCGAAACCAAAAAAACCAAAGTCCCGCGCCGTTGCGTCATTGCTAACTTGTTAACGCCTTGAATTTTACCAACGGCTCGTTCCACGCCGTTGAAGTTTCAGCTTCGTGTGGCAAGCGAAGTGGAATGCCGGTAATATTCTGAATTCAAGTTTACCTAAACGGAGAAGATGATCACATAGAAGAGGGCGCAAGTCTTACTGATGCCCATTCTGCGAGTTTAAAGGTTGGAAGAAACCTGCTCTAGAACTCCCACTCTGTTCATACACCGCGGAATCCAGTTCAAATTCGACTGCCCCTATACTAGTTGATGTTTAGTGTGAGTAAAACTTGAGGATAAGTTTAAAAATGAATCTACAATCCAAGGGAGTAGACAGTCCCGTGTCGTCCTTGCATAGCCAGTTCACCCGGCGGGTTTGCCAATCCTATACGGCGAAGCAAAGAGGATCGGCATGGCCTATCAAATAGCACGCGAGAAATCCCCAGAAGTCCGACTGCTTAACAAATAAGAGACCGTGGTCTGATGATTCAAGACGATCATCAGATGAGTTGGTCGTCACCATGCAACGGCCGTCAGGTATTCGAAAAACGTCATTCGAGGTTGGAGAGATGCCGAGTCCAGGTTGGTATCCCGTGTTCTTACAAAAACTCAGACAATATCCTAGCCTTTACAAAATAGACGGATGGTATCGGTTTCTTCGGAGGCAGGGTGTCAATCCGATGGTGGGTTGGTTGGTAGCCGACTTCGAAAATGAAAGAAACTGGTGATGGCTGGAGTCGATCGCCCCCCGAACGCAGTCCATATCTCAGATCCACTCAATACTTCCAACTAAATTCCTTATGCCGTACCTCCCGGGTGAAAAAAAAAGAAATCTACATCATGGTAGAGGACCAAGTTGACCAAGGGCCTTGGGATGCTACAACTGCCAGACACTAGCGAAGAAGTTGTTTGTAGATTCGATATGCGACTAGAGGTCTTCTTATAACTATATGATTAGAGAGAGTTGGCATGAAAAAGTCAGATGGCCCTCCTTAAAGTTTGGAAAGAATTCTCCAACGAAAGATGGCTTGCACCCGCATTCCCTATGTTGCCATTCCAAGGCTCACGGCGTGGAGTGCCCTACCTCTACCAGCATGCACGTCAAGAATTTATCTTTCAACACCCCTCAAATGATCGCTACCAGAGGAATAGCATGGCTGAACAAGGGGGTGATTATGGAAGTGTTGCCTCCAGGGCAATGAGAAGAGCATTCGTAACTTGATAACGATGGACTCTGGGGAACATAGAGCAGCCAAATTCAACCGACCCATGTATTGATAAACTTGCAGAAACTTTCTAGATTGCAACCCCCGCTCTTCAGTTAAAGTTAATTCGAAGTTGCTCGGAGACCAGGCAGAGGCTGTTGTGTTTTCTCCGGGTAGGATACCATTTTGTGAACAAATGCCATCTTGTCAAGATAACTCACAATACCACGACGAATTCTTTGAGATACTGTGTTGCAGATGGTGCTTGGAAGTAGAGAGTTCCAAACAGAGTGCTGGGGCCAGCTCTACGTGTGGTTACAGGCTTAGGCTTGACGCAACACCATGATAAGGTTCGGAATGACTTCTGGAACAACGGCTAACGCCAGGTCGCCGTGTTTTGGATGTAGCGGTGAGAAGGAATCTATGTTCATTCCCGTTCCCTTGAGTAGACTGCAGCATCAAAGTCTCCTGTCACCATACGTGGCATTGGCACTGATCACCGTCAATAGAACAGGAACCGTTGAACTCAACTCCTCGTTCAATAGTGCGATCATCATGATTTGATACCAGAAGCCTTAGTGACTTCTCCTGCTGGTCTCCATCAAGATAACTATGAATGAAGACCTTGGTAGGTCATGCTACAAAGCCTTTACTGCATATATTGGGGTGCAATGACGTCGAGTTAGGTTGCAGATATCGATGGCTGTTAGTAGAACACCATTGGTATTCAAGATGCAGTAGGGACTGGGTGCAAGTGCAGAAGTCAGGGGCCAATTCTTTCCCTCAAGCTTGCAAGTCAACTCAACCCAACATTAGATTCTCCCTCGATCAACACTGGCTGCAGCACTTGGCAGGGAAACTTTGACCGAGATAGAATCCTATTGTGTTGGTTGAACAATAGACAGAGATTCGCTGATAGCAAGCATCTTTGGCATGTCCAGTGGCGTCTAACTTGTTCGCTGGAATTTCTCCCATCGCTCAACTGGAAGCGGTGAAGAAAACGTCTGCGTGCTGGAAGCACCACAGAAGCTGATGGTGGGGTTGATTCGTACAAATTTCGGGTGCACGGGCCAACAACGGGCCCCAGCCTTAACAATAAGAATGGTAGGAAACTTTTTTTTTTTCTCTCCTCTCCCTTCATAAAAAGCCCACGTCCAAAGATGCCTTCACGCGTCCAATTCTCCCGGTGAACCATTCACCATTAGACGGGAGACATCAACAAACACCATCCTCGCAATGGCATCCTCGAGGATATTCATCAAGGGCTTGCCACCCAACATTACCGAGGCGGAGTTTCGGAAGCACTTCTCCGCCAAGGGTCGCGAGATTACCGACGTAAAGCTGATTCCCCAGCGACGCATTGGCTATGTCGGCTACAAGACGCCCGAGGATGCGTCCAAGGCAGTCAAGTACTTTAACAAGTCTTACATTCGGATGTCCAAGATCGCTGTTGAGTCAGCTCGACCTGTATGCCACTCCTCTCCATGTCTCGACTGACAGCTACTGATGGAATGCCAGATCTCGGACCCCGCCTTGATCAAAGGGCAGAGCGCCTCGCATTCCAAGCATGCATCGGCAGGCACCATCACCAAGGGCACGGAGCGTCCGATCGAGAAGGACTTGGACCCAGCCTCGAGGAAGCGGAAGCGAGATGAGCCCCAAGCGTCGGACCCTAAGCTACGCGAGTTTCTCCATGTCATGAAGTCAGGAAGGGAGGGCGCGATGGATGACACCGTCGGTGGTGACTTCGGTGATGGGGCCTCCGCTGTGCCGGCCGTCGCAGTTCCCGAGGAGGAGAGTGACGATGAGTACGAGCAGATCCCAACTCGAAGGGAGAAGCAACGGAGGATAGATCCACCAGAGAAAACCCAGGCCTCCCAACCACTGCCATCGCAGCTGAAAGAATCAATCCAGCCTTCCGACCTTGAGACTCAAATTCCTGTAGTTGGGGAGACAACCGAGTCATCAGAGACGAAGCAAGCAGACCTGGAACAGTCGGGAGCGGCTGCAGAAGATGACGATTGGCTTCGATCACGAACCAACAGGTTACTGGACCTTGTTGATCCCGATGATCTGGAACGAACTCCTGCGCAAGGGCCTTCTCTAAATGAGACTCATCACACTGAGGGAGGCGATATTATGGACAGTTCCCAAGCCAACCCACCAGCGACGGATGACGTGGACATCGAGGAGAATGCGGATGAGGCATCGAGGGGTGAGCCGGCAAAAGACGACTCACTTGAATCGATCCGCCGAACGTCTCGGCTCTTTGTCCGGAACCTCCCCTACAGTGCCACCGAGGAGGATCTCCGCGAAGGTTTTGAACGGTTTGGAACACTCGAAGAGGTACGTTTCAAGCAAATTTGTTTATGTGTGAGAGAGAAGAACCAGCAACGTGATGAACCCCAGATAGGGACAGCTTATACTTCGGTATTTGATGAGAACCTGGGCGAATATTTTAGTAGATGCTTCGATTGTCTGAATTGTTGTCAATTTTGTTACATTTTTTTCGAGGATTTTTTCATAGTCTGGTCATCAGCTAACTAAAAATTCTAGGTGCATCTACCCGTCAACAGTTCAGGTACCAGCAAGGGGTTCGCCCTGATCCTGTTTACTGAGCCGTCGAGAGCGGTTGAAGCATTCCAAGCCATGGACGGGGCGACGTTTCAGGGGCGTATCCTCCACATCATTCCTGCGAGCGCAAAGAGAGACACGGGCTTGGATGAATTTGCAATCTCCAAGCTCCCTCTCAAGAAGCAGAACATGATTCGAAAGAAGCAAGAGGCAGCTGCGAGCACCTTCAACTGGAATGCGCTCTACATGAGCCAGGACGCCGTCAACACTTCAGTTGCCGACCGTCTTGGTGTTTCAAAATCTGAGCTGCTCGACCCTACCTCGGCCGATGCTGCCGTCAAGCAGGCCATCGCTGAGACGAGCGTCATCCAAGAGACCAAAGCCTATTTCGCCGCTAATGGGGTGGACCTGGAGGCCTTCAAGTCAAAGAAGCGGGGCGACATGGCCATATTGGTCAAGAACTTCCCATACGGGACGACGATCGACGAGCTCCGTAAGCTCTTTGAGGAGTCTGGGCCCGTGCTCAGAGTTTTGATGCCTCCTAGTGGAACAATCGCCATTGTCCAGTTCACGCAGCCCAGTCACGCCAAGTCCGCTTTTGGGAAGCTGGCGTATCGCCGGATCGGAGATAGCGTCCTCTTCTTGGAGAAGGCGCCAAGAGACATTTTCAGAGGCGGCGACCAAATGGATCAAGCCGTGTCCCTAAAGGATCGGCCGGCCTCGACGGTCCAAAACCTTAGTGTGAACGACCTGCTGTCACGCGGCGATAAGCCGGAGGAGGACGTGGAGACGACCTCCCTGTTTGTGCGAAATTTAAACTTTTCGACGTCTACACCTGGGCTTGCGGAAGCTTTCCAGTCCCTCGACGGATTCGTCTCGGCCAGAGTCAAGACCAAGATGGATCCCAAGAAGCCAGGCCAGACACTTAGCATGGGGTTCGGCTTTGTCGAGTTCCGGACAAAGAGCCAAGCGCAGGCTGCACTCAAAGTGATGGATGGCCATGTCCTAGACGATCACGTTCTGGCTGTCAAGGCATCACACAAGGGCCATGACGCAGCAGAGGAGAGACGACGAGAGGACAAGGCCAAGAAGGCCGCAGGGCAGCGCACCAAGATCATCGTCAAGAACCTGCCTTTCCAAGCCACCAAGAAAGACATCCGGTCCCTGTTTGGGACCTATGGCCAGCTTAGATCGGTACGCCTGCCGAAGAAGGCTGACTATACCCCCAGGGGTTTTGCGTTTGCAGACTTTGTCACTCCCCGTGAAGCCGAGAACGCACTAAATGCGTTGAGGGACACCCACTTGCTTGGTCGCAAGCTTGTCTTGGACTTTGCGGAGGCGGAGGCTGTCGATGCCGAGGAGGAGATCGCAAAGATGCAGAAGAAGGTAGGGGGCCAGGTCAACAAGGTTGCCCTCCAGCAATTGACCGGACGAGGGAGAACACGAGTCAATATTGGCAATGAGAACGACGAGATGGAAGGTTGAGAATGAGGTGAGAGACTACAGAATACTATGGCTCCATGGGCCCCGTCGAGAGAGTTTCAGCAAGGCTGAGGGTCGTCTACACGGATGGCCTCGCTCATCCAGCCCGCTGTGCGCCGTTCTCCCTTGGCAAGGGATCATTGGGTGCTGCAGAGCGGATGACATGCAGCTTTCACAACGCTTATCCGAAGTGGCTACGATCTGAGCTAGAGAGGTTCGTCCAAGAATCCACTGCCCTGACAGGGGAACAGCGGGACCTTTTCATGTCTGATTCTAATCTCATCCACATACCTTGGGCCGTTCGCTCTGAAGATGTCTCGAGAGCTCTTGACACACCCCCTCCCCACCCTCCCCTGGTGATGAGGAGCTAGGCTTCGCGGCCCCGCCCTGATGCTCCCTTGCATACTAACGCCCTCGACCAAACCTCAGAGCTGCCATGTGCTGGTGGCTTCTGCAAGTGCTCACAATTGGCCGCCACGGCCCTCGACGTAGACATCCCTCCGGGCGGAGCCTGTTCAGTTCCCCGCCAGCTGGCGGCGCCCTTCCCACCCACATCCACATCGCCCTTGGTGGATGGGATGGCGATGAATCTTGATCGTTTGGGTTGGGGAGGGGCGGGCAGCCCTGGGCTCGGCGAACACTGTCCGCAGACTATCTATACTTTGTTCCCGAGTTTTGGATTTATAGATGTTTATTAGATTTCTCCTGACGATTCTTCGTTCCAGTGCCTGGACCCTCCTTTCTTCAGAAGCATACATTTATCCCACCATTCCACGTCTTGAATTCCTTCCAGCATTCTCATCATCTCTTGTCTGTTCATTGTCTTCATTCGTAGACCTGCAAACGGCATTTGAGCTGGGTCAAGCTTACTCTTTGTGAGCTCTCTCGCCGGCATTCCTCTGCCACGTCTTGCAGTTCTTTGCTGCCATGTCTTCATCACTATACCACCCACGACCTGTGCTGTCGTCGCAGCGATATACACCTTCACCAGACTACCTCCAAGATGCCCGACGAACATATCACAACAACAGTCGCCTGCCTCTGCGGGAAGCCAACGGCAATGCACAATCCCACAACTTCAACAGCATGGTATCATGCTACCCGAACTCGGTAGGCATCTCGCCATCCGTGCCCGCCAGTCTCCCAGCTCCCATGGTACCCTCACAATCATTTGACTGCCTCTACCGTGTCCCAACACCTCGAAACCAGCCGCGGTTCCAGAGGAGACCTCGTCATGGAGTGAACCCCCTCTATTTTTGGCCTGCCTTCCGACAGTACCGCAATAGACAAGCACACAAGGATACCCAGAAGGATAAGGGTGGCGTGTGGAGGAGACCCGAGCTCGAGGATGCCTTCGTTGACTGTGAGAATATGACTCCCAATACGTGAATTCAACCCGTACTGACATCGTCAAGCCGTCCTGCTTATGCCTCACATGGGCCGCCGCAAGTTTTCCATGGGAGGAAAACTCCATGGACGCAACATGCTTATTAGCGAATATATCTTTGTCATCTGCGTCGCGCTCCTTGGAAGCAAGGAGATTTTCCGAATCGATAACAGCAACGATAGCATCGAGCAGATGGGACGTAAACAAGTGTCGAGCCACATGCAAGTCGTCAAAAAGTTCTTCGAGGACTTGCGTTGCTGTACGTCTCGAATCTTGCTATCTCCTTATCAGCTATCGCTAACATTGCGTAGTTCACTTCCTATTCCCTGCCGAGGAGAAGAAAGAGCCTGGTTCGACCAACTCTGACGACTACTACGATGAAGAAGAGCAAGAGTCATTCAAGTCCAACCCTGTCCTGACTGCTCTTGCAGAGGGTCGCGTTCCGGATGTCAAGCCAAACTACGAGTACTTCTCACAGCTCCTGGCTCTCCAATCCCTGATCACAGTTCGACCCAAGACAGCAGAGGTCTATGTCTCGTCGTCCGAGGTCAAGATCAGGGATGAAATTGCTTATGATGCCCATGACACACCACTCGATCAAGATTCCTTCCCTCACTTGAACAAGTACACGAACTGTGACGATAGCCCTACCGTCCTGGGAAAGGATGTACTGCTTCACGAGTACACTCGCTCACTGGACCGGTCAACTTCTGCTTGTGTCAAGACAGTTACCCGCCGATGGCAAAAGGATGCACCCGAAATCTATGAAACCCTGGAGCTCCCCACCCGCGATGAGGAATGCTTGCTGCTCGAGATGTGCGCGACCCTGGAGCTACACGAGCACGCCCGCTTCCCCTCGGGGTCTGAGCTCACTGGCTTTGTCGAGGTGGCAATCACACAGCCCAACCTTCAGAACCACAGGTGGAAGTGTGTGACCCGCCTCACTCGACCGTCTGAGCTGCACAATGAGGACAAGAAGCAGGGTGTATACACCAACGAGACGGGAATTCACCGTCGGGGATGCAGCGACTCTAAGCCTGACTGTGACTGTCACACCCGACCTCGGCAAGATATTCACGTCCCCTTCCCTGCTGTAGAGTGGGCTAGTATCTTGAGCATGGCGGTGCAGTATCCAGACGTGGAGCACCAGCGCAAGAAGGAGAAGCGATCAAAGGGAGATGGTGACCGTAAGAAGAACGACCTCGAGCGATCTGGCAGCAAGCGCAAACGATCCGAGGATGACGGCGATGCCGCCTCCTGGGCGCGGCGTGAGCTGACTGGGAGTGATCTCATCTGCAAGGTGGCCATGTACCAAGAGCTTTGGTCATGTGCGCCCGACTCGAGCCGCTGGGTTCGACAGGGCATCATCTTCTGGCGATTCAACACGACAAACCAATGGTACAAGTACAACCCGGTCTTCAAGCCGGCTGGCACTTCCTGGCGATGGTTGACGGTCAACGACCCCATGTCACGCTATCACCAGCAAAAGGCGCTCGTTTACCTGTCGGCAGCCGTGTCGAGGGATTCCATCATGTCGCCCACTCCTTCAATCAACCAACATATGACAGCGGCGATGAATGAGACGTTCAGCTCGGCATGGGACACCAACGTGAGCCTGGCGCAAGTACCAACAGTTCCGGCAGCAAACAACGGGCTTACACTGTTCGAGTCCTTTTCCAACGGGCTCGCTACGCCTCCACCAACAGCCGGCCTGCAAGGGTCGTACCCGACCAGCTTTGACCACGGCATGCCCCCGAGCACTGGCGTCGGCTTCTTGCCCTCAACTTGCAGCACGGCGGGTGAAAGTCAACCTGTCGCGGGACATGCGCACAGCCAGGCAGCCTACTATGATGGACAGACGTCACTGGCGGACCTCAAGCCCATCATGTCTACGGTGAACCCCTTTCAGGGTGCGGCGACAACATCAGGTCTGGACTTGTCGAACTCGCTTGTCTACGACAACTCGGATTGCGATACTGGACTCCAAGGTTGGGACATGCCGGCGCTGGACGGATGGTCGACGGGTGCCGGTGGCGGATCGGACTGGGGAACACACTCCAGCAAGGTTGAGCCTGGCAACGACCAGACAGCCTTGTGGACACAGTCACAGTGGACACAGATGGCGGGGCCAGATCGCGATGGCAGCCCGCGGCCGATGAAGCGGCGCAGAGGAGATGCCATCGAGGGCCATGTGCCGGTTACGATGGCAGCAGCAGGAGCATGGTGAGCGGAGCGAGCATGTTTGGTGGTGGCGAAAAGGCAAGCGTTGAAACAGCGGGATCATTGATAAGAAGGAAATGTTGCATTTACACTGCGGATGTTGCAATAGTCGTGTACCGATATCGTGGGGACGGCGTTCACAGGCGATTGGGACTTGATTTTGATCAATCATGACGGCAATACCACATTGGTAGTAGACATGACAGGGATATGATATGATTTGGTAGTTTACGAGAACGATTAATTTAGTGAAAGCATGAAGTCGGACCAAGATGAAGCCATCGTGGATCGATCTGTGAAGTAATGTGACTAGTCATATCTGCAGAATTCCAGCACGACGCCTCAGAGCCCATGGGCTGTTGAACTAGGCTAATGACTGCATCACTACTGAGGCTAGACTAAGGAACAGTGACGACACTCGAGGCGAAAGCAGGCACAGGACAGGAGGATCGACAGGTGGAAAGTTTCGAGACGAGGTTTCTTGGCAAAAGAACAGACTTGTCTCTTCATCAAACGCCACGGGCTTTGAAAGAGTGGTATCCGGGAACTAAGTGTTGGAGGGTGCAAGTAGCACCAGAAATGGCTTGCCCTCGAACCACTCAAGAGAGAGAGGAGACAAAGCCCCAAGGGAAAAAAGAAAAGAAAGGGCGCCAGCAACCCAGACAATCGGTCGACGCTATTCACGGCAGAGGAGAGAGGAAAAAGGAACGTCGCAGCTGAAAGGAGCAATAAAGAGAGACATTGCGGGAGGAAAATGAGACATGGGATTGCCGCCTGATGAAACAGAGACACCCAGAAACAGCACGAAAGTTTTTTTGACCTGGCTTTGATGCAATGATGGGTGAATGATTACGATTTGGGTAGGAAATATTAGGGGGGTTCTTTGACGTAGATGAAGGATGCCCTTTCTCATTCTCTTTGTGCTACTTGTGGAAATGTGTGTGAAGTTGCAAAAAGCTACAAATGTAAGGACGGAAAAGGAGGGGGGCGTGGCCAAGAAATGGGAAAGGGAGGGGGCGTGAGGGAGAGAAATGATGAGTTCAAAGGGGGTGCGGGGTTATTGAATATTTGAGCGATAGATTCGTGAATTGTAATTTGAAGGAGGAATATGTGAAGTGAAGGAGGAATCTGATACTTTTATGGAGTTTTGACGGCGGAATTTAATTATGGGTAGTATTGGGATTCATGATGGAGGGGTTGCAGTACAGATAAGGCGGGCATGCAGTTTGCATGAATCAACGAAACACATCTGAGAGACAAGGGCGGCTCAGGAACGAATGGACGGTGGACTCTTGTTTGGGTACACTTGAACAGGGGACATGTTTCATGGGTTGGTGTTTGCTTGATCTGGTTCTGTGCAACCAGCGCACAGCATCTATCCATGGCTTCAGCGGTGAGAAGAGAAACGAAAATGCCGAGACGGAAGAAATCTATCTCTGACAGGTTTCGTCAGGCTAAACGCTTCTTGTCACGAGCTCATCAACGACCTCACCGATATTAAATCATCTTTCTACTGTGGTGGAGTTGACATTGGGACGTGGGCGCTTCGTCAAACATGGGCCATCAATGCGGCGACAATTGCAAAGCACTGCGACCGCAACGAAGGCCTTGTGGGACAATGGCAATGGCGGGGTCGTTGATGCCTGAGTGAGAAAGATTGAGAAAGAAAGAAAAAACTCAATCTTGACAAAAAAAGAGGGCATCTCGGTTTCAAATACCAAGTGTTGGCCATCAACGCCACCAACAATAGCCCAGACCACGGCCTCGCAGTCTGACATTAGACCACGGTGAGCCCACCGGGCCGCTGCGGTAGGCCTGGCAGACATATTTAGCGATTTCTCTATGAAACTGAGACACGCGCGGCAGAAACGTCGAGCCAGCGACAGCGAACCATCGGCCCCAGACAACCCTGGTTATCTCCGCGTAATCCCTGTATCGATCCTTATTTTTGGGCCAGACACAGCCAATTGGGCGCCGGCCGCTAAGGCAAGGTACGGCGCGCTTGTAACGGCGGCGGGCGGCGCGCAGCCAGCCAATTTCCCACTAGACGCCCACAGGCTCAGGGCGCCAACCACAGCCAATCGCTGCGCCTTGGAACTTGGGCTCTCATACTTGCCGACTTCAACTCTTGCAGGCCCAGATCCATTCATCGCCGGAACCTTCTAGACCCCAGCCAGCCTCGACTACCTACCTATTCTTGGCCTTGGTTCCCGCCGCTGCGGTTCAGCCGCCGTCCAGCCAACCGCCGTCGCGCTGTGAGTCTCCTACGAGACGCGTTTCGAGCCAAGACGGGCATAGACACCGGCACTAGAGAATAGAGTCCATCTGTCCAGTCGGGCGGCTATCGACATCCCGGTCCCGAGACGCAAGATTGTCCTTCTAGTGCCCTTTCCCTTACCCATGGGCTATCCTTGTGCAACACCAGCAGAAGAGTCTTTGCTCCTCCTGTCAAGCCCCTTGAGCGCTTCCCCAGACGACTCTGCGACTGTCTTGGCTCGGCTACCGCCATGTCTATGCGCGATATGATGAGATGCACTAGCTGTTGCTACGCTAGATAGGCTTCTGCCGGGCTCGTCGCCTCGATCGATGGCATGCTCTTAGCCGCGCCTCGTCCCGCCCCTGTCCTGTTCCTATCGTACCCTGCCTCGCCTTGAACTAGGTTCTCTCGTATCAAACTCGTTGTTGTCCTAGGCCCGTTTCCTCGACCACGGCCATGCTGCCCAACGATAGGCCACGGGCTCTCGTGCTGGGCCGTCCGTCTGCCCACGATATCAACCCACAGAGTCCCCCTCATCTGGCCATTCTGTTTCTTCCTCACCAGCCAAGAAAGTGTTTCTGTTTCGTTCTTCGGGTGCCTGCCTTGCCCTGTCATGCTTGCTTGATTGCCGTGCATGGTGTGTGTAGCTCAACACGCCCCCCTTGTGTCGTCTGATTGCCTCTTTCTTGTGCGTCCTTTCGCAAATCCCTTCATTACCACTCGTCCCCCCCCGCCAGCATCTCTCAAACTATCCCATCCGTTCGCTGTCGTGCACTGGGGCTTCTGTCGATAAGCTTTTTTGCTCTCTTGCTCACCATTCACATACTCGGCATCACTTGTTCGTGACTCACGAACACCAAGATGCTAAGCTAAGAGGGGTGGTTGACAATTTTCTTTTTTCTCTCTCTTTCCTTTGTCACCTCTTCTCTTCTATACCACCACTTGGTTTCCTTTAAACACAACTCTTTTGTTTCCTTGTGTTTTTCCTCTCTTCTTCTACTTCTCTTTGAGGTTCAGCAGGACTGACCAAGCCAATTCAACCTCCCCTACGCCGGCCGCGGGAAACACATCACAACTCGCTTCTCGCCCTCTCACATTCTCTCGTCACATCTCAGACAATACAACACGACCCTCAACTCTTTATTGTTAAAGAGTTTCCGACGACTCCCAGCGGTTTCAGTCTCTTCTGCCTATTCATTGACGGTTTCGGGCGCTTTCATTGTTCGTCACTGGTCAATCGGTCGCCTCACACTCCATCAGTGTTGGCCACTGTCAAGCGAATCAACACAACAGTCAGGACAAAGCAACAAGCCCACTCACTGTTCCCGCACATCAAAACAATCGCCGCCCCTTTCTTCAACAATAAACAATAAATCACCCGCGAGAGCCAAGTGGCGGGCTCCGCTTCTTTTCCGCTCCCTTTTGCTAAGAAAATAGCATCACACTCATTCTTACAACTAGAGTCACTCAGAAACTCTCACTTCTTTTCAACTGCAAACTCAAACTCTGATCGAAAGCATCGATACGATACCAACTCTTACTCTATCCGCAACTATCACCAGAATCTTCACGCGACAAGTCCACCATGAAGATCTCCTTCCCCTCCGGCCTCGCCCTCGCGGGGTCCACCCTCATCTCCTCCACTACCGCTCACTCCTGGGTCGAATACGCCTACAAGCTCGCTCGAAATGGCACAATGACTGGCAACATCGGCTATCCCCGTGGATACGTGCCTCGTGATTCAACCAACCCCCCCTGGACCGACACGATACCCCAGAACCTCCTCCCCGTCACCGGCCAACCCGCTTACTCAGGCGAAGAGGTCCTCAACAAGTTCAAGCTTGAGAAGAACCCCGAGTTTGCCATGCTCGAAGCTGCCCCTGGCGACTACATTGCCGTCATGCATCTCGAGAATGGACACACCACTCTTCCCCAGAACCAGCCTAAGAAGCCTAAGAACCGAGGAACTATCTACTTCTATGGTACTTCCGAGCCTAAGGAGGAGGAGAAGCTCTTTGACGTCCACCTTGTCTGGAACAAGGAGGGCACCGGCGGCGACAAGCGAGGCCGTCTCATCGCAACTCGCAACTACGATGACGGCCAATGCTACCAGCCCAACCCTGGCGAGCTCAGCACTGAGCGCTCTAGCGAGCTGGCTCCCCAGGGCGCCCTCCCCGAGAAGGAACTCGCCTGCCAGTCCGACATCAAGCTGCCTGACGACCTCAAGGCTGGCGACATCTACACCATCTACTGGTACTGGGACTGGCCCGACCTGAACAGCGAAGAGATCGACATGGATGCCACCAAGGACGGCAAATTCCCCTGGGCCGGCACCTTTATGCGCGGCGAGAAGGATCCCAACGGCTTCACCATGAACGCCATTGCCCGCAACGAGAGCTATTCGAGCGTCATCGACATCAAGATCACTGGCTCCAAGGCCGATTCCTTTGCCGCCAAGGACATGGGGACTCTGGACTGGGTTAAGGACCAAAACATCTACTCTGCCGGTATCGAAGCCCAGATGAAGACCAACTTCCAAGTCGACGTCGACGGCAACCAGGGCGGCGGCAGCGGTGCGCCAGCTCCCACAAACCCTACGACTCCTACCGCCACTGTTAAGCCTACCGCGACTGCTCCGGCTGACGGAGGAGCTGGAAGTGGCGATGGCGTCGCTACAGTGACGGTGACAGAGACGGTGAAGCCGCCGGCTACTGTCACGACTGTCTATGTCACTGTACCTGCTGACTCCATGACTCAACCGGCACCTGAGCCTACAGGAGGAAACGATGGCACCGAGACGTCGACAACTACAGTCATGGTCACCAAGACCTCAACGCCTTCTGACCCTGTGGCTGCTCCTCCATCTACGTCAACAGTGTTTGAGACCCCCACCACCACTCGTCCCAAGGCCCAGCCGACAAACGACCAGCCCGTGCAGCCCTCGACGGTTGTCCAGACTCTCACCACCCACATCTCGTCCAAGCCCTCGGTGACAAGCGATGTTGTCTCCCAACCGACCCAAACCGTCGTCGAGACCTTGACAACTCACATCAACACGCCTTCGTCCACGACAGCCGGTGCTCCGCAGCAGACCATCCCCGGTGGCCAGTTCCGCGAGACACCCGAGCCCGTCAACAGTGGCTCACCCACCCAGACCAAGAGCGACGGTCCTCCCATTCCCTCGGGCTTCTTACGCCGGCGTAAGAACTGGGTGTTTGGGGACTTTTAGGCCCCCCGTCTCCCAAGCCCTCACCCCTCGAGCAGATAGACATTCGGCATCTGCCAGCAAGGGGCTCATCATCCATCGCCCTTTTCTTTCTCTCAGGTACATAGAACGGCCATGCCTCTTCTTTCGCTCCTAAACGGGCGAATACGAGAACATGACCAAAAAAGGGGGTCAGGCGCGCCGGTCGCATATAACGGCGTTGGATA
Organism: Fusarium sp. JS1030; assembly: GCA_000966855.1. NCBI lineage: Eukaryota > Fungi > Ascomycota > Sordariomycetes > Hypocreales > Nectriaceae > Fusarium > Fusarium sp. JS1030. Next base: position 95,374 of record JWIW01000008.1, read on the forward strand.
CATGATACCATTTGATTTAACACATAACGCTCCTCCTCGCCCCTTTCTTTGCTTCGCCGTCTTAGGGCGGCGTCAAAGAAGCGAGCAAAGTCTGGAAGCGAACGACTCTCTTACTCTCTTTTCGGCATGAGGATCTGATTTATGAAGCATGTTTACTTGTGGTTTGTTTTGCATGGGAGCGATGGATCATCTCTGAGGGCAGTAGTCCCCTAGCTTAAAAAAATTCGAAAGCGGTTCGCATCAACTTGTGTTTCCTCGTGCCTGGTGAAACGTGTTTGCATTGTATCAGTGACGAGTGACCGTGTTCAATATGTGTTTATCTGTTCAACGTAATTTCCCTAACGTTGTCATTTCGGCAATCGGCCTGACACAGTGTGGCCGATGGCGTACAGGCTGCAAGTAATCTAACTCGAGAGGCACGAGTGGAACATGGCACAAGACGACGAAAACCGCCGATGATGGGGGTATTGAGATGGCATTCCGACGGGTGTCGACGCAATTCTGTGACCTCGACCCCTGTCCAGTCCTCGGGTGTGTCTGCCGGTCTAGCTTCAGTAACTGTCTCCTGTCCTCGACTCTCAAGTCTCGCTGTGCTAGGAGATGGAAAGATGGTAATCACTACATCTCACCACACTGGGCGATAACCACGTCAAGGTTGGGGACATCCTTGCCGCGGTAGCCCGTCTTGGTAGCCTCCATCTTTTTGACGACGTCCATGCCGTCGACAACCTTTCCAAAGACTACATGCTTGTTGTCAAGAAAGGGTGTAGGAACGGTGGTGATGAAGAATTGAGAGCCGTTGGTGTTGGGACCGGCGTTCTGTAGGACACTGTGAGCGTCTGGGCAACCAAAGAGTAAAGGGGGAGCATACGGCCATGGACAATAGACCTGGTTGGTCATGCTTAAGAGTAAAGTTTTCATCCTCGAAGGACTTGAAGCCCCAGATACATGTCGACCCTGTGCCGTCGCCGTTGAGAAAGTCGCCTCCCTGGCACATGAAATTTGGGATCTAGTTTCGGTGCGAGTTAGCCAGTGACACCTCGCGGCAAGGAAGGATAGATAGAAGCAAACAGGTGTATTGTGCAAGGGAAGACTTACTATGCGGTGGAACTTGGAGCCCTTGTAGCCCTGAGGGCGGCCGGCAGGGTTCTTGGTCTCGCCGGTGCAAAATTGGCGGAAGTTTTCTGCTGTTTTGGGGACGACATCTTTGAAGAGCTCAAAGGTGATGCGGCCAAGGGGTTCACCTGGAGAAGGGGTGTGAGTTGTTGAAGTCTGGGAGAGATATGTGAACCGAGTAAAGATGGATTGACGATGACAAGTACAGCAAGTGAGCCATGAGATGTGACGTTGCGGAGCAAGGGTAATCCATCTCCGGTTCCCTTGGTGGCCCTTGGGAATAGCTTCACAAAGCCATTCGCCGATCGGAGCTAGTTCATGCTCCGTACATGCCGGCTCGGGGACGGAGCAAATTCCATGAGGTTGAAACGCCGAAGACGGAGAAACAGGCAGACTTACCTCCGATGGTGATGTCGAAGAAGACACTGCAAAGACGAGCCAAGCATCAGCCCACACCCACACACACCCACACTGACTCGAAGCGTGTACCCTCTCCACCGTTCCCTTTTTACCGGGGGAGGTTCCTGCATCGCCACCGGGCGTAACTAGGGACCGGTCGAGAAGAGCCATAGGCGCACGGGAGAAGGACGGACTTACAGAGGGTTTCCTGACTCGGGGAGTTTTGTGGGCGGCATCACGGCAGGTTCGAGGCGTGATCGTTTAAACGGGCCTTGACTACAAGCTCAGCGGTTGAAGATCAAGAACTGCTTTTGTTAATGGATGCGAGTGCCTCTTCTTGGTGGTAGGTGGTAAGTGGCCTGCAGGACGATGGTTTTGCATGGGGCGAGACGAAAAGATGGAGACGCTAGAAACCCAATTGGGAAGTCCCTATGAAGGGCGGGGAGCTTCTGGTAGGCTGGTGGCGGGGTTGCTATTGGAAGAGAAACTCGACGTCTTTTTTCTACACTGCAATACAGTACAGTACTGTACACCAACAACCCGACATGACTTGTATCAGGAACCGCCCGGTCTCTGGCTTGATCCCGACGTTTGGTGACGTTTGGTGACGGCTAACTTTCTCCATAAATGGGTCCTGTACACATCCGTCGCGATCCAAGGATGCTGCACCCCCGTGATATTGGATTCAACCAAGAGGCGGGGGTAGCACCCGGAAAGCCATGAATCGGTGCAACACCGTCCGGGCGCACGCGGGGAAGCCGCACGAGGCGGAACCTGACTATGACGGATCTGGAGAGACTGCATATTCGTTGCGGGTGAATACTGATGGCGTTATCCTACAGTGATAGGCTCATACGCCCACAGGCCATCGTGCCTGGCGCCCTTCTCCATTCGCTACATGGGTGCAGCCCTCCTCTGCTAAGCTCTGGCGCGAGCACCGGGAGCCGGGTCAAAGAGGCACCGAGCGCTGCGATCGCCAAAGAGGCTGACGAGGTAGCCAGACAGAGCATGACGGCGATGCGGTGGCAGATGCAGGAGAGAGTCAGGGTCCATCCATCCTCGTTACACCATTCAGAATTATTATTAATCGGCAAACATGATCACCACCTGCTAAGACTAGGTCAGAGATCTTCCGTGATGGGCAGTCAACGTTGAAACAACACTCAAAGTATACGCAGCCAATCTGGACAATCTTGCGTCAGAAGAGCCAAGAAACAAAGCCTCGATCTGAGTACGTATGCTCGATGGACGTGTCTCAATGACACCCATTGAATCCCATGTCCAATACGCTGCGGGCGTATTGCAGGGATCGATCTCTTACACAGCCTGATGTTGACGACAGCAGCAATGCCTCGGCATTCGCTCATGCATTCTGAACAAACACTCGTCAAAGACAATTCCTAATCCAATGCCAAAAAAAAAAAAAATGTCTGGCAAATACCGAGATTCCCGGACTTTGGGAAAAAAAGGGCCCCAAAACGAAGATCTGACGTGGGTCTGGTTTACCAGTCGTCTGACTGTCAGGTCCTTTGAGTGTCCAATAAATGCGTCATAGCCCCGTCAGGATGCCAGGAAGCACAGCTTCTAGGAGCTGTCAAGTGCCGGGATGCGCGGGCAAGCAGCATAACGAGAGTCGAAAAGAAATACGGTGAAAGTGAAGTCGACAGCATCAAGAACCCGACGAGATGGTCACGTTGTGGAGGCCCCCGTTGAAGCCGAAGCAGCCGCTTGTTCCGTCTAGTCCGCACGTTCCGGCCGGTTGAGGCTTTGGACTTTGGACGCGCCTTATTCCCGTCCCTGGCAGCAGCTTGCCGCTGACTGTGACCAAGCGAGCGAGGCATTTTGGGCTTGGCCCAATCGCCACTGCGGAGGGACGATACGCAAGCAAGCAGCCGACGAGCTAAGCCAAGCCAAAACATCCTGGCTTGCGTCCATGCAGTGGTGGTGAGCAGACACAACCCACACAGCTGAATCGGCGCTAGGGAGCCGTGTGAGAGGCCATTGGGATGCACTGTAATTTACCTCGATGCTCCTTGATACTCATTGACTGTGTTTCATGACTGCTTGATGTCAGAAGCAGGCTGCGTTAATGGGCCGCTCGTAGACGGACGCGCAATGTGCGACCTTTATTTACAAACTCTGTTCTTTTTTCCTTGCTGGCGGTGCCTGTCATTACCATCCTGAGACACACGTCAATGGGAACCGAGTTTCAAGATGGCGGCGTCTGGGTGTGAACTGTCGTGCAGCAGGCTTTAGGATGACATTTGGTTACACATTTGCAGCAACGTCGTCATTGTGAATAAAGGAGTCGTCGTCCTTGTGTTTCTCTCAGAAGCAGGGAATGAAGGCGTTTGTTTTACCTCCACGACCGTTCTGTGGACAAACGAGTATGCCATCATAGCATCTGCCGTTAGACGCCTTCTTCAAGCCTTGAAGGGACGATCCGAACTTATGAATGTGTCCCGACGAGCTGGCTACCTTGAACAGCTAGTTTCGCAGAGACAGCGGCGGGAGCCAAAGAACGCCAGGGCCGCCATATCAGAAACTACAAGCTCGCCTTGAACTGTGGCGGCCAAGTTGTAGATCTCGAACCGTAAAAACTGTCGAGGGGCTGGTTGCCGTTAGAATTCCCGAGCCGCTGGGATCTTGAACCAAGCTTTTTCTCCAACACCCGTTCGACGCTGCGCCGCTTGTCTAGACCCCAAGGTTTTTGGGGCGGCGGCCGACAGCTGGCCATTCCCCGGGACCATTCAGCCTCAATGCGCACCCCTTTTTTCTCAAACTGCTGTATGAGGACTCTGATAGGCGCATGCATCTCTATTTGTTGATGCGTATTACTTTGCTCAGCAATACGGCTGCTGCTGCTGATGGGGAGGAATACGGTGCTCAGACGCTGGTTGGGCAAGGCCGGGCTGAGACAAGCTGAGCCGGCATCAAGTGGAGCAGGGCGCGCGAAGCGCTCGGGTTTTCGTCCAGACGTGGTCGAGAATTGGGTCTGAGAGACGTCAAGTCAACAAAATAATAAACAATGCATGCAATGCATGTGAATGCGTCAAGTCAACAGTCACAGGAGGCCCCTGACGGTGCAACCCGGTTTCTCGGAAAGTTGCGCTGGCGTATCGTGCAGTGGCGATCGGGGCTGGCCATGATGGGATGAGGATCCATGGTGGTGAGATGATGGCATTCCGGGATTGGCGAGGGTGTTGATAGTTTATTAGATATGGATGTATTGATACTGTACTGGGTGCTACAGAACACAGTTCACTAATATCGGCGAGCTGCAATTTATTAATCAAGAATTGCCGGGTCATCTCCAGCTCGCGTACGGAGATGCCGACGACAAACTATCGAAACCCGATTTCCCAGTTGGATCGGGTCCCGTCCGTCCCGTCTCAGGCCCTTGTCGACAAAAGAGAGAGATCGCCGTCAACAATCAAGCAAGCACGGCGCCCAGGCCCACGACGGACCCAAAGGCCCAGAGGAACCCCCGTCGTCCCCGTGCTTTCGCTACTGCAGGGCTCCACCTCCCCCGCGGCGCTGCGCCACGAATGTCAGCGGCAGCAAAAGAAGCGCAAGAGTTCCCCAGGGTTAGAGGGACCTTCTGATGGTGAGCTCCGGTTGTCTAGACCCTGAATTGCTCTAGAGGGAAGTCTAATACGAAGCGTCGTCATCCCACTGGGTGCTTCCACAACGGATCTGCACGGCAGATTGCCCTCGCGAGCCTGGGGCCTCGAGACAAATTTCAAATTGATAAAGTCATGATGGGATGCCATGGGGATGCACGGATGCCAACACGAACCATTTATCACATCGAGTGATCCCCTGCTGTGGCTGTCACACGCGAGATGTTGAAGACGCCCTCCTGTTCTTGGCCCCCAGAATCGAGACCATTCATCCAATTGATTTTCATTGTTGTTGATTGACTCACGGATCCGGCCCAAGCCATCCGCCAAACCCAAAACCAACAATACCAGCGTATACATACAGGTTCACGGGCCCAGCGTATTCCCCAATCCCGTCGTTGCCTCCGTCTTGGTCTTTAAAATCCCTCGTCGGCCCATTATTATATACTCACGGCGCAGCAGTCGAGGCCCGTCGAAAAAACAACGACCAGAGGGAGACGAAAAAAAGTCTCGCGAGTCTCAAACCGGCAGCACATCCCACCAACCACCACCTCACCTAGTTAGCGGCCCCAGCTTCCATCTCAAACCTCCCCAGACACACAGCGCAGAGAGGCATTTTGAGACGAGACGGGGGCAGACTCCAGCCACGGGCATCAGACCGTCAGAGCAAGCATTTCTTGTGTTGCAGAGCCACAGCTTAAATCTCACCGGGAAGTGGAAAAGACAGGCCCGGACACCCCTGCTGAAAAGAGGCTTCCCCCTGTCAACCACGCCAACCTCTCTCCAGTGGGAAGACACGACCTCCCTCTTCAGGCCCTTGGCTTGTCTCTCCACTGGCCCTCCAGGGCATCTCCAGAATCTCTCGGGCGCTGGACTGCCCCTCGCCAGCGGCCACTGTAGGCCCTCGTGCTCCAGAAGTGTCAGGCCAGGTACCCCGGCACAGTGTTTCTCACGGCGCTGGCCCCACCCACCAATCGCCCTCTGGCCACTCAGCTTTGGTCGTTCATCCCCGGCCCGGTTTCGCTGGGCCCATCCCCCATTCCTCGCTCCTGCCCTTCTGCTCTTGCTCTCTTTTTATCCAGCGGGCGTCCACACTCGCACCTGCCCTGGGATCTCTTCTTCCCTCTTTTGCCTTGTCCTGCCACTCCACCTGCACCTCCCTCCCGCGCCGCCCATTCTCACCCCATCCAGATCCATCCTCTTTCACTCCTCCGGAAGTCGAGTCTCTTTTTTCCCTCTCCATCGTTTGCCAGAGGGAAAGGAAAGCGGAAGCGATTGCAGGTCAAGTCTGCCGGCCAAGGTCCATCGTTTCGTGTAAAAGCAAACACTGCAGTAAAGTGCCTTTGCCTCTGCATTTACCGTGCCGCCCTCCCACTGCGCCGAAACGCCCTGGTCCCTCCCGTGAGAGTTTCTGGCCTTGAACGGCCCATGGTACCCGTACGGCAGCCCGCGAGTCAATTCGAGCAAGCCTCCCGTCGCTCTGTGTCTGCTCTCGCCGTTGCCTGACCGTGAAGATGGCTGTCATCGATCAGTTGTTGACCGAGGTCACTCACGTCGTCATTCGCGCCGCTGCTGCTGAGGACTCGTCGTCGACCACGACCTCTCATGCCAGCGCCCAGACGACCGATTCCGATAACAACGACAACAACAATAACAACAATAATGGGTCTAGCTCACCTCTGTTATTCTTCGTTGCCCTTGGTTTCGGTGTCGTATTCACGAATTTATGGTGAGACTCTGCTGACGCATGCGTCCAACTTCGGCTGCACGACGATAACCGGATGCGTATATAAAACTGTTCTAATACCTCTCAGGATTATTGTCGGTGTCAAATATTGTTTCCGATACAATGCCAGAAATCGACAGATGCGAATGAACGAGGATGGCGAGCCCATCACTCTCGAGAACATGCCTCGACCTCATCGCCGCCGCCGTGAGAAGAAGCTAATGACGATGGATGAGGTCAACGATAAATTCCCAATGATGAAGTACAAGACGTGGGTTTCCGATCGTGCAAAGGAGGGCCTCCCGACCACCGGCGGCGTTTCGGCTCCTCCGACTCGACCCAACAGCATACGAGATGCCGATGGAATTGTGCCAGACTTTTCAGCCAAGGAACGCGACTCAACCGATGAACCGCCATCTACCGGTGCTGTTCCAAAGGCCGAAGGCGAGATAACGGGCGCAAGCAATGCCGCAGAGACACCAGCCCCCGCGGCTACAGCAACGGCCGCAGTACCAGTGTCCGAGAAACCCAAGGACGCCCCGACAACACCCGCCGAGAACGGTCAGACTGGTCAGACTTCGACTACCCAGACAGCAAACAACAACCAGCTTCAGCGAGTATCAAGCGAAGACAGCGATGATGAGGACGATCATATTGACGGTGCACTGCCACCTGAGTGTTTGGAAGCACCGGGCGACACATGCGCTATCTGCATTGATACTCTTGAAGATGACGATGATGTCCGTGGCTTGACTTGTGGCCATGCTTTCCATGCTGTCTGTGTCGATCCATGGTTGACTAGCCGTCGCGCATGTTGCCCTCTTTGCAAAGCCGATTACTATGTACCCAAGCCCCGACCCGCGCCCGAGGCTGCCAACGACGCCGCGGCCAACAACGGGTCAAGCTTTGATCCTCGTAACAACCCGCGGTTCAACCTACCTGCCGCGATCCGTTCTGCTTGGATCCGAGGGCCTCGTAGCGCACGGAGCGTACAACCTCAAGACACTCCCCGGCGCCGACGGTCGGAGAGGAGGCCTGAGGGAACTTCTGAGCAGCCTCAGCAAGACGTGCAACAACCTGCACAAGTTCAGCAAGCCTCAGAAGGCACCCAAGCGCCGAATGGTGGGGTGCTTTCTTCTGTGCGTGGCGTCTTTCGGTTTGGTCGACGGAGGCAGGATCAGCCAACTGGTCAAGAAGGCCCGGTCACTGAGGCTGTAACACCATCACAGCTTGAGGCAGCAAACCGCCCTGCAGCGGCCGCGCAATGAGGCGGATATCGTTTTTATTATTATTATTACATAACGACACGACTTTTTTCTAGCGATGGCTTTCTCTCTTTTTTGCTCCCGACAGTGACATACATGTTGGGCAACCGTCATGAATCTTCACACTATAAAGGGGTCGACTTTTGATGACACGGCATGTTTGTTTCAGACCGCATAAGATACACGTGGGCAGGCAAGACGGAAACGAGGTAGGTATGTGAATGAAGGATGTATAGGACTTGATGAGCTATATACACCCTTAACAAGGGTATGCGAGTAGCGTTTCTCATGCCTCGTATGCACCGAAGAGAGGGCGAGGATAGCACGGGAGGATTTGCTGATTTTCACTAAAGGCATGTTTATGTGTAAGACAGGAGGGATTGCAACTTGCATTGGGCTGGAAAACTGGGTTTCAGCTGGTAAGGAACCGGAGCAGCGGAGTTTAGGCGGTCATGGGCCTTTCGATAGTCGGGTGGTTCAATGAGATATTTGCCCCATCCACTTAAGTGGTTCATTCTCGTATCTATCGTGACAAGTACTGTCAGACGTATAATGTGTTCGCTAAGCAAGATGTCAAGATGCTATAAGTAGGATCCCTTTTGGAACCTGCCGCCAAAATTGGCAGCTTTGTTCATGAGCTCTCTCCTCTGAGCCGTCCCTATCTTCCCACCCAATGCCATGTCCTTCTCTCTGTCAAAGCCTCGTTTGCTCGGGTCATCCTCCTCTTCAGCTTTTTCCCCAGCCTTTTCCCTCCGAACTTGATGCTCATCGAACAGGCTTCTGCCTCTTTGGGCTTCAATGTTGGCGGATATCTTGCGGTCTCGTTCTTCTTCCTTGCTCGACTTGACTGCCTTGGGTGCGTCATCTGCAGCCTTATCACCGCGCCCCAGCACCGAATCTTGTAAGCGCTTGAGCTTCTCTTCGGGCGTCTCGGTCCATATAGATGACACGGTTGAGGGCCCAGAGGAGGCAGATGGTTTGGAAGCGAACTTGCGGCTACGGATCTTGGTCGGGTCACGTTCGGAGTAACCAGATGCTGATGGCGGCGCGAGCATCCACGAGTCTCGCTGAGGAGCCGGCTCAGCTGTGGGCATTTGTGGCCCTATCGTGGGTTTCTTTGCATTAGAGGCGCCCGGCAGGGCTGGACCGTAATCATCTTCTGAATCAGAGTCGGACTCAGGTGAGGCATCGGGGCGTGAGGAGATGTCCGCAGGCGGCGGCGCAGGGCCAATCCTCGGTTTTGGTAGCGCAGGACCAGTATCTGAATCTGAATCGGAGTCGAGGTCTATCTCGTCTTTGTTGGATGGCGGCAGGGATGGGCCGATGGAGGCCTTTTGAGGAGCAGGCGCGCAGGGGCCGTATTCGTCGTCCGAAGCGTCGAGGTCGATTTCATCCTTGTTCTTTGCTGGCGATTCACTGCGCCGGTGCTTGGTGCATTGTGAACCTTCCTCCTCCGGTGTGCGTTTCCGCTTGGACAGATGGGGTGGCATTTGAGGCCCAATTGAGGACATGATTGATTTTTATCTCGAAGTCTGTCTTGGGTTTCGTCGTGTAGGTATATGGGTGTAACATCAATCAAGAAGCTCTCTCCATGTGGGTTCATGTCGCGCGGATGCGACCCCCAGAAAGACGTCACAGCGCAGGTCGCCCGGAGAATCACCGGCCCGCCCTGTCTGTCAACTGCCCTGCGTTCGGCTGCGCCGCTGCCAACCTCCACTGTTAAGGCAACCGGACGGGGCTGCATGCGAATTACGAACTACGTAGCTCGACATAGCTCCAGCTTGCGCGACGCCTCCAAAGTCCAGGCCACCACCACTCACGAGCCGAGGAGACTGTTCTTCCTGAAACGCCAGAGAGGCAGTCCAAGATCCTGTTCTTCTCCTGGCCTCTTCAGCGAGAAACCCGTACGAGTTCGCGAGCGTTTGCGTTGCCCCTCCGACCTAAACCTCGAACGAGCTCCATACCACTTGTTGCCTTATCGCAATCAAAACCACAGCCACCGCACAGCTCCCTCCCGCAGGCCATGACCTCGACGCGGTAGTGTTTGCGCATGCAGTGATGGAAGCCACGGAGCAATGGCCGACCCAGAAGATTTGTCGCTCGCCGGAGACGGGGGCTCAGACAATGGCGATTCGATAAACGATGCGCCTGAGGAGGCTGGTGTTGGTCTTGATGATGGTCCACTTGGGGAGCTCTCGGACAGCGATGGGCCAGATCATCGCCCAACGCCAGCCGCAATAGGGAACGGATCCGTCACGAATCGATACCGCGAGATCATGCAGCAGCAGCATCAGGATAGCTCGGATGTGAGCTCTTTGGGTGGCAGTTCGTTGCACGGCCTGCCGAAGCGAGCCGGGAGTCCCATCGATTCGGTTCTGTCGGGACCTGATGATACACCATCTATTCAAGTAGGAGCTCTCGCTTTTCTTGACCACCTTGTCCCGTCTAATCAGTCATAGGGTTCATTCATCTCCTCCCCTGGAAGCAGCATCCTCCCATCGGTAGCCTCACGTCCCGGCTTGAGTAGTCCCTCACCCTCCTTCCGACCATTCGACCGTCGATTCCAGTCTCGCATCTCCTCATCCGCAAACCATACACCTCGCTCGTCGTCGCCAGGATTTCCTTTCCTTTCCAGCCATAGCCGCAATGTTTCTATCAGCTCGCAATTCCTCCTCGACCAGGCCGACCTAGAAACCCCAACACCACCATGGGAGGTAGTTCGGTGGACAAGACTCCGAAAGCTCAACAGCCACGCGTTTTCCGAAGCAGGAAAGCGAAATTTTGGGTCACCAACATGCCTAGCTGTGTCGGCAACAATAGTGCTAGGAACGTCCAAGGGAATAATATTGGTGTTTGATTACAACCAAAACCTAAAGATGATCATTGGCCCAGGAACCAAAGGTAAGTTTCTTGGGGAGCCTCTCTCATGAATTGCAAATCTGACTGGGTCTAGCTGTTGAGTCTGGACCGATCACGGCTATCGCAGTATCTGCAGATCATACCACAATTGCTGGAGGACATGCGAGTGGTTACATCTTCACATGGGATACGAGCCGTGCATCGAGACCCTTCCTAACAATACCACATCTGGACCCTATGCAACTTAAAAACCGCACCGCTGATGGCCATGTACCTGACGTCTCAATCACGCACCTTGGCTTTCTTGGAACCCGACACACAGCACTCGTGTCGGCCGACGATCGTGGAATGGCATTCTCTCATTTAGCGACCCGCGGAACAGGGGCTCTTGGACGAACTGTCAAGACACATAGAATTCTTGGCCGATATCCAGATGCGCCAACACCGGCAGGGAAAACAGTCAAACCCAGCACCGTCCTCGCCTTTGCGCCTCTGCCGCTGGGCAATGTTGAGTGCTCAACCGACACGCTCGGTTTGACGGCCATGCTGACACCTTATCTCCTGGTCATTGTCTCGACTACTCCTGTAGCGCAGACCCAGCACAAGTCGGCACGTCCCAAGGATGTTCCCCCGCACAGTGCCATGACTGGCTGTTTGGCCTGGTTCCCGGCTGTTAAACTAAAAGTCCCAGATCCTCACACTGGAAGCGATATTTCAAAGGTGAAGCTCGCTTATTGCTGGTCGAATATCCTAACGGTGCTAGACGTGGACGAGTACCCACGTGAAGACAAAGATCAGCCGCCGTCTTACAGATTCAAAGCCCGGAGTCGGTGGAAGTGCGAAGAGGCCATCGTTGCCGTTCAATGGCTCAGCAGATCAGTGCTAGCGGTACTTACGATATCACAGAGGATGATCGTCCTCGAAGACAGAAGCATGCGCATGACGGAGGCGTTTGACCTCTTGCAAAAATACATTTACCATGCAGATCTATTCTCGAAACAACTGCACACGCTCGTCGAGCAGCTCGACGAAAACGATTCCTCCATGCATGGAGTTGTTGCTGATGCATTCTACATGAGCTTCAAGGCATATAAGGGGAGGATATTTTTGCTCGGTTTCAACGAAGTGTCAATCGGCGCACTGTCAAACTGGGCAGACAGACTCATTGCCATGATGGAAAATGGGGACTATATTGGGGCTATTCAGCTGGCTACTTCATATTACACCGGCGACGCTGACAAGCTCACGGTAGGGTTGCCTGAGGATCCTGCGCTACGCCACTCCATGGTTCGAGACAAGATCATGGAGATCATCAGTGCTTCGCTGAAATACGCTTTCAGTCAGCACCAAAAGAACCCCGAGACTTGTGACGAAGATCATATGAAGCAGTTGGCGGAGACATGTTTCGCTGCGTGTCAGAGCATCAACAACACCGATTACCTCTTCGAGGAGATGTATGAGTGGTATGACGATGCCGACATTAGTGGCATCTTTCTAGAGTGTCTTGAGCCTTGCATTCTGGAGAACACCATTACAATAGCACCTCCCACGGTGGTCAAAGACATGGTTTCGCACTACGTCAGTCGGGGATGGGAGAGTAGGCTTGAAGAGATGATCTGCCATATGGAGACGGCGACGCTGGACCTGGATCAAGTAACTCTCTTGTGCAAGCAGCACAGCCTGTATGATGCCCTCATCTATGTCTGGAATCAGGCTCTCGGCGACTATATCACTCCCATGATTGACCTCCTTTCGCTCCTGGTCCCTCTCATGGTGGATGGAGACTTTACGGCGAGCAACCCAGCAGATGACTTCTTTAGCATCAACGCTTTCAAAGTCTTCCCATACCTCTCTTACACCCTTACTGGGAGGGTTTATCCTAATGAGGAGCCGATGAGTGACGAGGTCGCGACCAAGGCCAAGGCTGAAATCTACTGGTTCCTCTTTTCGGGCAGAACCATCACTTGGCCCAGAGGCAGCGGACAAGAGTTCCGTACCATTCCCGACGCTGACTCGCAACCGTCGTTCCCATATCTCCGCATGATTCTCAAGCTGGACGCGCCCAGCTTTTTGAGTGCATTGAACGAAGCATTCGAAGATCCGTTCTTGAACGACTTGACTGACCAGCAAACCAATGGGAGCTCCAAGGGGGATCTACCCGAAGAACTGATCTTCGGGCAGACCATAAATCGACAGTACATCCTATCGATTCTGCTTGATGTCATGAACCCCAATGACTTTGCGCCTGAAGACACCATTTACCTCGACATGTTCATTGCGCGAAATCTTCCCAAGTTCCCCCAGTACATCCTGTTTTCGGGCACCACGCTCTCGCGCGTCCTTACTGGGCTCTGCAACTATCCTGGCCGTGATCTAGCAGAGGACGCACAGCTCAGCGCTGAGTATCTGCTCTCCGTCTATCACCCTTCGGACATGCCAGATCTGATGCCACTATTCAAAACGGCAGGATTCTATCGCATACTGAAACGCATTTACAAAACGGATAAGCAATACGGCAAGCTGGTTCAAACTTTCTTCGAGGATCCGGAAGATCAAGAACTGGTGTTTGAGTGTCTTTCCGACTGCTTTCGACCTCAATCCGGCCTAAGCGGACGTCAGATCCATGAAGTATTGGATGTTGTCAAGGACCATGCTCGGGATATTGTGGAACTCGGCCCCGAGGACGCAGCGAGAACTTTTGTCGCTCAGGGCCTGGAGCTTCATCAGCACATCCTAGACTCAGCAGAAGATGCGCCTGATTTGCAGCATGTTTACTTGAAGACTCTGTTGGAACCGGAGGAGTCGTCTTCGGAAGACAAAGCAACACCCGCGCGCGACCTTGTCGAGCGCTATGTGCAGCTCATGTGCAAATTCGAGCCGTCTCATGTATCAGACTATGTCGGTATGGTACAATCCACCGATTTGAGACTAGAGAAGCTACTCCCCACGATGGAGGAGACGGGTGTGATCGACGCGGCTGTTGTTCTGATGGCTCGCGAAGGTCAAGTAAAGGATGCTATGGAGCGGTTGGTCAAGCACCTCGGAACTTTGGAATCGGCAATGCAGGGGCTCTTGACCGGTGCTGAGGATCAAGATAATGGGGCAAATCTTGGATACGCTGCAGAGGATCTGTTGCAAGGCCTCCAGAAATATGTGCACGTTGGCATCTGGCTCTGTCAGGGCCAAACAAAGAGTTCATCGAAACGGTCCAAGGTGGTGCAGAAAACTCCAAAGTCGGCGATGGAATCACTATCACCTGATGAGGCTCTTTGGTTGAGCCTGATTGATGCCTGCGTTCAAATCACCAAGAAACTCTCTCCTGCAATTAGCTCTGCTGCCGACGAAAACAGGAGCGATGATAGTTTCGACGAAGAGAAGCTCGTTGCCCTACTTCGCTCGCTAGTACAGCACACATTCACGGCGCTGCTGACGACGACGTCTAGCCAGATTGCGTCACAGCCAGGGTCGAAACTCTTGTCGAATGCCGGATCCAACTTATCTTTCCTCCGTATCCTGCGAGCCTTTTTGACGCAAGCGGCAGCGTCATCACCAAACCTCGCAGACCTCAGAGCGGTGTTGGCATCCATTTTCTCAGCGTATGCGTACGAGGAGTCGATCCTCAAGCTGTCGAATCGTCTTCTTGAGCGGAGTCTGTTCGTTGATGTTAAGCAGTCAGTTGAGCTTCGCCAACGAGGTTGGCGTCCCAGAGGGTCGACGTGTGAGGCCTGTAGCCGAAGGGTATGGGGGCCTGGGGTCGCGGGAGCTGCAGTGTTCGAAGCGTGGGAAGATAGACAAGCAATTGAAGACAAGAGAAGGAAAGAGAGGCTGGCCGATGCCGCGGAACGAGCCAAGGGTAATGCGGGAGAATCGGAACACAGGGCCAAGGGCAAAGGAGTCGACACAAGACCGTCGAGCATGCTCATCGAATCAAGCAATGTTGGCGGTGTGGCGGGCACGAAGGATAGCCCGATGGGGCCGTTGGTGGTGCTGGCATGTCGGCATGTATATCACCAAAGCTGCTTAGATGAGCTGCAAGAGCGGCAGGAGAACGGAGTTGTTGGGAGGGAGAGGGAGTATAGATGCCCAATCGACGGGTGAGTTTGGGGATTTTCTGAGGATGTTCTTGTACAAAGTATATGGCATAGAGACCCAAAGAGGTGGATTAATGATGATGAATGTACTTGGTATGAACGAGTCTCGCATGAATATTGTGGGTTTGGACATTATGCAACCAGCTTGAGCATCATGCGCTCACATTGCACATGCATACAGCAGACTGCGGTGAGCATTGCGCGCCATACCGCCAGCATACATATGTTGCATCGGTCATTATTTGATACCTATTTACCCTAAGGGTTGGTTGTTTGGGAAAACGTCCTGAATAAGCATGTGGAAATAGCAAATATTTGCTTGACCATGGCGATAGTTTATAGCTAAGCTTAATTGTAGTTCTGTTGCAAGATTTAGGGTAGCGTAAATAAGCTTTCGGGATGGCGTAAAGTGCTGAGAAGGACGCTAGACGCGAACCCTTGTAGCGCTGTACCTGGCCTCAACTGGGCCGACGTCACTTTCTGGCTGGCAACTTTTGAACCCTGCATCTCGGACACAGCATTGTGCGACAGCCAGACCTCGTCGCCCGCCCGGTATGTCCCTCAGCTCGGATGAAGAGGACGAGATCCTCTCGGACAACCAATCCGACGACGTCTCATCTGGCGAAGACTCTCCCCCGCGACAGCTGTCGACTAACCTCTTCGCCCCGCCATTCTACGGCCGCCCGCCCACGCCTCTCCCTCCTTCGCCATCGCTCACATCTCTCCTGCGCCCATCGCGGCCCACGACGCCAGATGCCTCGGATGACGATGCGATTGCGCCGGTGCCACGTGCCGCACCCAAGGTGCCGACGTACGAATACTACGGCTTTGTGCTGTACCTCTTCAGCAGCCTGACGTTCCTTATTTACCTCCTCTGGGGCTACCTTCCCTCGCCCTTCCTCCACGCACTCGGCATATACTACTACCCGAACCGATGGTGGGCGCTGGCGATACCGGCTTTTCTAGTCATGACGGTGGTGTACATCTACGTGGCGCTGGCGGCGTACAACACCGAGATGCTCACCGTGTCGCTATCAAGCGTCGAGACTATTGTCGACGGCGCAGGCAAGTTGGCAGAGATTGACGCCAAGGGGCGACTGCGCGGGAGCCGGAATCGCGAGCGCAAAGTAGAAGGGAACGGAAGACTGCGATGGCGCGAGATATGGAGCGAAGGAACGGATGCAGTCATGGATATTCCACTAGCAGGGGTTTGCGAAGTGTTGTATGGAGAGGGCAGAGAAGAGGAGGATGAAGAAGATTACCGGGAGGACTGAATAATGACGGTACGATAATATCAAATATCTGCATAGTAATTATAGCGATCCTGACATCAAGGAGTGGCTGAAAAGGGGCTGTTGGCTCTTACTAACTCATCTAACGTACTGTTGCGAGTAATTCAAACTGACCAAAAGCTGATAAGTACCTATACATTATAATGTGCACTTCTCAGCGATAGACCCGAATAGATAGCTACGATGTCAATGGTAAGCAATTCCGGTCTGTCTTTGTCCGAGGTCTGACTGAACATGACTTGGTATTTGCTTGGATAGTGAATTGTAAAGCACATTGTAAAGCAATGCGTTTCCTGCACGTGCATTTTGGGCATTCTGACTCTTTTTTATATGTAAGCAGCTACATAGTATTACTGTCTGGCATTGCTCAAAATAGCCGAGTTACCGAAATTGTATTTATCAACTCGCTTCTGTGCACATCTATTGGCCCCGATCACAATCAGAAACTATCCCATCATACATAGTATGTATGCTTGTCCAATAATAAAACGCCACATCTATTGATATCTGCCCATATAACCAAGAATGACGCTCTGAAGAACCAAAGAGATATTGAGATTTTAAATACTACACATAATGAATAGTTCAATTATATAAATGCAGAAACAATCGTGTACTGTGATCCTAACCATTAATCCGTCTAGTTCATCCTGCCAGTCATCGCATCCCAATAGAAATCAAAGCAAACATGCGACATTTTTCATACTCAAACATACTCAGTACTAATACAACATTGGCTCGGTTTTACTCCCGCTTTACACAGATGCTGATGTCAAATCTCAACTTTGATCCGTCGGTCAGAGGGGTACGTGTGTGTTTTTGCGTAATGCGAAACAAAACCTGCTCCTTGATGCCGCGGAAGCGAGCTTCATCTTGCTGAGGGACATCGAACACATAGTTCTGGCCCAGGGTCTCGAGTGCTATCGTGAGAGGTTGGAAGTTGGATCCCAAGCCCAAGTCCCTGGCTACTGCTGCGAGGGACATTTGGAAGATGCCCTGCCCGTCTGAAGGCGTCCAGTCCAAAATATCGATCCCGTTGGTATTGGTAGAGTAAGTGATCTTTGAAGCTTGGAGGGCAGCCGTCTGCTGACTATCGAGGACAAGGCGGCCAGCCAATGCTGCCAAGTTTGGGGTGTTGGCATTAATGGGGTTCCGCACTGGACCATGGCCTGTGCTAGGTCCAGCCTGAGACGATGGATTCATGTGTGCAGAAGTTGGTGCTTTCTTTGTAGAGGCTCGTACCCGGGGGCGACCTCCGCCATCCTGTGATTTTGATTGTCCCGCTGTCCTAGCACCGGGCTGGAGGTCTGGGTTCTGTGGCATGGAACCATGAGCAGCGTCCTTTGAAGTTGCGCCGTTCACTATAGGCTGTGTCCGCTCCTGAGAATCCGATTCACTGTCAGAAGATGACGAGGGGCGAGATGGAATAAGGTCGTCGGCCGTCTCTGACCCGGCGAAGTCCGGACGCCGAGTCAGCTTCTTTGCTCGCTTCGAAAACCGGGTCTTCTCCCCGGGAGGCCGACGAGGCCGCTTCTTTCCTTTCTGAGGTGCAGGACCACTGATAGGCTGGCGACTCTCCTCTCCTGAGTTTTGTTGTTCTTGTCGGAGGGGTTGTGCTCGGCGACTGTCTTCGGTGGACTCTGGCTGCTCAGCTGGCCGCTTATCACGGTTCTGAGTCTGGATATCCGTTAGCGAGGAGGAAAGGAGGAGGTTCAAATACATAGGGTGTCACTTACAGTCGGGGCTGCTTCTCTTGGACTGTTGGGTACGTCGTAAGGGTCAGTACCAGAAGAGTTCTGGGTTACGGAATTGTGGGTGTCGCTGGCATCCCTGGTTCCAGGTATCCCGTTGCGAGAGACTTGAGGAGGTGCCCTGTCGGTGGACAACTCAAAAGCTTCCTGAATGGCACTATAGGCAGCATCGAGGCCGTCTGGCATGTCGTTATATGGAATAGGCTCAAATTGGCCGAAATCGTAACTCCTGCCGTTAAAGGGGTCGTTGTCGCTATGCACAGATAATAAGAACGAGAAACTATCTTGAATGATGGCAACTTACACAGACTGCCTTGGGGCATTAGTAGGAGGCTCCATGCTCTCGAGGTCAATGGGATTATCCACACTGTGACCTCCCAAGGCTGGGGGACCAGAACTGGCCGGAATGTTCTGCGTCAGCTCGTTGGTGACTGTGGTTGTATATCTCTTGTATTCTATAATTGTGCGGTAAAAGAGCTTGACCATAAGACGTTGTATTCTGATAAGATGTCAGGTTGAGGACTTATCGTTGATGTAGGAGATATAGGGCAACTTTTGCTTACTGTTCACAATCCCTGGTGTACTCCAATGGCCTCTTGTTAGGAGAGTTGGGGTCGTCGGGCCAGAACTCAAGGCCTTTCCCTTCAGCGTGGAGGAAGTTCTTGGTCAACTCTACGAGTCCCTTTTGGTGAGCAGCAGTAGTCCAACTTTTGAATTCTGTTGCTGGAAGATTATTTTCGGAAACAAATTTCTCGATGTGAGCTCTGACGACCTTTTTGAAAGCAATGTCCTCAGGTCGTCCCGTTGTTCCGTATCCAAGGTCGTCGCGTAGTTCTCTCAGACGCGGAAGACTGGAGATTTTAACCTTGAAGAGTTTGTCGCCGGGCTTGTGGCGACGAGTTCCTGGGGCCATGGCTTCAGATGATTGTAGTATGTTGGGATGAGTGGACTAATATATGGATATGTGGGATGGATAGGGTCCGGTAGAGTGGTTGGAAACGCGTGAAAGCAAGACCGTGTCAATAATCTAGGGAGTCAGAGCCCAAGCGACCTGCAGAACAAAAAACTGTGCTCTCCCAAGGAGAACGACAATGCTTACCGAGTTCGACTACAGAACATTTCTCTCACGCGTCGAGACCGGGTTGATGGCAAGGGCCCACCCCCGAGGCAGACTGCGAATAGGGGGGACACCCGGCACCCGCGACAGCCACAAACTGAAGGATTTAGTTGCCTTATTTTGCTTTTTAGGTTTCTTCAGCACTTGAAGTACATTTGTGAACCATTTTATTGGACTGTCAGTTGAAGCTACCTCGTTAATCGGAGAGTTGAGTTGCAAGCTAGCCTTTCAACTAGGTGGGTTCACATACACAACTCGACTTTTTCTCTGCAACTTTCAAGTGTTTTACTCACAGAGTAAATTTAGTATTGCAGTCAGACAATGTGAGCAGAAAATCGGTGGTGACATGCCCCGACGCGCGGTGATGCCCCTAGAACAGGGGAGTGTTGTTGGTTGATGTTGGTTGAGCACAAGGCTGCATGGGCGCGACCACATTAGGCAGTGATGAGTGAGCGCCGAAAAAAATGTAGAATGCAGCCCACTTATCTGAAACGAACACGGAATAGGTGGTTATCGCCCTTCATAAAATAATAAGTCGGGACGTGGCGAGAAGAAAGGCCTAATAAGGGCTTTTTAGAAGGCACTTGCATGTAAAATCTTGGCTATTAGACTATAATAAAAGGTTAGATGAACTGCCTAGTGTCTTTAACGCTATTTTGAGACCTCTCAAGTATTAAACACCTTCCTCTTTGGATAGATAAGCCTCCAGTTAAGGTGTTGCTGTGTGAGCTCACAGAGAACGGCCTAGACAACTCATGAGCAGTGCCCCCCCGGCCCTTGCAGCAGTTCTTGAGTCATGCATGCCCGTTTATAGGACTTCATAGAGCTGCTGTGTGCATGTTAGTTGCCTTGGTAATGGTAGGGGGTGCTTCTTACGCCATCTCAGAGATGATATTCACCTTCGTACTTGGTCCGGACCACGACCGTGCGCATCTCGGGTCAACTCATTCATTTCCCTTCTGGCAGAAACGTCGGCATTAGATATTAGAATGCCGTCGTGTCCAATCAAGTCAGTAGATGTATTATCCGCTGCTGCGCGGCACAGCACGGCACGGTACTCATCTGCGGCCGCCAGCGTTTCCTTGATCTTCTCATTTTAGCTGCAGGGGACTCACACAAGTTGCAAAGAAGAGAAAAGAGATAAGAAAGAGTCGCAGGGGAGCGTAGCTGCACATAGTTTTGAAGCCAAGCTGGTCCAAGCTGTTGATGTGGTCCAGTAAGTCGGCAGGGCTGAACACCCAATTCGACAGCACTGACACACACCAGGCTTCCAGTTCTGACGACTCACCTAGGAAAAAGAAAGCATGGGAGGGCGGGATGTCTCATCCGCGGTGAACTAATATGCAGTACCCTGGTACGTGCTGCGAGGTGCCACACTGAACCACCGCGGCGGGATCATACACCGCCAAACTCTCACTCACAGCCACCAGTTCGAGGCGATGCCAATATCTTCGGGGACGTAGTTCATCCCGAGCCGTTACGAGTCAAAGATTGGAAGGTCTGGATGCGGACGGAGACGTGTTTGCCGGAGATGGCCGCAGTTTCATCCACAGCCTGATCGCACAGCCAGTCCACCACCACCACCACCATGGCCGAGTTTTCTGGCCAACAGTTGGCCCCCAAATTACCTAGGAATAGGAGGGTAGAAAAAATATCTTCCCTGGCAACTAGGACGCCAAGGCGCAAAGACGCAAAGCTGAAGAGGATCATTGCCTGGCACAGCTGCTGAACCTTGCTGCCCTCCCCTTTTTACACTTCTCTCATGTCTCTTCCCTCCGTGTGGGCCTTCCCCTTGAGAAGTGCATGTATGCGTGCGTAAGGGATTGACCGTTAATCTTGGCTGTTCATCTCTTTTCTCCGTACACGCTCACCCCGTTGCTGTTAGTCTTTCCAAGTTGTGGTATTCCCTAGTCCTCCACTTACACTCCGAGACCCCAACGACCCCATCACCTCAACTCCCATCAACTGTCAGACAACATGCAAGTACCAGAGCATGCTAGAAAGGCTCGCAGAAGCAATCTGAAGCGAGGCAAACTTCGAACAAGAGACCTACCATTCGCTACACGGCTCCGTGAAGAGCTTGGGTTCGCTGGTGAACTCGCCACAAACAAAGACTTCATCCGTACCTTCGAGAGCGCACTAAAAAACCATACCCAGAGCTTCTTTGCGAGAGAAGGTATCTCGGGTGCCAATCTCACACATTGGATGCAGCCAGAGCATCAGAATGTCTTTCGTGAGATGGCAAAGACGTTCCTTGAGGAAGAGGAGAGAGGAACCCTCTTCTGGCCGGACGAACCCCATCCTGCTAACAAGAAGGGATATCGTTACTCGAAGGATTCTAAACGGCAAGTCATTTTCATACCTCGTCACTTGAGATGAGGAATCGTACTGACCTTGATGCCCTCTAGACTTCGCAGTCTCTTGACGCAACTCTTCTTCCGTTTGAACCAGAACCAGAGGAACATGCACAAATACAAAGGCAGACCAAGCTCGTCTTCCCAGCCGGCGGAAACTTCACGACAAAGCTACACAGCTGCCGACGACTCCCCGGGGCAGACTGCCCAGCAGCAAGGCAATGCATCTGGTACTTCCGCCATCATCAACAACAACAACAGTAGTAGCAGCAGTAACACTGCAACCGCCATGGCTGGATCGGATACTGTCAACTCGTATATTCATGAGGGATATAGTTTCGAGACGGCAATTGATGTGGACGGGCTGCCGGCGTTTGAGTTTGATCCTCTTGACCTTGAAAACGGTCCAAGACATGCCAAGTACTTGAAGTAAGCTGCTGTCCTTGCGACCATGTCCGGTTCTGTGGACTGACAGTCACCAGTGATCCTGATCTACCGCCGTCCAACTTGCACTACATACCTAGAGCCCTCCAGCCAACGGTAGAAGATCAAGTCGACGAGTATTATCTTCAACCATCCAATAATGTGCCTTCCGAGCAAGCGGATAGTGCACCCACTCAAGATCCATATGCTGGACCTGACAGCCCAGAGGCAGCGGCGCCTGGTGTACGTATCCTTGGCCCCCTGAGAATTTTATGAGTTTGTTGACCAAAGAACAGAGCAACGGCCAAGCCAAGCGACCGGCCGACGACGAGCCCGAGCAAGACCGTCGTCGAACAAAGACTCCTCGTCAGGAACAAGACGAGGAACCCATGGATGCTCGTGCTGGTGCCAACGAGAACAATCGTGGGGCTTCTCCTGTCCCATCACAAGATTGCAGTGCTCTGTACGGATACCTCTCTGGCAGGCCACGAAAGCAAACGCAACGAGAGAATTACATTCTCGGAGAAGATGCTATGGACCGCGTTCTTGGGCCCATGTCCCGTGAGCGCAGCAAAGACCTTGGAACAGATGGTCGTGTTGCATCTACGACTGAGGACTTGGGGTCCAATGACCCCCCTCAGCCTGGGACAGCTGCAGACCCTGTGCCAGAGACAGACTCTGAGGCTATTCAGAAGCAACCAGAAGCATTACCTGCTGAGGCCTCCCCAGAGAAGAGCGACCCCCTGCCAGTGGACAAGGCATGCATGTCGCAGGATAGTATCCAGCCACAGTCACAGTCACAGCCACAACCACAGCAAGGAGTCGACCCTGGCCATCAACAGGGGCCTGAAAGGCATCAATTGAGCCCTGAACAGGAGCTGCAGAATGACAATTCTGCCATCAACTCCCCTCAACAGCGCCACACGGAGAACAACCCTCCCGCGAAGCAGCCAACTCGTGCTCCCCCGCTAAACTTTGCCTTTACCGTGTATCTCACCGAGATGGACCCCATCTTCTGGAGGTTCTCGAGAGAGTTCTTCCAGATGTCGATGCGGGAGCTGGTAGATGAGCTGCCTCTAGAGGGCAAAGATAGCCTCGACCGCTTGTCTATCACAGTGCGGGCCACCAAATGGGTAGATTCACACCAGGTCTTTATGTTCAACGAAGAGTATTACAAGTCGGTCAGAGAAGGATACGTTCGACGCATTAGCCAGGATATGCGCAACGCTAAGCAGGACGGGTCGCGATTGGACTATGAGATTATTATTAAACCGGGGAGACCCGAGGATAGGAATGACGGTCCGTTTGTTCTGCAGATCTAGGCTAGCAAACAGCATGGGAAAAGCAAGTATAGTAAGTGGTGTAAGACTACTAGCATTTCCGACTAAAAGCCACAGAAATCTGCGGGCTTTTACATTTTAACTATGAAGACCCGATATTAGACGAATGACCGGCTGAGTCCGTATGTATTCACACCAACACATGAGCGTGGTGCTTAGCAGCATGTCATATTAGCCTGCTTGCTTTAAAAGGTCGGACGATTGCATGCTTCAGATCGGAATGCGGCTCTCTTGCGCATTAATTACAAAACTAGTCCTTAAGATAGGTAAATGATAGGGCCTCTATTTCAGCACAACATTTGCTGCAGAAGATACTGGAACCTTGAGCAAACGAAGAGCCTCCGGGGGCTGGGCAGGCACCTTTCCATTCCTGAGAGGCCTCAGAGTTGATGGAAAAGAAAAGAACAGAGACAAGTCACCCCCGACAAACCCTGTCTCGTGTGGGTGGCATTTTCTGCACGACCCTGGTCGGCGTCTGCATGGCCCTTCTTCAGCTGAGTGAGTGCCCTGTATCCATATCCTGCGATGGTGCATTTACAGAACCAACACAATACGACATGATGGTGGTGAACACCCAGAGTCGAAAGATGGTATCCAGCCAAGCCATGATATTCGTCATCATATGAGATCAGACTCATTTTCCCTCTAGCTAATAATGAACATATCTAGAAGGTTCCAGGGACAAGCCATAATTCTGCGTAGGCGCCTGTTGGTTGCTGAACAAAGGCCTGCTTTTCTGGCCAACAGCACACAAGCTTCAACAGGGAGCAGCATCCGGTGCTCCCAAGCCTCCTCCAAGTTTCACGGCGCCTAATAGGTCACCTACAAAAGGGGATCGTCCTCTAGGCAGAGAGTCTGCCTTATCGATGTCGCCATGACTCCCTCCCCAACCCCTGCCTCTCTTTGTCCACTTTGCAACTCGTCTGTGGGTTCACATATTACCCCAAGGCGCGCTTCCAACATGCTACCCTTGAGTGACAAACTGACTATTTTCTCTGTGTAATCTGTTTAGTCAGACTCACCCTCAACTGTATCAGTGGTGGCCATTTTGTTATTGGTCTATTGCTTGGTGGATCATCACCAACATTGTTGTTATTCCTTTCGCTTCCATTGCCAAATATTGAACCATGGAGGCACACAACAGTCAAAGTCCCCGTCGCCCACGGAAAACACTGGCCGAAATAAAGACGACCGATATCCCATCTGTTACAGAGCTTCAGCAAGATCTTGGGTTCGGCGGCAAAAGCGACGTGGACAAAGCTTTCAGAAGATCCGTCAAAAAGCACATTGAGAGTTTCACCACCGAGGACAATGTCCCTGGACACACCTTCACTAGATGGAGAGATCCCTCTGATAAAAAGGCATTCTCTGATATGGCCCGGAGTTTTCTCGATGTAGAGGGGCCCCTTATGTGGCGAGATGACGCCAACACTGAAAATGCGCACTCTTATCGGTTCTCAACAGACTACGAACAGTGAGTTTTGGCCCTGGTTTAGGCTCAGAAGGAGGAGGACGAACTGACTCGACCTCTTTAGACTCCTAGATCTCTTAGCACAACTATTCTTCCGTAAAAACGAACACCATAAGCGAGCCATGTCCAACAAGCTTGATAGTCCTTTAGGCTTGAGAGCAACTAATGTCAACCGCCCCCAAGACCGTCTTTCTCATACAGTCAACACGGCCGTCCCCGACAATTCAAACGTTGATGATCCCTTAGCCCGTATAAGACATGATGGAGCCACAGTGCATGATACTGGCAGTCCCCCTACTCCGCATGTATCTCCTCGTCTGGAGGACTACGGCTGGAGTCGTCGGGACCTTCTTCTGAACGCGTGAGTCGCATCATCTCAACAGAGACTTACCAGGCTTTCGCTGACCGTGTCCAGATCCCCCAATCAAGAATCGTCCTCCATGCCGGGAAACACATCTCGAGCACAACAGACAGCTGTTGCGAGCTCGTCTCGGGAGGACCCTGTTCTGCGGCTTAACCAACAACTTCATGTTGAGAGAGAATATGTTTTAGTGGAAGACTCATACGATGATCTTTCAAGCTCTGATGAGTCCATCCCTGCCGTGTGTATCCCCGTATTGAACTTCTATGCCAACAGCATCACTAATTCAACCAGATCGTCGATCGTGGAAAACGACCTGCCGCGGCCCGACCCGACGAGAACAACCGGCCTGCAAAAGCCCCCAGACGCGAACGAGACCAGCCAAGAGATCCAGACTCCCGTGTTGCGGATGATTCGGCTCTCATGTCACCTCGAGAAAAAGCAATTATCGGTTCGACTGAGAAACGGCCCCGGCAAACGGTTCATCGTGAGGATTGCGTCACGGGGAATGAAGCCCTTGCCCTTTACCTAGTTATGGAAGAGGAGGATCAGCAAGAAGCCCGCAAACATAAACGTGTCCTCTCCCCCAAGAAGAAGAAGAACAGGCGACCAAGAGCTTCCAACGCCTCTGGGGGCAGAAGCGGCCTCAGGCCTCATGCAGCCCCTGAGAGGGATGCTCCTTCGTCACCAACCGCCCCTGTGGCGACTATGGCCATCGAGTCCATCGAGCGGGATAACGCGACTGATCTTTCTGGCGTCAATGCTGACTATAACCCCGGAGAGAGTGTCGGCGAGGATGATGTCGGCGATGCCGTTGAAGAAGTTGCTCCGAAGCTGTCAAGTACTCCTACACCTGAAATCCTACAAAACCCCGGTGATCTGGGGGAAGTGAATTTCCTGACAGCATCAAACAGTCCTCAACTAGGAGATGAACCAAGATTTGAACCAGACATTGCGATAGAAAGGGGTCAACCATTGGGCCACCAAGAAGAGCAGCGGCAGGTTGAAGCCGAACGAAGCCATTCCCCGCAAGACAACGTCCAAGGAGGCAGTCCCACCTCCGATGAGCTCCAAGTTCATAGTGACCCTGGAGCAAGAGACACGGCGACCCGTACTTACAATGTCGACTACACCGTGTACGATGATAATAGAGAACTCGTAACAGACTGGAAACCGCCGCGGGACTTCCTCGATATGTCCTTCGACGGGCTGTTCGAGGCACTGCCGCTGAGACAACCCTGTGGCTTGCGTCTTCGGTTAGAGGAGAGCGGATGGCATTTCTCACGAACGGCCCGTGACGAAGCCAAGTTTCGGTGGCTTCAGAATAGATTCAGGTGGATGATGAATGATGTGAGACAGAAGGCTCTGGCAAAGGGGGTTGTTCCCAACTTTGAGATCGTTATCGAGCCACTCAAGTGAGGGCCTGTTGCTATGGAAATATTGGCGGAATGACAAC
The DNA here is from genome assembly GCA_000966855.1 of Fusarium sp. JS1030. Classification (NCBI taxonomy): domain Eukaryota; kingdom Fungi; phylum Ascomycota; class Sordariomycetes; order Hypocreales; family Nectriaceae; genus Fusarium; species Fusarium sp. JS1030. The sequence goes on from JWIW01000008.1 coordinate 122,018, forward strand.
TACTTTTACTTTTTTCTCGATGCTCATTATGTACGAGTTAGCTTCAACAGATTGAGACACTGAGTTTTACAGTGGTGCCGAGCCATCACATAACAATAGTCTTACGTGAACTTCTGGATTGTGCTGAGTGTAAATTAGCCCCAGTAACATAAGTTTAGCCTTACGTTGATTGCTAGGGAGGCTGTTATATCAAGCAACTCCCCGCAGATTCTTCACATCCTTGCGTTGCATTCTTCCGATCATTTCAATCCTAGTTCACTACCATCCTTCCTCAACACATCAACCAACCAACCATGAGCGGAACTCAGGTCGCGCAAAGCTTGTTGCAAGCCGCACGTGTAGCGCCTGAAATCTTCCAGCTTCGTCCAGATTACCGCGCACTCTTGCTGGTTGTCGAGGGCATTCCTCCAGGGCCCAGCGATAGCGCCAGCGAGGCCCTTCTCCAGGAGGCCGAAGCCTCAGCCAAAGGACTGCTGGCGAAGCACTCCGTCACTGAAATCCCACACATCGCCGCTTGGAGAGACGCATATAAAGGTTTCGGGGCCAAGCCTCAAAAGACTCGAAATAGCTTGGAGGCCCTGACCCGTCGTGTCGAGGGTGGTCTGCCGCGCGTCAACCGGCTGACGGACATCTACAACGCCATCTCGGTCAAGCACCAGATTCCGCTTGGGGGCGAGGACCTAGACAAGTACGATGGTTCGCCGTTCTTGATCCGGGCCACGGGTCAGGAAAAGTTCCAGACCTTCTCTGGCGGAGAGCCACTGACGGAACTCGCTGCGCCCGGAGAACCCATCTGGTGTGATGATACCGGCATCACTTGCCGTCGCTGGAACTGGCGACAGGGGCCACGAACTGCCCTAACGAACGAGACAAAGCGGGTGCTGTTTATTCTGGATGCGCTGGAACCCCTTTCAGATGATGTCCTCCATCAGGCTGCTGACGAGCTGACTTCAGCCCTGAAGGCCCTGTCCTCTGACGTTCAGACAGCACAGAGGCTCATCAAGGCCCCTTAGAGTCATGATAGGGGGGACGCTCAACAGTGTCTATAGACTTTGAGACAATGGAGAGAGGTGGCTGACTGGTGCATGTTTGCCTCGAGGCAAGTGGTAGAGCCTGTCTGTTTAAAATCTGCTTCTGGATCCAGATACAAGGCTGCAAGAAACATACAACGATAGAACGTTCCTTGAAATGATCAAAATATATGCAGGGTGCTCTTCTCGATGATGTCATGATAATTATTGTGAATCTTGCCAAATTGATGACAGGGCTTGAGGTTCTTATTGGACACGGGAAACGAACGAACTGCACGCCATGACAGGAAAAGGTCGTCTTCATCATTAATACCGTACAGATATATATAAAGTCCATTGAAAACTGCAATGGTGATTACAAGCCATTACTCCGTTAAAACGCCTCCTATAACAATTCCAATTCTTCAACCTAACTGGCAAACATGCTGCAGAGCTCCCAATCACCACTCGCAAGCTGCCTCCAAGAGCTTGAGCAGGTAGCTTCCACGGCCTGCATGCCATATTGGCCGTTGCCGTGGTCGAGCTGGCGGAACAGGGTGACCTTGTAGGCAAGGGCGGCGGCCATGAGGCCAATCTCGACAACCTGGGGGTCGTGCATCTTGTATGCGAGCCACTCCTCGCAGTGCTTGATCTCGTCCTCCAGCGGCGGGTCAGACTCCTTGGTGCGCGGCTCCGGGTCGCCGAACAGGAAGCGGTTCGAGATGACGGCGTCTTTGCCGATGTACTTGAGAGCCGACTTGGGCTTGTCGCAGAGGGCGCGCCAGAGCAGCGTCTCCATCTCCTTTGCGGCGGCAACGTTGCGACCCTTGATCGTGTTGAGCTTCTCGTCGTCCGACTCTTCGTCATCAGAGTGCTCCTTTTGCTTGCCTCCGCCGTTGAAGAAGTCCGAGTTCTCGATGCCCGAGACGATGCTGTTACCCTGCATGCGGGGGGCGAGCTCCATACCCCTCTGGCTCGAGGGCTTGCCAAACTTGCTCTCCTTGCTGTTGAGACCGTGAGGTGAGGGGTCTGTGGTGAGGCCCAGCATAGTCGGCATGATGGCGGTGTTGTTGAACGATGTTGATATGTGTGTAGGCAAGTTGAGTGTCTTATCAAATTGCAGATCGCAAAAGAAATGAACGAAGAAAGAAAGAAGGCGGGGCCAGGAAGCATATAAAAGAGAAACGCCCCAAAAACCAAGTTCATGCCGCGCCGTTTCGTCAGTCCATGATGGAAATCCTGATTGCTGGGTACGTCGGCACCTAGTGTGACGTCAGCCTTGGCTGTAGTCCTCCGTCAATTTGGAGACTTATGACGGTGATCGACACTTATCGATCATGACCTCTGGTGGTTGTTTCCAAGGCAGAAGCACATTTCATTGGCCGCATTCCTTTCTCGAAGCACCTTGTTCAACGTTCCTGGTCATCAGGATGTTCAAAGAGCCTCGCCGTTGAAATCGGAGCGTTTTCATGGTGCCAATCATTTCTAGCTAGCGCCCGTTAGCCGGCGTTGAGACATTGTGGCGGTGTCGTTCCTGTGGCTAGGTAAGAAGGGCGCCAGCCACAATAAAAAAAATCCCCCCCACACCCCACTACCCGACCTTCAGTTGCCAAGGGTCCACCCAAATTTCTATCCATTCCCAAAAGTCAGTGGCAGTTTTCTCTTCACCGTTGCACAGCTCGTCGCTCGTTACCTACCAAGCGCAAAGGCGCCGTGTTTCTACAATGGATATCCTCAAGGTCCTGTCGCGAGGGACGAAAAAGACCGGAAAGGGCAACCAAGCCGGCAACAATGGCCCAGCAAAGCTTCCATCGGCTGGGACAAGCACGAATCCTCAGCTCTTCCACGATGAGATCCGCGGACAGAAGCGCAAGCGAACTCGCGACCAACCCGAAACCGAAACTCACCTTGAGCTGCCACAAGTCGACTTTTTCGCGCCCAAGGCTGAGCCTGCTCCCAAAGCGCTTCCCGAGACAGAAGAGACCGACCGATCACCGAGTCCTGTGCGCGCCTCACAGCTGCTCAGTGAGGGCGAATGCCGCCAATTGCTGCGATCGCATCGACTGAAGATCACCCTGCTTTCCAAGCCTGAGGACCAGTCCAAGGTCAAGAAGTCCAAGAAGAAGAAAAAAGCAGCCGTCGAGGTAAAGAAGGATAGCAAGAAACAGCTATTCCCACAACCATTGGACTCCTTTGGCGAGCTACGTAGTAGCTATGGTATCTCCCGCAGGGTGGCCGAGAACCTCGTTTTTCAAGGATATCGCGTCCCAACTGAGGTTCAGATGGGTAGTCTGCCCCTTCTCCTGCACCCCGAGGTGGCCTTGAAGGGTGAAGATGGACTGGAAGGAGGGGCGGATTTCCTCGCTATTGCGCCAACTGGAAGCGGGAAAACTATCAGCTTCCTAATTCCGACCATCAACAATATCATGCGCCGACGATCCAAGGAGGATCTTCATGATATCCATGAATTGGAGGCCGTCATTGTTGCGCCAACCCGAGAGTTGGTGCACCAAATTGTCAGCGAAGGCCAAAAGATTGCACGAGGAACAGGGCTGAAAATCGTCTCGATGAAGAAGAACATGCAACTATCGGCAGAGAAAGTGGACGTAGCCGAAGACAGTTCCGAGGATGAGGACGATAAGGAGGCGGAATCGGAGGAAGAGAAGGATGCAGACGACGAGTCGAAGCCAGCCACCAAGGTGGATATTCTGGTCACTACGCCCTTGCTTTTGCTCAACTTTCTCACATCCGGTCCGTCGAACACTCACAAGGTTTTACCAACAGTTCGAGATTTAGTCCTCGACGAGGCTGATGTTTTGCTCGACCCCTTGTTCCGAGAGCAGATGCTGGCTGTTTGGACGGCATGCACCAACCCTGACCTGCGGCTTTCATTCTGGTCTGCTACCATGGGTTCTAACATTGAGTCCTTGGTCACGGAGAAGTTGACTTCAAGGGCTCAGTCGTTGGGCATCACTCCGAAGCCTTTCATTAGGCTAGTTGTCGGACTGAAGGACACAGCTGTGCCAAATATTACTCACAGGCTTACATATACGGCAACGGAACAAGGAAAACTGCTTGCTCTGCGTCAGTTGCTGCATCCGACGTCTAGCGATGATTCGGGCCCTCCCCTTCGACCCCCTTTCCTCGTCTTCACCCAGACCATCGACAGAGCGACTGCTTTGCACGAAGAGCTGAAATACGACATCCCTCTTGAAGCTGGCGGCTCAGCAAGAATTGCTGCCCTGCATAGTGGTCTCACCGACCCTGCTCGATCGGCAATCATGCGCAAGTTCCGCGCTGGTGATATCTGGGTTTTGATTACAACAGATGTATTGGCGCGTGGCGTTGACTTTGCTGGCGTGAATGGGGTGGTGAATTACGATGTGCCTGGATCTAGTGCTGGCTACGTCCACCGCGCTGGTCGAACAGGCCGTGCAGGCCGCGAAGGTGGTGTCGCCGTGACTTTCTACACCAAGGAAGACATCCCCTTCGTTAAGATGGTTGCCAACGTGATTGCAGCAAGCGAGAAGCAGGCAGGCAAGACGGGTGACCAAGCCGGGGTCCAGAAGTGGCTTCTCGACGCATTGCCCAACGTGGCCAAGGCAGATCGAAAGAAGCTCAAGGAGCGAGGCGTGGAAGCTCGACGAAGTGGTAGCAAGGCTAAGATTACGTCCAAGAGTGGCTACGAGAGGCGCAAGGAGAACAACCGCCGGGGCGCTATTGAAGGGAGCAAGAAGAGAAAACTGCAGGATGACCAAGGCGACAACGGTGATGAAGATGCCGAATGGGCTGGTTTCAACGATTGAATCGTCCAGAGCCGCGGCAAATAAGACTAGCACAGGAAGAGCTAGACGCAGAAGAGAAGCACAGGACGCAGCGAAGATATCGCCCACCGATGCTTAACACATAGCACCTGAGCTCCATAGGGGACATCACCTGTCTCGACCGGGGAATACAAAGTGAACAATCTTGACAAACGAATCAAGCCAGCAAACCCGGGCCAATTTCGCCTTGACAAGCCTCATATTTGGACTCCCGAACGTTCCTAAATGGGCAAGTGATGGTTTAGAGACTAACACCAGCGGGCAATATTGATGCGCTTGGCAGGTAAAATTGCATTAGGAAAGGCCACATGTTTTCAGCGCTTCCCGCCTCGTTCAACAATGAACTTCTCGTCGCCTTCGTTTTAGGCGTCCCGCAAAGACCAGGCTAAGCTACAGGACTGACCTGAGCTATGCGTAGTTCCAACGGACGATATGGTGGAGACAGACACCCCTGAAGGGTGGATGAGCTGTCAGGCATTTGTCGACTCGAATCATTAAAGATGGCAAAGACAGCGAGGATCCCGCAACTAGACCGGATGAACATCTGGGCGCGCCCCCGTTCATTTTAATCTGAGAACGAATCACATCATCCAGCGGCAGTCTTCCATGACACTGTCTCCAGTCCCGTTTGCTCGTCAGCAAAAGGTTAAACAGACTTCAAGTGCCGGCAATGTCAACGGTGAGTTGGCACCCCGGGAAACAGGGCAACGCCCGAGTCAAGCGGCACGTGGACATTCCAGTGAAGCCTGGCTGGTTGCAACGTGCAGCGCCGTTTTCGTCGCTGCCCATAGGATTGAGGATTGGCTCCTCGAGGCAAAGGATTCGCCAAGACGAGAAAAGCGTTGGCCGTGCTTGGAGCATTTTGGCGTCTCTGCACCACCTGGTGATCCTGCGTTCCTACTAGCCCTTACTTTGGAGGCTTAGCCACTCTCGTCGTTCGACTGGCTGGAACAGTTGCCCGACAAAGCGGCCTGCCACGTTTCGGCATCTGGTTTGCAAATGCGCGTACCTGGGCTCGGATGAGCCTGGCGGCACTAGGTCGAGACGAGTCTGTACGTGTCCTGTAACCTTGTAGTTCTCCTGCATGCGCTTAAGCTGACCAAAAAGCTAGATGAATGAGAAGCACGGGGAAAATCTGAGCCGAAGGGACGGTAAATCATCATCGCCGCAATGCCTCTCTCGCAACTCCAATCTAGTAACGGGCGACTCGGCGCCTAGACAAGTGTCTTGGCCCCAAGACCGAATGGGCCTCTAGAGGGCAGACCATTGACGGCGACCAAGACTGCTGCGCCTTCTTACCATGTACGCGCCAGAGAAAAGCTCGCCGTGGTCACGTCAACTGCCTGTCACCCATCCTCATTCAGCCGGCCTGGTGTTGTCTTTTATTGACCGCCAAGGCCAAGTCATCCAAGGCCCTCCATTGGTCAGGATGCGGCGTTTTGGGAATCCTGAAACAAATTTGCTTCCTACCCACACCACCTGGATCCTTTTTGGACGCCATTGTTGGTGGCCACGAAGTCGTGATGCATCTTGGCCCCCGGTCATTATGCCAGGAACGGGGCTAAGATCTACTGCTTGTGCCCTCTTGGCCTAGAACCCAAAAAGCTTGGCAATGCCGGCGTCCAATCCCCTCAGGCGACATCCCTGGGGAGGACAGGGCAGCGATGCAGAGGGTGATGAGGGACAATGGGCCGAGCCTTTGCCCAGGCGCCGGTCGGCCTGTGAAAGCTCTTTAATCTCTCAGTCTTCTCTTAATGGGAGGGGGGCAGCAACCCCAGGGCCTTTCTTGTTTCCATCCCAAGTGAAAGGAAACTTGAACTTTCCATTCCTTCCAGAGGCCGGAAGTTTCATACCTTTGTCGCTCACTACACTCTTGGTGAGAGAAAGCCTCACCATCCACTCCTTTGTCTGAATCATTCTTTAAGATCGACTGGATCGCTCTTTCGCTTCTATTGTCTTGTTAGCCCGAGTCTTCGAGACACAACGCATACCGAACGAAGCATCTTCTGTTCTAGAGAGCCATTCTCTACTATTCGAGTCTCACAAGACCAACTGAAACTCCTCAGTATACCTCAGGATACAAACCTAAGGGCACTATGAAATTCACCGCGCCTTTCTTACTGGCCTCTGCTGCCTCAGTTTCTGCATTGACGCAGCAATGCTCGGGTACTGCCCTCGAGGAGGGCGGCAACTGGTTCTGCGGCGCCGTCAAGCAGATTCTATATGAAGGATTTGCCGGCAGCGGAACCTACAAGGCCGTCACCAATATGGGCAAGGACGGACAGTGTGATTCGGAGGATATCCCATACAGCGGTCCTCTCGCGCCGCTTGACGAGGATGTAAGTTGTTCGACTTTCTGATTACCCCGGATGTCGATGCTGAACTAGAAACTTGTAGCTCTCCCTTCACATCCGTGGACCGTTCAACCTTAAGCAATTTGCGGTGTATAACCTCGCTTCAGATAACAAGAAGCGTGAAATTGCCCCATCTCCTCATGTTCATGCTCGTCGTCATGGCCACCACCACTTCCACGAGCAGCGCAAGCACAAGCGAGCCGACTGGGTGACGGCCACCATCGATGGCAAGGTCGTCTCCTGGGAGAACACCTACTTCGGCCCTGCCACACAGGCTGCCCCTGCTCCCGCTCCTGCTGCTGCGACTGAGCCCGCCGAGCAGCCTGCGTCTAAGCCCAAGTTTGATTCGACTAAAAAGGTCACCACTCCGGCTCAGGACAAGGCTAAGACCCCTATCAAGAAGCCTAAGGCCAAGGGCGACACGACATCCAAGTCTACTGCCGCTGGAGGCGACTGGGAGCGCACCGCCTACTACAATGCTGAGCAGCAGGTTGCGGAAAACATCGTCTTCCTCGGCAACTATGGCGGCGAGGGCTCTGGGGTGTTTGACAAGTACGTCTTGGTGTAGTTACCGTCCCGAATTGTGTGAACACCGGTACTAATAGCCTTCGATAGCACCTGGGGCAACTCCCTGTCCTACCTAAACGCCAACGGAGACGGTGGCTCATCTTCTCCCAAGGTTCTGAAGGACGTCTACATCCCCTCCAACAAAGAGTTTTCCATCTTTAGCGCCGAGAAGTGCGACGAGAGCTGCGGCTACTCTCGTGCTTCTGACGTTGCCTACAGTATGTGCCCCTCTCTTCTTTCTTGATCGCCAAGTACTCCACTAACATACTTAAAGAGGGCTTCTCCGGGGCCAACAAGGTCTTCCTCTTTCACTTCAAGATGCCCCTCGACGGTGACACTGGATTCAATGGCGACATGCCCGCCCTCTGGGCCCTCAACGCCCGCATCCCACGCACGATGCAGTACGGTGACTGCAGCTGCTGGGGCACTGGCTGCGGTGAGGCTGACATCTACGAGGTGCTCGCCTCTGGTGACACCAAGTGCAAGAGCACGTTCCACCTCAAGAATGGTGCCGGTAGCTCGGACTACTTTGACCGCCCCATCGACAAGTTCATCAAGGTCGCCACCGTCTTCGACGAGCGCACCTCGAGCGTCGCCATCAAGGAACTGCCCGATGACTTTGACTTTAGCTCGGGCCTGAATGACAAGACTGTTCGTGCCTGGGTTGAGGGTTTTGCCGACGCTGAGCAGGGCAGCAGCTTGTTCCAGCTCGCTAGCTAAGGATGAAAGGTAGAGGACAGGGGAGATGTGGTATATTTCTTGTGTATACGCCGGCTCGCCATGATAATTTTGCGTACCTGAATCTGCTTCTCTTGTTTATATATTGTGATATCAATTTTGAATGGAATATGAACAAACTCGCGCTGCCGGCTTGTTCCTGACATGAGAGCATTAAAGTGACAACATTTCAGTAAAGACTTGTGAGTTACAGAACACCTGATATGGCCGGTCAAGTATCATCAAACACGTGGAGTATGAGCTCACTGTTCAAAAAGGTAGCTCGTCGTTGTGGTATGTCGACAGGTTATAACAAATTGGGAGAAAGTCTTCTAGGGTATAGCCACTACTACAATACTATACAAGTCCCGTCATTCGTACATAGTCCCCGCCAACGGTCTCTCTTTATAACATATCGTACAGCAGCTCTCAAGGATGGTTCACAAGTCTTTATCCTCTTTATTCTCACTCACTGGATCAGACTTGTCAGCAGCTGAGAGCCCAACTACATTTCGTATGGTGCCAAAGCTTAGACAATCACTGATACGGTTGACACCGGAGAAGAGCATCACCATGCGCTCAACACCGCAGCCCCATCCACCGGTTGGAGGCAGGCCATAATCTAGAGCTTTGACAAAACTCTGATCTAAAGGAGCAGCATCTCCATCGTCATCTTCAAGAGGATCGTCCAACACTTCCAAGGCAGACATCTCTCCTTCTTGAGTTTCTGCAGCCTCGATCGCAATGCTGCCATCTGGTTTGTTAACGAGGTTCCGGTGATCGAGCAGTTTACGCTTCTGAGCCTCAGGATCATTTTCCTCCTCGTACATGTTGGCTAGTTCACGGCCACCAATGAACAGCTCTGCACGAGCAGAAACAAGCTGAAAGCTCTTTGGGCAAAGGAAGCTCTTTGCTAGGGGCGACATGCATGCAGGGTGATTCATGATGAGAACAGGCTCCGTGAAAGACATGGGCTCCAGATAGATGGCAGCTAATCGATCAAGGAGCTTGGCCAAGGAACTGGGCACCTCGCCTGGGATCTGGACGCCGGCGAGCTTCAAAATAGCCAGCAGCTCTGGCAGCGCATCCTTGGAGGAGAGTTTAGGAAGACGTAAGCCAAGAGCTTCCTCAAGGGCGGGAACGAACTCGACGCGCTTGAAAGGACGGGTGAAGTTGCTCATGTCGATGGGAGGGAGGGAAGTGAGCTGTGTGGAGATGAGCTCCTGGGAATGTTGTGCAAGACTGCACATGAGTTCCTCGGTTTCGTCGATCAAGTCTTCCAGGTTGCTATATGCGCTATAGAATTCGCACATAGTGAACTCGGGGTTATGTGTCGCGTCAACTCCTTCGTTGCGGAACGAAGGGCCAATCTCAAAGACCTTGTCGACGCCTCCAATGACAAGACGCTTGAGCCACAGCTCAGGCGCGATGCGCATGGCAAGATCTTTGTCTTTGAATTCCGTGGATCTGGTGACAAATGGACGTGCAATGGCGCCGCCGGCATTCTCAGCCAGGATTGGAGTCTGAAATTCCAAGAAGCGCTTGGAGTGAAAATAGTCACGCATGTGCTTAAGGATTTGTGCCCGAAGCCGCAAGACGTCGATAGCTTGGCGATTGACCAGCATATCAACGTGTCGGTCTTGCATCCTCGTCTTGGGATCGGTGAGCTTCTCCGGTATTTGCTCCATTGTAGGAGATAGTAACTCGGGCAGAGCCTTGGCCTCGATTGTGAGCTCGCCAGCTTTAGTACGGGTGGGGATGCCGACAATAGCTGCCAGATTGTAAGCATCTGGGTGACAATAGAGTGAACATTTGGGATCCTACATATGTGGTCGCCCACTTCTATCAAATTTCTGAACATCGAGAACTTGATTCTCCTCTGCGCTTCGTCCAACATGCATTTTGACCGGTTAACCATGACCTGCAGGCGCTCGAACTCATTCACGATATCGAGGAAGACGAGATTCTTCCCGGCAACTCGCTTCGATCGAACCCGGCCATAGACGCTCACATCCTTAGTGTCGTCCAGCTCGTCACGAAATGCCTCTAAAAACTCAGGCACGGACATTCGCTTAGTACGATGCTTGAGACGTGGGTGGGTCTCAGGATAGAGTGCATCCTCGCTCTCTTGCTCCGCCCACAGCTCAGTTCGACGCTGTTGCTTGAAAGGAGAAAGGCCCTCGTTGTCATCCTGCGGCTTCGTCACCAGATCTCTCTGATGCACGGCTGATGTGGCGAGAGACCTTCCGTGCACGACACTTGTCAAGCCCAATCCTATCCTCGTCAACGAGTTACCGCAGCCAAGCACTTGCGGACATCGAGCACTTGCAGAGGCTTTCTGTGAAAGCTCTTGTATCAAAGGCCGACCAGCCTGACGAAGGTACCGTATAGACATCATGGCGTCTGTCAATTGGGTTAGCGCTCTGGCCCTATCCCGAGATGCGAGGTGAAGAAAGAGTTAAAGCAATATAATATCAGACAATGGCAGTTGTAATCAATCACAGCAAGCTGTGTCAATCGCAGCGGTTCTGAAGCGAATATGCGAGTTCATCATAAAGAGCAAGGGGAGAAAAGTAGAAACAAGGCAACTGTGTACTTACAATCATCATGGTAGCATGGAACTCGCGCTCCATGTGTGGAAAAAAGAGAAGCTTTTTCGACATGACGGGCGAGAAATTTAAGCAGGCGAAGGGACCCGCCGGAGTTAATCCGGGTTACCGGATCCATCACCAGCCACACTTCAGCCTCGACAGAGTGAGGCGCACAAGCTTTGACGCAGCTACCAACCACCCAAGGCTGAAATTTGTTCGTACGCGACATCACTGACCTAGCCTGCCCGCGCAACTCCACCAAAGTTCGCGACACTTTGCGCCGGATCATCCAATTGACCTCCACCATCATCACGTTGCGATCTTGCCTCTGACATATACAACCATGGCTCAGCAACCCCTTTCTTCGTCGGCACAGCCCACCGACATCTACGGAGGAGGTATGCGCGACTCCAGCTCCCCAGTCGCGCCAGCCCGCTGTGAAGATCTCGACTAACTTGATGGTCATACAGATGAGGTTTCTGCACTTGTCCTTGACCCGGGTTATTGCTATACTCGAGCAGGATTTGCTGGCGAAGATGTCCCCAAGTCCATTCTGCCCTCATTTTACGGCCACACGACCAGTGACCCTCCTCGTGACATTTTTGGCGACGAATGCCTCGTCCCTCGCCCCGACTTCGAGGTCCGCAACTACATGAACCGGGATAGCGTAGTGGAAGACTGGGATGTTGCAGCTAGGATTTGGGAAAATATGCTCGTCAAGCGCCTGCAGCCCGAACGGCAAACACCGCCTTCCAAGAACGGCCTGAACGACGACCCCAAAGACGAGGCTCCCGACGGAGAGGGCGATGTGGCCATGGACGATGCCGAAGCCGAGTCGGCAGAGAAGCCCCTCGGCGAGAACCCCCTTTTGGTCACAGAGGCGCCATGGAACACACCCAAATCGCGGGAGAAGGCTATCGAGATCATCATGGAGAACTGGGGCTGTCCCGCGTTTTGGCTGAGCCGTACTCCGGTGTTGGCAGCGTTTGCCGCTGGCAAGGCCACCTCACTCGTTATTGACGTGGGCGGCGCCAACACTTCGGTCACAGCCATCCACGATGGCATGGTGCTCAAGCGATCCATTCAAAAGTCTCCAGTCGGTGGTCTGTGGCTCTCATCCCAGATCCGCAACCTCTGGGAGACTTCGGAGCCCAAGGTTGATCTGACGCCCACATTCATGATCGAGAACAAGACCCCTGTCGATGCTCTGGCACCGCCCTCAGTTCGACTACGTCACTTCCCCTTCCAGATCAACGATTCTTTCCGTGCCTACGAGGAGGAGCGTGTGTTGACCGAGTTTAAGGAGTCTGTGGTAGAGGTATGGCGTGGCCCCGGCCGATACAACGTGCCTGGCAATGAGGAGTTTGTCAAGACACAGCCCGGCCGAGTATTTGAGATGCCCGATGGCTACAATCAGATGTGGCGCGAGCAGCGATATCGAGTGACTGAGGGCATGTGGGATGAGACGGCCGGATATGCCATCCCCGAGGCCGAACGCCTCACCAAGGCGCAGACGATCCCTGAGTTGATCCGCTCAGCCCTGAATGCCGTTGACGTCGACCTCCGGGGTAATCTACTGGCCAACGTCGTTGTCACGGGCAGCACTAGCTTGATCAATGGCTTCAACGACCGTCTCAACAACGAGCTGATGGCCATGTACCCCGGCCTCAAAATCAAGATTCACGCCGCGGGTCTGACGAGTGAGCGGCGCTTTGGAGCTTGGCTTGGTGGCAGCATCCTCGCCAGCTTGGGCACGTTCCACCAGATGTGGATTTCGCGCAAGGAATACGAGGAGAACGGACCCAACGTGGTCGAGAAGCGGTGCAAGTAAAGCAAAGGCTCTTGAAAACGGGCTTCGGGCGTATGGAGTTGGGAAGAAGATGAACATATTTCAGTTGAGCTATAAGAAAGGGCCTGGTTTGGCAAAAGTTTAGTCTAGACGGGCAAGATCCATATGAGAAGAGCTACTCTTGATATCCAAACCTTTGTTCAACGTACAGTGAGATGTTGCTCATTCTAGACATGCAATGAAGATGATCCCATCCGAAATTAGGGTACGAGTTAAGCCGTCAAGCAGCCGTCCTAGTGTCGTCTGCATTCTCTTTGGCCTCGAGCTCCCTTTCGGCCCTTCGGTTCTTGACCCATGACCCCAATTCTGCCCAGATGCGTTCCTTTTCAGCGGGTGAGAGGGTGGCGGCCAGCCCACTTGTACTGCTCGCGGCAAATACCCTCGCACCCTCCCATTCGCCTGGGATAACGCCCATATTCTCCGTCTCGTCTTGCCAGCCGTACTTGAAGGCCTTACCAACAGGTTTTCCGTGTCTCACACGCCAGACGCTCTCCCAAATACTCTTGCCTACAACGCACACAGACTCGGGGCGGTATTTGCGGCACTTTTCATGGAGAATCTCGACGCCTTCGTCCATCTCCTGTTTGCTGAGTTCAGCGCCGTTGCGACTGGGTCGAGCAACGATGTTGGTCAAGCCTAGAGAGTAGAGCTCTGGCATCTGGCGGTCCTCGGTTGCGCTGCAGAGACGCGGAGTTACACCACTTGAGAAGAGCAGCTTCCAGAAGAGATTTGAGGGGTGGGCGTAGGCGTGGCCAGTCCTGGCTGTCTGGATGCCTGGGTTCAGACCAATGAACAGAACAAGGAGGTTGTTGGCGATGGCGTCGGGGAGACCTGGGAGATGGGCATATGTTGAGGGGGGCGCATAGCCAGAGCTGGTGCGAGTTCGTTTCTTTGGCGGTTTGCTATCATTGTCCTCTTTCTCTTGGGCCTTTTTCTCCACCCTCTTCGATGTAGAAACCAAGGCAGATGAGGATGACGCTGAGGTTGAAGACGTCGAAGTCGCAAACCGAGGTGACGTTCGTCGAGGTGAAGGATCGCCACTGGTTGTTGTTGAAGCCGGGTCAGAGACACTAAACATGAACTCGCTCAGTTGCAGACGTCCTTTGAAAGTGGCAGGTTTTGGAGGCGAGCTCTGTGCCTCATCCTCACATTCGACTTCTTCAACATCCGACTCCCTGATGTAGGCCTCCTTGGACACATTACCCCTGGCCATGGCAACTGTTGTAAGTTGATGACAGGACTTTGGTAATGATTGAAAAGGGAAAGAAGGGTGACTTCACTTGTGGCGCGTATTATGCAGGCGACGTGAGAAATTTGCCTTCATCCTCATCATTTTATTGAAATTTCCCGTTGAAATGAGGCAGCATCTGCCTAGATCGTTTGAGAATAGCTTCATCTCCTTGCCAGAGAAGGTGGTGGAATGAATGGCCAGACCCTCCCAGGCCCTTCGAGTCTGCTGAACCAGCATCGGGGCCTATTTTCAGCGATTGATCAGTGGGAACCCGGCAATTGTGTCAGCCTCCGCCACAGCCACACGACAAAGTACCAAGGCAGTGTGGTGGGGGCAGAGAGGCACACTGAGGGCATGAACGAATCGGCCCCTGAAAATTGAAATCTAGGTACGTAGGTGCCCAGTACTGTGAGCCTGAAAATCGCAAGCGATGATACGAGCCGTTAGTAGATCTCCCAAGCCCAGCTCAACGTTGCTTGGTAGTTCTTAGAACAGTTGTTGTCAGTACACGCTCTGCCCGCCCCGCAAGCGTTCTTTGTGCGACACAGGTTGTTGGGCTTACGCTCCTGTCACCTCCAGATATGCTCATCAGCAACCAGACAAGCGAATAGGAGGGGCCAGCACATCAGCATGGGCGCTATGGCGCTCTCGGCGAGGCTTTTGGACTTTGGGTGGTGCCCGGATGCTTGCATCTCACGGAGCAGTCTACAACGGCATCAGACAGAGGCAGGATCGATGGGGCCCTTGAGCCGCTCTTTGGCCCCTCTCAATTGGCTGCTGGGCAGGTAGTTGGCGGGGCAGCTGAGAGGGGCATTGGAGCATCAGCGTCGGCGGCGGCGCGGCGGCGGGGAAGGAGCTTCACGTAAGGTGAGCTAAGGTGCAGGCAGGTGCAGTAAGAATCCAAAGTTAAGCAGGTCCTGGGTGGCCGACATTCGTCTCAGGGTCTTTCCGAAACCACTGCAGCTTCGTATTTATCGACTCGTCCCTCCCCGTCGCCTCCAGCTTATCCCTTCTTCCTCTCCTCTCTTCTCTGCTCTTCCCCTCCAACTCCATCCAACTCCGCCTCTCCCATCCTCCACCGTCTTTCGGGCTTGCCGAGACTTGTCCTTTGTCAACTCTCAATTGCTCTTCCTCGTTGCTCCAGACTATCCCAGTCTCCCCCTACAGCCGTCCTCACCGCAACTCTCCCAACCAGAACGAACATCAGTCACAATGGAGGCCATCAAGCAGGCTCTTCACATCGGCGACAAGGGTGCCGGTGCCCCTCCTGAGCCGACTGCTGAGGCTCTCAACGAGCTCAAGGAGAAGTACACCCAGGCCGGCCAGGAGCACGTCTTCACCTTCTACGACTCTCTCTCCTCGGCTGAGCGAGGGACTCTCTACCAGCAGCTCTCTGGTTTCGATCCCGCCCACATCAACGACATCACGAAGCGTGCCCTGAACCCCCCCAAGACCAGCGATGAGCCCGATCACCTCGAACCCCTTCCCGAATCTGCTACAGCCAGTATCCTCGACTCTAACCCCGACGACATTGCCAAATGGTATGACTCGGGCCTTGACCTCATCTCCAAGGGTCAAGTTGCCGTCGTCCTCATGGCTGGTGGTCAGGGCACTCGACTCGGCAGCTCTGCCCCCAAGGGCTGCTACGATATCGGCCTCCCGTCTCACAAGTCTCTGTTCCAGATCCAGGGCGAGCGAATTGCCAAGATCCAAGAGCTTGCTGCTAAAAAGTCTTCTGGTGGGGATGCCATCGTTCCCTGGTATGTCATGACCAGTGGTCCTACTCGTGGTCCTACCGAGAAGTTCTTCCAAGAGAACAAGTACTTTGGCCTGAACCAAGACAATGTCAAGATCTTCGAGCAGGGCGTTCTGCCTTGCATCTCAAATGATGGCAAGATTCTCCTTGAGACCAAGGGCAAGGTAGCTGTTGCTCCCGATGGAAACGGCGGCCTCTACCAGGCTCTCGTCGTTTCTGGCGTTCTCGACGACATGCGCAAGCGTGGAATTCAGCACATTCATGCCTACTGCGTCGATAACTGCCTTGTCAAGGTTGCTGACCCTGTCTTCATCGGTTTCTCCGCCTCCCTCGATGTCGACATTGCTACCAAGGTCGTGCGTAAGCGCAACGCCACCGAGTCTGTTGGCCTCATCCTCTCCAAGAACGGCAAGCCCGATGTTGTCGAGTATTCCGAGATTGACCAGGCCACGGCTGAGGAGGCCGACCCCAAGCAGCCTGATGTCCTCCGATTTCGCGCTGCCAATATTGTCAACCACTACTACTCTTTCCGCTTCCTCGACTCCACCCCTCAGTGGGCACACAAGCTGCCCCACCATATCGCCCGCAAGAAGATTCCCGCTGCTGACCTCGAGAGCGGCGAGACTGTGAAGCCTGAGAAGCCCAACGGCATCAAGCTCGAGCAGTTTGTGTTTGACGTGTTCCCTCTACTGTCCCTCGACAAGTTTGCCTGCTTCGAGGTCAAGCGTGAGGATGAGTTCTCACCTCTCAAGAACGCACCTGGCACTGGTGAGGATGATCCCGATACTAGCAAGCGTGACATCATGACCCAGGGTAAGCGCTGGGCAGAAGCTGTTGGCGCCATTGTTACTGGAGACGACCCCAATGCCGGTATCGAGGTGTCGCCTCTCATTAGCTACGTAAGTCGAATTGTCGTGACTGTTGAAGCATAATGCTGATTTTGCATAGGGTGGTGAGGGTCTGGAGAAGATCAAGGGCAACGAGATCCGAGCGCCGGCGGTTCTGGAGCGTGAATAAGAGATATGATGACACCATTATAACCAAGCTGGACAGCATCATGGCGCCGCTGTTGTAACTTGCCCAAGGAACTGGGCCTGTGAAAAAGAAGGAAATAAAAAACCTCGTGTCGCTGTAAATTACGAGGCGAGCGTATGATTGACGATAATAAGCTGACACATAGACCGCGCTGGGAGAAATACAAACATGTGATGATATGATCGAGTAGACGCATAATTTGCACACACAAGTGATGAGACATGACAGCTAACTCTTAAAGCTTGTATTGACCGCTTCTACTCTTTGTCTTGGTCCAAGTGTCTATATGGTGTCTAAAATGGCGCAAGTCTATGGGTGATCGTAAAGAAGTGTTTTGCTAGTTGGCTCGCTCGTCAGCCTCGTGGTCGGCAAGGAATTTTTCAGCCTCAAGGGCAGCCATGCAGCCGGTGCCTGCACAAGTCAAGTTAGCCTTATTGCTTCGAGACGATGTTGGAGGTTTACAAATGTAAGAACTTACCGGCACTGGTGATGGCCTGTCGGTATCGCTTGTCCTGGACGTCACCGGCAGCAAAGACACCCTCAACGCTGGTGTTTGTGGTGCCAGGAACAGTCTTAATGTAGCCGTCCTCGTCCATGTTGACCTGACCCTTGACGAGCGCGGTGGCAGGGTCGTGGCCAATGGCGTAGAAAAGGCCATTGGCCTCGACGGTCTCCTCCTCGCCGGTGGCATTGTTCTTGACGACCAAGTGGCTCATGAGGCCGTCGGCACCACCCTTGATCTCAGTCGCACCACTGTTGAAGCGCACGGTGACCTTGGGGTGAGCGAGCAGACGGTTGGCCATGGTTCGGCTGGCGCGGAGGACATCTCGGCGGACGAGGACGGTAACATGGCTGGCATACTTTGTGAGAAAAGTGGCTTCCTCGGCGGCCGAATCACCACCGCCGATAACATAGAGGGGCTTGTTGCGGAAGATAGGGACGGCACCGTCGCACACAGCGCAGGCGGAGACACCGTTCTGCCAGTACTTGTCCTCGCCGGGCAGGTTGAGGCGGCGGGCAGAGGCACCGGTGGCGATGATGACGGCGTCAGCGGTATGTGTCTCTTCGGGGTTGAACTCAGTCGTGTACTTGAAGGGGCGGGAGGAGAGGTCGAGGGTCGTGACTGTGTCGGTAACGATCTCAGTGCCGAAGCGCTCGGATTGCGCCCTCATGTTGTCCTATGACACGGGTTAGGCTATGGTGGTCTCATGGAGGCGGGGAAAGGGCCCTCACCATCAACTCGCCTCCCATGATGCCCTTGGGAAAGCCGGGGAAATTTTCAACTTCGGTAGTGGTGGTCAATTGTCCACCGGCGGCAATACCATTGGCCATGAAACCCTCATAGAGAACGGCTGTGGCATCGTTTCACGTCAGACCGAGGCTTGGGGTTTCCTTGTGGGGTAAACAAGACTCACGCTTCAACTCGGCGCGTGCCAAGTAGACAGCGGCGGTATGGGCGGCAGGCCCTGAGCCGATAACTATGTTCCATCAAGGTCAGCGTGGTGTTCTTTGTTTCTCTCTCTTTTCCTGTCGTATCGACGAGGGCTTCCGGAGGCGGGCAGTCACGTACTAACAACTTTGCTGTGCATCTTCCTGGCGCCAAACTCGGCTGACGGTCGTGTCGTCTTTTGTAAAGTAGTTGCCGCAGCTGCAATAGAAAGTCCAGCGCTGGAGCGGAGGGTAACTCGTCGAAAGGCTGAGGAGAACAGTTTGGCGGTGTTGGTGGGGGAGAGTATAGAAATCAAGGTGGGATGTCGATCTTATAAAAAGGCACTACTACCCTTTCTACAGTAGCAGAAAGAAAAAAAAAAGGTAGGGGTAGCACCTGCTGTTGTATGGATGGCGGGGTATTATCGGAGAGGGGCAGACAAGGCAGTAGCAGAGGCGCTTGTTGATTCCAGCGGCAGCGACAGAGGATGGAGCGGTTTCGGCGCCGTGAGCGGCTAGGAGGGACCGAGGGACGTAATGAACGGGGCTTTTTGATGGGGAAGCGCAATGCGATGCAGCAGATGCAGCCTCGAAACTATTTGGAATGAGAGCCCTGGGTCTCGGGAAGATGCACGCGTGATTGGAGCTGTGCTATCGATTTATAAGCCACCGAGTCTTGTGTGTGGAGATTGGATGGATTTTTCTCTCAGCAACAATTCTTTATCAATCAGTAGAGTCTTGGTTCCGAGAACTGGGCTGTCGTCGGCGATTCGGGAACGTGTCGGGTGGCTTACTAAGACACCCGGCCTTTGTGACCCCTGACCTCCACATGGGACCCAACGAGGCAACCTGCGCCGGCAGTTGGTTGGTGAAGCCGATGGCGAGATAATTGATTCCTCATGACGGCTGACAAGGGTTCAGCTTCTGACATCATGCATGTTGACTCAGTCCCTTGATGCATCCCAGCTTGCTGTGTAGTTTACAAAGTGGCCATAGTCACCAGCTAGCATTGATTCTCGTGCGGGAAACGCGGTTCATGAGATACTGTATCAACGTTGGCTGGTGGCCGTGGCTGTCCAAGCTCATCGCTGTCCCTCGTCCGCTCCCACGCTGCCATCTCGCTTTCCAAATCTCGCTCCCAATGCTCCAATGTCCCGCTTGAAGAACTTGCCAAAGTTACGCAAATTTTCATTGATGGTTGCCTTCTCCAACCCTGTCTGTCCTGCAGCTCCTCCCATGCTGGTGCTGCTCTGGCTGATATCTCGCGCTGCACTGAGCAGCTTCTCTCCCAGTGATCCAGCTTCGAACCGTGGGCTGACTGCAGCTGCCATCGACGGATTCATTGATCCCAAGGCTCCAGCGCTGACGCTGCTGCTTAGACTTGACGACGTCATGAGAGGTGCGAGTAAAGGTGAGCTGGCCACCAGCTTCTCGTTAGGTGTGCTGTCTCGGTGAATGCCAAATAGCTCAATCAAATGCCCGTGATCTGCTTTTCGAACCCCTTTGAGTTCCAGTATCTTCTTGAAGTTGGTGTCCGATCGGTCCGCGATGTGAATCAGATACGCCTGTACTAACCCCTCAGGCGGCGATGGTCGCACTTGCAACGTCTTGAGCAGAGGGTCGAGGCGATTCATGCAGTGCTGTACTCTCCTCACAAAGCTCGATGGAGGAGCATCGTGTCCAGAGAACGAGGTATGGTGTTGGAGGAGCTTCTCGAATGCCTTGGTGAGCACGTATTTGTCAAGCAGCATCTAGGCCCCCCATTGTTAGCTATCACACCTTAGCACATCGTGTCAAGAACTCACCTGCTCCGCGCCGACCTCAGAGATCGGCCGGCATTGCACAATACTGTTGACATAGCCTGTTGCGAGATGCTCCACCAAATTGTCACAGAACGCCCTAGCATACTGCTGTTTTGAGATGACAGCAAGTATCTCCGCCGCCTTGCCATCCACATGCTTCACCATCTCTCCCACGTATGAGCTCTGGTCGCCGACGCTTTCCATTGTGCTCCAGTTGGTGTTCTTCATCTCACGCCAGACGCTGTCGCAGTCGAGCTCAACTGCCCGGACGAGTGCCAGGACAGACGCACTCGCTACACCCAGGAAGGCATCTGATTGTGACGACAGGTCGACCTTGGGCACAAGCTCACTATCGATGCGTTTCTTGATGCTCTCCTCAAGCTGGTTAGTGTTGACGTGCCAGAAGTCTGCTGTGTTCAGCACAAGCACCACATCCTCGATAGCAGGACCTTGGGGGCCTCCGGACTGTAGCCTATGCAGCAGAACCTGCTGGGCATACTCATCCAGATACTTGGCAAGCGTCTTGGCCAGGTCAAGAAGGCGCTCACTGGTAGACAGTTTTGCGCATTGTGATAAGGTAAGTTTGTAGAAGTGAAACAGCTCGATTGCAGATGTGATGACTGCTTGAGGGGAGAATTCTTCGTCAGGTGGAATGAGTGGCTGGTTGCGGTACTTTGGTATCATGGCTGCCAGCTGCCTGTCTTGCGAGTCGACCCATAAGCTCAAATATGGCTCAAAAGCAACGGAAATCAGACCGTGGAAGCTGTGTGTCTTTTCCTCGACTGAGCCAAGTGTGTCAATGCTGGCTCTGGATGAGGTCGCAAACCGCTTCTCGAGGGTCTGCTCAAAGTCCAGCGTCTCCTGGAGGCAGCTCAACAACAAGTTGACATCAATCTTGTTTCCGTCGGCTCGCCGCATACTCCGCTCTAGGATGCCCTTGAAGTCATCGCGAGTTCCGTCGCAAAATGCTGCTGCCAACGTCTCATTGGCTCTCCAGTGGGGAGGAAAGATCATAGCGTGCTCGTCATCGTGCGTCTTCATCATCCGCTTAAACCAGGCATATCGCCGCCCGATATTGTCAAGACTACCAGCTTCGTCGTTGCCACGAAAGACCTGGCGGTATTCTCGTAGCTCGGTATTGACATACCACGTCATGAGGCGGGCTTTGGCCGAGTCCCCAAGAGCATCCATGACAAGACACGCCTCAACGAGCATTCCCCTGCGAGCACCAACCTCGCTTTTGGCAAACGCCATTTCAAAGTCCTCGCAGACCTGTTCCAACAACTCCCGCTGCAACTCGGCGACCCCTCTGCTCAACGTCGCGATCTGCTCAATGCTTCGATAGCTGTTGAAGTGTTTCATGAGCTGGAGGACAGCCTGCAGTAGTCCAGCGCACTCTCGGTACTGGCGCGTCTTGGCCAGGCCCCTGAGTTGTTCGTAAGCCGTTGTCAGCATCTGCAGCCGCTTGAGAGCTGTCATGCTCAGCGTCAGGTTCCGTTTCGTGCCATCGAGCCTCTTGATGTCGGCCGTCATCGACGTGATATTCTGCTCCGTCTCGATTGCTCGCGAACGGACCGTCTCGATCTTGCGGAATAGCTGGGCGAGCTCAGCCTGTGCCGACTGCATGCGCTCGAGGCTCGAGTCGGGCCCGTAGGCCTGTTCCGTCTCCAGGGTTGCGATTTCGTTCGAGAGCGCATTTTGGTGACTCTGCAGGGTTTTCGACACCTGGCTTATTGACGATACGGCCGACGGGTGAGAGAAGAGGAGGTTGAGGTGGTCTACAGGATCATAGTCGACTATCGGGAAGCACTGCTCGTTAGTGGTCGCGTCTTGGGATAGCGAGCGCAAATAGTAGACGGCTTACCCGCGTCCAAAGCCGAGGCCTCTGGAAAATTTCCATTCATGTTTGCAAACAAACGATCTCCCCCCGCAGCCGCAATTTTCTGGTATTTCAATGACTTGCAAAGGACGACGTCGCGCTCAGCATGAGGAAGCCTTTACACCTGCTGTTGCTCCTTGCACGTGTCAACTGCCATCATGGTTGAGAAAAGCGGGCCCTCGACATAAGCTGCCAACCTCGTTGCTTTGTGGCTGAAGACCTGTGGGCTATTACGACCCCTGAACTCCCTGGACTCGACGGTGTTTTCATCCAAAACTTATGTTTGCTCATCACCACCTACAGCTCAACAACCCGTCAAAATAAGCAATTAAGTAGCGAAATGGGATAGAGGAAAATGGCTGAGATGTGATTGACATGATATGACCGCTTTGATTCAATGACCTCGATGTATCCACCTTTAATGAATGCTACTTCGCTAGACAACTTTGTACGTTGCATATCCAGGCTGTACACTCTTTTTACTCTGCGTCTGCAGGCCTCTCCATTTCCAAGCTCTCCTTCTCTTTGGCAGCGGCATCCTTGCCCTTCTTCTTCATGGAGAAGCGCCACGAGCCCATGCGACCCTCCTTAAGATCCTTGGACCGGAAGCTACCTGTGCCCAGCGACGGGCTGCTAGTCATGCTGTCATAACTACGGCCAAGTTGGGATATATCCTCGCCGAGATCATCAAGGTCGCCAATGCTCGACCGATGCTCCGCAGACAGGTTCTTCTCCGAGTATGTGGCGCTGCCTGGCCCCTTCTTAAAGAGGCCCGAGTCCTTGCCCAGCCGAGAAGACAAGCTGAATTTGCTCGAGCTTCCCTTGCGAAAGAGCTTCTTGACAACATTCTCGGGGTCCTTGTGGCCGGCGGCATTGTTGTCCGTTGTCGAATTCGAAGCTGTCGTGTCAAGGTTCAAGGATTCATGAGACTCGGAAACTGAGAGTTGTGTATGTACAGAGAATGTATCTCGGGACAATCTTGAGTCCGAGGGAGAATCGTCTAGGTTTGGAGGTACCTCGATGGTCGGAGTGAGTATCTCCTTACCCCTCGATCTTCCTTCCTTAGACTTATCTCGATGTCGTTCCTTGTCTTTGCCCTTTGACTTCTCCTTCTCTAGACTGGCATCCTTGTCTCTTGGGCCAAAAATACTTGCCATAAAAGTAGGCGCCGCCGGGTTCAATCGCTGACTCATAGATGCCCGATGACTTGGAGGGCGCGAACCGATGACGCCAACTTGACTCGGCGACGTCTGAGGATCCAACAAGTCGTCCACATCCAAAATCTCATCGTCGGCGGAGGCTAGAGTCGTTTCTAGAGCAGACGGTGATCCACCGACCGAAGGTCGACGCGAGCCGTTTCTCGAAGGCCAACGCCCGTCATTCGGTGACCAAAGGCGGTTCTTAGCCAACATGGAGAAATCGCCCGGGGCTCCCCAGATCGAGCCGCTGTCCGTAGAAGGCCGGGGAAGGTCTGATGACGCAATAGATGCAGGTCGAGAGTTTGGTGAATCTCTGTCGCCCGTAAGGGCCCCCGCACTGCTCGCAAAGGGGTTCAGCCTGCGGGCTGAGAATGGCCTCGAACCAGGCATCGTACTCGTTCGGCTGGGCTCGGGCCCTGAATGTCTATTCATCCAGGAAAAGCTGATCCTACGCTTGTTTGCTTGCAATTCATGGTCATCAGTACCTCGAGGAAACGATTGGCTCTGCCCCGGCTTGAGAGAGCCAATAGGAGGCCCTTCATCGTCCGACGTCTTGGGTGCTCTACTTCGCTGAAAGTTGGACAGCAAACTAGTCAGGCGATGCCCGGTTGCTGGAGGTGCCGTGGGCGAGGCATTGAGATTCAGCGACTTCGCGTCGGTATCTGCATATTGGGGGAAGGGCAAATTGTGCGATGAACCATGGGGGCTGGAGAAGACATTGAGTGAACGACCATCTGATGAAGCGGGGGATTGCGGGTGGTCCTCCTCGCCAGCTGTGATGGCTTCAGGCAAGAAATGATTCTGCGGAGGCCGTGACTCGACAGCGTCCTCAAAGGTCTCGTCAAAGATGTCGGACGGGAGGAGAGCATGAGCGGTAGGGCTCAGCGGTCCGGCGCTTGCCCTAAAATCGGATTCCGACTGTTGGTCTTCGGCATGGTCGGCAATCATATCCATAAACAATGCCGGGCCAAAGCCCGCGCGAGTGAAGCCAGTTGGTGCCGGGAAATTGTCCTCGGGAATGGCGAATTGACTGGGCGGAGACGACAGATTGAGATTGGAAAGGGAATTGCTATTCCCGCTGTGCCTTTTGTCCTGGGCTGCCACGGCAGGTTCGAACTCCATAGCAGTAGGGTCTGCCTGGCTGTAGTAGGCGAGACCAGACTGGTGCTGGACGGTCAGCTGTTCTCCCAGAACACGAATATGTTGATCCAGATGATGACCCTTCTTAGTCTCAGCGACCAGCTGGTTGTGCAACTCTTTCCTCCTAGCTTCCCATTCCTTTCGGACTTGAGTGTCATTCTCCTTCCACTGCTCATCGTCGCCACCTGGAAGTTGCTCTCGAGCAGCCTTGAGATCTTGTAATTGCTTTCCCTTCTCCTTCAACTCAGCCTCCAGCTCCGCGCACTTCTCCTGAAGCTCTGTGTTAGAGTCGTCAAGTTCTTGACCTTGTTCATCTCGCTTGGCTTCCAGCTCCTTTTTCTGTGCCTCAAACCCTTCGCGCTCCTTCTTCATCCGCTCAATGTCGCTTTCGAACTTGGTGGCTGTATCTCGGACCTTGGATTTCTTCGTCTCCTTCTCGTTCAGCTGCTCCTTCTTTCTTGCACGCTCTTTCTCAGCCGCCCGCATTTGCTCCATTGTCGTCCGCATGCTGGCTTTGAGTTGCGCGGTCTGCTCTTCCTTCTCTTTGAGCGCTTGCCTCTTATTCTCCTTCTCTGACTTGAGCTCATCTTCCTGTTGCCTAAGCTCTTCCTCTTCCTTGCTGTACTGGGAAAGAACCTCGTTGACCTCTCTCCTGGTTGACTCAAACTTTCGGTTCAGCTCATCCAGTGACAATTCTGGGCCATCCAGCGTAGGAACCTTGATCTGCGGTTGATCCAAGCTGGCGACAGATGGCGAGTGTCTTCGATTAACTGTGTTGCGTCGTTGACCCGGAGCGGTAGTGCTCACGTCGGACGTAGAGGCGTTGTTCCCATCCAGAACAGGGGCTGCCTCGACGGATGGCACGGGAGGCTTCTTTTGCGAATCGGAATCATCGGCCTCGTCCCCAGTCTTGGGGCGCGGGTGGTCATTGCTAGCAAAGCTTGTAGGCACGCGGGAGTTGCCCAGCTGAGGCTTGCCATCTTTGCCGAAGGTCCGAAGGCGAAGGACCTGGCTTCCAGCCTGAAAGTTGTTCGGGCCTACGGCGACGACCCGAATGTTATAAAAGTGATCGGGCTTAAGCCCCGTGACGGTAATGGCTACTTCGTTCCCGGGCGAATCGCCGACTAGATGTGAATCCTGTTAGTCACGCTCGAGCAGGCCCAGCCCCAAATGGGGTCACTGGAAAGAACTGGACAATGGGACCGACCATGAACGCCATTGACTTGAATAGTATATTTTTGTACAGGGCGATTACTATTCGGTCGAGTCCAGCTCAGAGTAGCAGCGTCGGAGCGAATGCCGGCAAGTGAAACGTCGGGGGGCTCCGGTACGTCAACCCCGAGGATGTTGATGAGATCGGGGACGGGTTTCCATAGTGTCTGCCAGGAGCGATGCAGCAGCCTTGAGAGGACAGCGACAGCGATCAGCAGAGTGCAATCAGAGGGGCAGAAGGGTCGCGAGCGATCACGACAGGAGGGGCAGTAGGGTGAAGGAGAGGAAGGCGACTCACCAGACGACAGCGCCGAGTGTCAAGACCATCTTGAAATGATGGATGAGCAGAACATGGAGGCGAAAATCTAGCAAAACCTCGACGGAGGCAGGGGGCATGTGCTCGAGCAGACGGCGAGGGTCGACAAGAACGGTGAGGCTGCAGAGCAGGGCATACAACAAGGCCTTCTGGTAGCTGGCGCGAGGGCTAGAGACCCACCAGAAGCCGAGAACGCTGAGGATGAGAGAAGTTAAGACGGGCAACTCCCATGACATGTTCTCAGCGCGGTCCCGGTCCTGGAAGAGGGTGATGCGTTCGAGACGGACCCGGGCGTCGAGAGAGTGTCGTGTGGGATCCGAGAGCAAGGTCGGCAGATGCCAGTGGGCAGAAAAAAGGCGGGCATGGATGGAAGCGTGGAGATCCAGCCCAGGCCACCAGGTTCAGTTGCGTTGCGGTGCGTTGCGTTGCGTCGGGTGGCAGTTGCAATCGCGGTTGCAGCTGCTGGACCGGGGGCGGGCTTGCGTCCAGTAAAATTCTCGGCCGGAGGGCTCTCAGACTCTCAGTGCTGCCCGGGCCAGGCGGACACTGTGCGAGACGCGTGGTGAGGTGCAGTTGGTGTAACTCGTCACCTACAGACGGGCGCTATGCTACGTGCAGCGCGCTATAACGTGAGGTGGCGGGACGGTTGCGCTGTATAAAGGCACTGTGATTCGACGGCCGTTTCATCACGACTCTTATTCGCAGCTGCTAGACCAGGGCCTGGTCGATCCGCCTGTTAAGATGGGGGTACGTAATTGAGTTGGATGCTTGACTCTTTTTCTTTTCATTTTTTATTTATTCTTCAACTTGTTTTAATACCCAAGGAAAGGAAAGCGCATCATCGGAAAGCCCGAACGGAACTTGCAAACCCGTCTTGTTTGCACGGTTGCACTGGAATGGTTCCCAAAATTAGGTTAAGGTAGTGTCGGGGAGTTGACGTCTAGAAAACGCCAATGATGATGTTTGCGGCTGCGATTTTTTTAGAGTTGGCCTCTGTAGGTTGCCCGCACGGAGGACACGACACCTGGCTTTTCTTTTCCTTTATTACCCTTTCCTAACGGCAATTTTTGCATGGATGCGTCTCTTTCAGGAACCAGCTGCGCGTGTGCTGCCATCACGCTGCATTTAGGGTTTACGCCGGTTGCCGACACTGCGTGGAATGTGCGTGAAGACACACAAGGCAATCGATGTTATACATTAGGGGGTCTCGATCAAAGTTGCAAAGACTGGTTGAATTGGCAGAAACACGGGTGATCAGAAGCAATCGACGATATGAAAGAGGGCAGGTATCGGTTTTTGATTCGGCATCCGAATTTTGGCACAATCCGAAGAAATCAGTTCGACACATCGGGAAAATATCCCGAAGTAGGTCTCGTCATCATCGAATAGGCATCCAGCAATAATCAAGATCCAGCTTAGCAGCTCACCAAGAGCCGGAGATCGCCTCACATTAGCGTCTACTTGCTTCCAGGGCTTCTAGGGCTGCCTCCAAGCTTTTCCGACGGCACCAGCCTGGTTTGGCAAGTCTTCAAGCAGCCTAAGAACCCACACGACTGGGCTGCCCAACTTGATCCCTGTCCCGCCAGTTATATCCAAACAACGGACCGATAAACTCGAGACATGTGAAATGACGAAACAACGAGCCGTGATCCATGATGTTCATGGCATAAATGTTTGACGCGGGCCTTCTACTATCAGACTAAAAGCGGCCGTTCTTCTGGGCAGTCATCGGCAACTCAAGCACATATCTCGGCCTATCCGCTTCAAGTTACGTGCACAAGGTGGGATCTCCCGACACAAAACAAATTGTCTAGGTATAGACCAACAACTATGAAATCACCTCGGCAGAAACCAGCGAGCGGAGTTCAGCGGCAAACTATAGAAACGATACGAGCCCAAGAAGGAACATGGAGCATAGACTATCGCGGGCACGACACAGTCACAGAGTTGACCCCTTGTTTAGCACATGCGCTTGGACCGCGGCTCTTCCACCAAATCTCCACTGATGCCATGCTGCGCAACTCGAGAGTCGCCAGTACTTACAAGATACAGCCTCTCCTTCAAAGGCGAGCCTCGGGATCACGAGAAGATGATGTTGAAGCATCTAATGTACAAACAATTCTAGATCTAGCATCATACTATATGGGCGAGAGGAGATCCAAGTGGAGCTCAAGTCTCTCGGTCCAAGTTTTGTATGAAGGCTGCGAGTGAGGATGTGGTAACTATTTTGCTGAACTCTGCAACAGGGTAAAAAGAACGAGAAGCTAATAGCAGAGGAATATACATAAGGCTTGGTTAATCGTTGATAGGATCGGCGCAAAAAGAATTTCGGTTTCGCATGCGGTACAAGACACTGCAGCAGGTTACATAGTGTCGATACTAAACTTCAGTCTCCATAACACCAGACCATCAAGCAACTGGGCCAAGTCTGATCTTGACAACTGGACGAGAAGTCATGCCTAGATTTGTGCAACAACCATTCCGCATCGGGCGTCTGGTGAATCTGGCCGGCAACTTGTCCGTGTCGTGCGGCATCCATGCCCGTTCATGTGATAGATTCCGCTGGGGATGTCATGACACCGAAAAGCCTGGACCCCTGCAACTACGCCCAGGGTAGAGGCTTTGTACTGTGTACTGCCGCCCCCAATGTTGGGCGGGACGCCCCTCAACGCCCGGGCTGCTGCTGCTGCTACTGTACAGCGCAATGCAGCACCGTCTGTAGCAGCAACTTCGTCATTCTTGGCTTACCTTACAGCTCAAGGCTTCTTCGTTTTCCCTACCGGCCACGGGAGTAAGACGCCTCCAATATGACTCGCCCCTTTCTCCAAGTCATGTCTCAGCGTCATCATCGTCATCCCTTTTTTTCTGTTCCTCCCTCTTCCTCTTTGTCTCTGTTCAAGACTTCAAGACTGTGTTTTCTGCGGTTTAATTGTCAGAGTCTCGCATTTATACATGATTCTTCTGGGTCCTGGTGACGTCTTCACCTGACCCTCTCGGCAGCAGAAAAAAAAAGACCAGCCCAACCAACCAGCAAACGCTCCTTTGTACTCGGTACTTGGCCGCCTGTTGCGTAGGTTGCGGTCAACCCACCTTGACTGTCCCGACCAAAAGTGCTTCCCAACAATCCACATCCCGTCGGCCTGTCTTTGGACTCTTACACACATACCGTACGCTTTTATCCTTACTCCGTACCCAGATAAACTTGTTTAGGTTCCTGGCTACTCCCTCCCTCGATCGTGTGCGTGCTCTGTTGTTCCGGTCCGCCTCGTGAGCCTCGTCTATATATCGCCCTCGACTCTTCCCGTCGAACCGGCTCCGTACCTTCGGGTCGTCGTCAAACCGGCCCCGCGACAAGCCGCCATCGCCTTGTGATCGGCGTCAGGTAGTGAAGGATCCAAGCTGTGCGACGTCTTCCGCCGTCAGAGGCAAGATGCAATACGTGCGCGGCCTCAGCGAGTCGGTCTCGACAGCATGGAACTCAATCAACCCGGCCACGCTTAGCGGCGCTATCGATGTCATCGTCGTCGAGCAAGAAGATGGTTCCCTCGCCTGCTCGCCCTTTCATGTCCGCTTTGGCAAGTTTTCCCTGCTTCGACCATCAGACAAGAAGGTCGAGTTCAAGGTCAATGGTGTAAAACAAGACTATTCCATGAAGCTCGGTGAGGGTGGCGAGGCCTTCTTCGTCTTCGAAACCACAGACAACATTCCCCAGTCCTTGCAGACGTCACCTCTTGTCTCCCCCGCGTCCAGTCCCGCAAGCAGTCCGCCTCTCGATCCCGCCGAGTCTGCCCCTGGCTTGCAGGAGCCTGAAGCCTTTGAGCTCGATGCTTCTGAGAAGCCCCGTCGACCGCCTCCTACTGTTCTATATAACAAACAGAATGAGCATGGTATGTGCCGTGTAGCTTTCTATTTGCCATGACAAAGTTCTCACCACAGACCAGGCATGATAACGCCCCTCTCCACGTCTCCTGAGCTGCCAATCGCCCGGCCAGTGTCTGGCGATTGGTCTTCGAGCTTACCCCGACCGCACAGCGACGACATCCTCCGCCAGAGCGCCCGGAGTCACGATCGAGACGGTAATAGTTCCATTGACGGAGAGGATCATGTCGCTTCCGAACGATCTAGTAGTCCGCCTCCTCTTGCCCCACGCGAGGCCATCGAGCGTGCCATGGCCCTCTCAAGGGAGTTGTCTGCTGCCAACATTCCTAGTCAGGTCACTGAAACAGGCGACCTGATGCTGGACATGACCGGCTTCAAGAGCAATGAAGAGGACATCCTACGGGCCGAAATCATGGCCCGGAAGATCCTTTCTGAGGAACTGGATGGAAACTATGACATTGGCGCACTTTTTGGCTTTGACGAGCAGGGAAACCTGTGGATCTACAGCAGCGAGAGTGCGAAGCAAGCCGCGATGAACAAGACAATCGAAGCCTCTCTTCAATCACATCGCCAGCATGTAGCAGCCGATGCTGTTTCAGACCCCGGATACCAGAGCGATAGCAGCGATGCCACCGCCGCGCCTCTTCCTTCTCATCGGCGATCCGAGTCTGATGCTGGCCCCATGGACTTGCAGACACCCCCTCGCACTCCTCCGGGCTCCTCGGGCCACGCAGGAGATCCCAACAGAAACTATGCCAAAACTCTGCGCTTGACTAGCCAGCAGCTCAAGGATTTGAAGCTGAAGCCCGGAGAGAACTTGATGGCCTTCACTGTCAACCGAGCAACTTGTACCGCGAACATGTATCTCTGGAAGCATGAGACGCCCGTGGTTATCTCCGACATTGATGGAACCATTACCAAGTCTGATGCCCTTGGCCATGTGTTGAACATGATTGGCCGCGACTGGACTCATTCGGGCGTCGCAAAGCTCTACAGCGACATCTCAGCCAACGGCTATAACATCATGTACCTTACGAGTCGATCAGTCGGTCAGTCTGATACCACAAGAGCATATCTTGCTGGTATTGTTCAAGAAGGCTATAAAATGCCCCCAGGCCCGACAATTCTATCTCCTGATCGAACCATGGCGGCCCTTAGACGTGAGATCTACCTCCGCAAACCTCATATCTTCAAGATGGCCACTCTCCGGGACATTCGCAACCTTTATGGGCCAGATCGTACCCCGTTCTATGCCGGCTACGGAAATCGTTTGACCGACCAAATCTCATATCGGACTGTTGATGTACCGAGAAATCGAATCTTCACCATCAACTCAAATTCCGAGGTCTCCTTGGATCTCTTGAGTCTTAATAAGCTCAAGATGAGTTATGTCAACATCAACGAGGTTGTGGATCACTACTTTCCTCCAGTGAGCACCCTCGTCAAGGGTGGCGGTGAAGAGTACACGGATTTCAAGTATTGGAGAGATGACCCTCTCGCCATGGCCGACTTTTCAGCCAGTGAAAGTGACGAGGACGACGATCGCCCAGGACGACTTGTCAGTGCATATGCAGACGAGGATGACGATATTGATGAGGATGACGAAGAGGGTGAAGACGACGATGAGGACATGGATGAGATTGGCGAAGGCCTCGCCGACAGTTACATCTCCCGCGCGTCAATAGATGAGTTCGCTGAAGCCGAGAGTGTGCTCAGTGGAAGCGTCGACGAGGAGCGCCTGCGGGCATCCATGACGCAAGACCTCAATGAGGCAGACGATGCAGATGATGCTGGCGAGGTATCTGAAGATGGCGAAGAGGGTCACGAGGAGGAGAACAGGGGCGAGAACACCCTTCACAGAAAGAAGGATGCTGAATCCGAGCACAAACGCAAGCCCAGCGTTGTGGAGGACGTCCTCGCCCAACACATCACTGGGGTGGGTCACCTCTCGGTTGAGAAGTGAAGGGTCAGAAATGAAAGCTAAGTATAGTAAACAGGGGGCTGAAACTGTTGCTGTTGCTCCCGAGGCACAGTAAGGCATTTCGGATTCGCAGCGAGTCTTTTGTATTTGCTATCTCGTCTTGCCATACCTTTCACCTGGATAGAAAGCGGCATGTTATCAAAGAGCGAGAGGATCGGCTTTTTTCCCAAGGGGGTGCGCATACAACGAGGAGAGATGAAGGGTATCCTTTTCCAGGCATATGATGGCATAGCGCGGCGTTGAGCATATCCTGCATTTGTAGTAATGAAATCATTGCATGCTGTATGTACAAGTACTACGAGTAGAGAAAACCTTAGATGTTCATTAGGCTGGAACATCGCCTGAGCATGTTATTCAGTCAGCAATAACCGACACAATGATGTGTAAAACACTACGAACTCGTCTATTCCCCAAGTCCAGAAACCATATCCTAAAAGAAATTGTACCCATCTTCTTCGCCTATTTTAGCACCCCCTTTTTACTGACGGCTCATGTGCTTAATGCGAATCTCCACCGCCCTCCGGTGAGCCTCAAGCTCTTCAACCTTGGCCAGCTGCATGACTGCCGGACCGACGTTCTTCAATCCATCAGCAGTGAGATTTGAGCTGGTGATGTGCTTCTGGAATGAGCCTAGATTGACACCAGAATATTGCTTGGCAAATCCGTAAGTGGCTACGCAAAGGTAAGCTTTATCATCAGGGGAGACTGGGTAATTGGCATGGAACTTACGGAGCGAGTGGTTGACGC
Source organism: Fusarium sp. JS1030 (assembly GCA_000966855.1). Classification (NCBI taxonomy): domain Eukaryota; kingdom Fungi; phylum Ascomycota; class Sordariomycetes; order Hypocreales; family Nectriaceae; genus Fusarium; species Fusarium sp. JS1030. The sequence goes on from JWIW01000008.1 coordinate 154,535, forward strand.
CGGCAGAGTAGTCGCCAACACTCTCAGGAGTCCAGGCTCCAATGAAAACACTACCAGCGTTCATCACCTGGTCGACAACCTTTTCAGCATCCTTAATCTGGAGGATCAAGTGCTCGGGGGCATATTCGTTACTGATGCGCATGGCTTCCTCAACATCCTTGACCTGGACGGTAACAGAGTGGGCAATAGAGCCGCGGACGATATCGACTCGGGGAAGAGCCAGCGCCTGATTGTGGACCTCGTCCTCGATAGCCTGGAGCTGCTCTTCTGTGAGATCAATAGCAAGCAAAATGACCTGACTGTCAACACCGTGTTCGGCTTGAGACAGGAGGTCAGAGGCAACAAAAGCAGGGTTAGCGTCCTTGTCGGCAACAACGAGGACCTCAGAGGGACCAGCAGGCATATCAATCCCCACGCCGGCGTTGGTATCGTTGCTGACGTGCATCTTGGCAGCAGTGACAAACTGGTTACCTGGGCCAAGGATCTTGTCGACCTTTGTAACACTCTCGGTACCGTAAGCCAGAGCAGCAACTGCCTGGGCGCCTCCAGCCAAGACGATGCTCTCAGCGCCAACTTTGTGGGCAACATAGACAATTTCGGGCGTGATGCGTCCATCTGATCGAGGAGGTGAAGCAAAGACAATCTTCTTGCAGCCGGCCACCATAGCTGGTACACCCAACATCAGAGCAGTGCTTGGCAGGACAGCGGTTCCACCAGGAATATACAGGCCAACTCTCTCAATGGGCCTCGAGAAGCGGCTGCATACCACGCCAGGCATTGTCTCAACCTGGAGGGGTCGCTCCTCGTTTTGGGCAGAGTGGAATCGTCGAATATTCTCGAACGAAACATCAATTGCCTTGATAGTCTCAGGGGCAATATCCATCAGCTCCTTGGGGAAAGGGGCCTTGAGAACGGGCGACGTCAAAGAAGTTGCCTTCTCAAACTTGTGGGTGTAAGAGAGCACGGCTTTATCGCCGCCAGTGCGCACCTCCTCGATGATGGGCTGAATGATCTTCAAAATAGCATCAGGAGACTTTTGTGAGGGCCGTTTGAGCTTCTCCACGAGCTCGGTCTCGGAAATCTTGGCCGAGTCGATTCTCTCCATCGCGATACGGGCGTCGACGGGCTTCTCGGCGGGGGGTGGTGCAGGCTTCGCAGGAGCAACCTCAGTCTTGATGCCCTCCTTTTCAGCCCACTTGCCCTTCGCGTTTCCAGCTCTTCTCTTGACTTTGAGGCTCTTAGCGTCCAAGTTAGCCTCAATATCAGCAAGGCTAACACCAGCACCAACAGCCTTCGTCAAGGCGAAATAGATGAGGTCAGCGGCCTCAAAGGCAATGTTCTCTTTAGTCGTTCCGTCGCAAAGCTCCTCGGCCTCTTCCATGATCTTTGCGCGTAGGAGCTTCTCGTCAGAGAATAGCCTAGCAGTGTAAGATCCCTCTGGTGCGGACTGTTTTCGAGACTTCAAAGTCTGCTCCAGCGCAGCAATACCGCCAAGGTCTCCAAAACATCCAAACTGCTCTAGGTGGCAGAAGCGGCCCTTCTGGTTGACCACAAACTTCAGAGTGTCGTTATCGCAGTCAAGACCAATTCGTAGCAACTCCTGGGTGTCACCAGAAGTGAGTCCCTTCACCCAGAGACCGCGTTTCCGGCTCTGGTACACGCCGGTCTGTGTGCGCAGAGCCTCCAGAATACTCTCTTCACTAGTATAGGCAAGACCGAGGGCAATTCCAGCATCGTCGGTGACGACAGTGGGGATAAGGCCGTCCGATCGATCAGACTTCCAGTAGGACGCAATGACCTGGGACAACGGCAACCTCGTGGAGTCGCCCTTGTCGGTGGTCAGGCCGGTAGAGGGAAGGATGGCAATGGCGCTACATCTCTTGGCCACGTCAATAAAGTTCTTCAAATCAGTCTCCTGGGTTGGCTTGAGGAACAGGTTCTTGATCTTCCGGGCTTGGGCTTCCTCGATGAACTTGTCGAGACCGCTCGCTGACGTGTCGAAATCCTTAATCAATAGGCCGTGCTCTGAAGCCGCAGAAAGATCAAGGGTAGACACGGTCGGGACAACTCTTGGGCCAAACTCTCTATACTCGGAAAGGCTCTCCGAAGCCACGAACACTTTTCGCACCCCGCCATCCAACAGAGCAACCACGTCGTCTGGGTTACTCAACCCCGTAGCATCCATGTGAACAGCAGTGCCGGCACTAGGACGGCCCCAATCCTCAGAGGCCGTCTCGTAGAAGGGAGCTCCAAGAAGAGCGACCTCCTGGAAGCTGAGGCCATTGTCGGCAGCTTGTTCCTTGGGACCAGCAACACTGACCAGGAACGGCAACGGGAGAGTCGTTTCCATGCTTTGCGGCCCGGGCAGAGGAATTGTAGTCAAAAAAGGGTCAAAGTCGGCCCAGATTTTATTCAATGAAGGATGTAAATGAGTCAAGAGGCGATCACCCGAGAAAAAGTTGTGGTGATGACTGAGTCCTGCGGGCATCGGCGAAATCTGGTGGGGCACATTCTTTTTGCCCCTCGCCCCTCCATCAATTCCTTCCCTTGCCTCTACGTCGGTACCTAGACAAAAAACTCGGGAATACGTAGATAAATGCCCTGTGTTCCTAAACTTACCTTAATTTTAGGTTAGGACTTGCTAAATTCTTTTAACAATATTATGGGTCTTTTTATAGATCTTGGCCTACTCTATAGTATTAATTCTTCTACAATAATCATAACTTTGGACTTACTATGGCATAAGGATATCTCTTGCGAGCCCCGTGTTTTCTGACCACCTCATGGCCAAGACTGCGAAGCAAATCCGGGCTTTGCCAATGGATAAGATTTAAGGTGTGGTCTGTGCACAGCATGCAGGAGTATCTTCGGATTATTAGAAGCGCCGAGGCAGCACTCGTCCGACCACGGCCGCATGAAGCTACCAACCTGCCGCCTAAGAATTATCAACCACAAGCTCACAAGCTTGGCAGCATTGAGTCTACTCCAATTCTAGCCCAAAATTGGTGTCATATCTTCCCACCTCTATCAAACTTCAATGCCCGGTGCTTCTCTTTAACGAACGCGCCATTTAGCTCTGCGCCGGCGCGACATCTACGTGCTTCGAGTTTTGCGATCGCGTTGAGCCACTCTGCAGCTGGTCGCATCTCATTATCAATATCCAAATCAAAGCGCTGCAATACCCTTCAACATGGCGTCGAGCCAACCACAGGCGAATGGAGTTCCGGCTTCATCAGCAGGCACCTCCCAAACCGTCCCAAATACCCAGACCACTACATCCAGTCAACCTACCGCCGCCTCACAAAATGCTCCTCCTCCTGCACCGTCAACCTCCGCCCCGCGTCCCCGCGATGCCCGTCTCATCGAACTCCTGTTGACATCTCAAGGAGTCACTGCCTATGAACAGCGCGTGCCTCTCCTACTCCTCGATTTTGCTTACCGCCATACGTCCTCCGTTCTGAACGATGCGCTCCACCTCTCCGGCGATCCTTATGTCACACACGCAGGCTCTAAACCGTCTGCAAATTCTGGCGCAATCGCAGCACCTGCGGGCGACGCTGCGGTGTCAGCCAACGCTGTCAAACTCGCTATTGCAGCACGACTTAGCTATCAGTTTCGAGGAGGCAGTGGCGGCGGAGGCCTCAGCAAAGATTACATGCAAGACCTGGCGCGCGAGCGAAACAAGGTTGCACTTCCCAAGATTGTACCCAGCGAATGGGGCGTTCGACTACCCAGTGAACGGTTTGTGCTTAGTGGGACGAGCTGGGGCTTGAAGGACATGTGGGATGAGGCCGACGACGACGAAGGGGAAGAAGGGGGCGATGCCATGGAAGGAATTGAAGGCCCTGAACCTGAGGATGTTGGTGGTGATGGCGTAGAGGGTGGTACAGTGGAAGACATGTTCGGTGAAGATGTTGATGAGGAAATGGCCGAGGATGGCTAGATTTCTCCCCCGTCGGGCAATGGATATTTGCAAAACGAGATACATGCGAATGGTGTTGGTGGCGTTTGGGTCGGTTAAGGACAGTAGCTAACGGATACCCATCTTATCAAGCCAAATAATGGCGGCCCGTTACGAATTGTAGTCCTATTAAAGAGAACAATACAACAACGCAATGGACAACATGGTCAACACACTTGAATCCAGATCAGGTGACCGGTTCAGCAAAGCAAGGTCTACCTCGAAGCAACCCGAAACAGATGGGATGCTGCAAATACCAGATTGTACTCACCGTTGTGAGATGTTCTAGGTCAGATAGTAGAACACTGGCCTGAGTGAGCAACCCAATCACTATGCGCTAGATATGCACACTCAAAACTAAAACAAGGTGGCAAGATAATCAACGAAAGCATATCAGAAAGTGGTCATGAAAGACGCAGTGTGTTGCGACGAAGAACTACGAGACGAGACAGAATAGACATTCAAGACACAATATCACAACTCCACGTTACCTAGTATGAACAAGGAAATCTTATGGTACACTAGGCCTGTAAACGGTATCTCATACACTCTATACCCTGGTCTCGATTTTCGCAACCTTGTTGATCCTCTCTACCTTAAAACTTGGGCTTCATGGTGTTGCGAAGTCTCTGGTAGTCGAAGAGAGCCTCAATAGTACCCACGGCGCTCACAGCAATATCCCGATCCCAGAGTTTTCGGTTGGCAAAGTCCATAATGTCCTTCTCAGTAATGGCATCGATCTTGCGCTCAATCTCAAGAGGAGACATGCGGCGTCCGGTGGTGACGAGCTGTCGGCCAATGTCCTCAGCAACGGCAGTGGTGCCGTCGAGGGAAAGGAGGATGGAAGCCTTCAGCTGGGCCTTAGCACGCTCGGTCTCGGCACCGCTGACGTTGGTGCAGAGACGCATCCACTCGCGGATAGCGAAGTGGACAAGGTCGTCGACTCGATCGGGCTTGTCGGAAACGAGATAGATGCCCCAGAGACTGAAGATATGTTAGTATGTCAAGGCTGAATGTTGTGAGTGGTGGTCTTACCCAGTGTCGCTGTAGCTAGTGGAGAAGCTCATGAAACTGTTGGCAATATCATGCTTGTGGACCCAGCCGCTGAGCTTGCTGCCCTGGTGGGGAGCCTGACCAACAGCCTTGTCGTAGTTGCCAACAATAGCCTGAGCAACGAGAGCAGTGAAATAATCCTCCGAGTTCCAGCTGACGCCCTCGACGGCGAGAGCAATGTTGGCAGTGGGCATGGCATCGTCTCGGATACGGACATCGGAGCCCATGAAATCAGCCTTCTGCTTGGAGAGCAGATAGGCGCTATTCTTGGGGCCGCTGCTGGGGAGGCCGCTGAAGTGCTTCTCAGCAAGCTCGACAAGTTGCTCGTGGGGAATACCGCCGGCACCAACAAGAACCATTCGGTCAGCAGTGTAGTTGTTCTTGATGTAGTTGACGAGCTCGACTCGGGAGATGTCACGAATGTTCTGGCGAGGGCCGAGGATAGTGCGGCCAAGAGGCTGATGTTGGAAGGCAGTAGCGTGCAGGTGGTCAAAGACGACCTCCTCCACCTGCTTCTCAACCTCCTCGGACTCTCGGAGGATAACGTCTCGCTCACGCTCAATGGCGGACTGCTCGAGTAGGGAGTTTTGGAGAATATCGGAGAGAATATCGACACACTGGGGGACATCGGAGTTGAAAGCCTTAGCGAAGTAGACGGTGTTCTCGCGCTGGATGACTGTCAGCCTTGTTCCACCCCATATCCCTTCATCCGACTGACCGAGGTGTAGGCGTTCAGGTGGCCACCCATGTTCTCAATCTCCAGCTCCAATTGCTGTTGAGATCGCTTGGCAGTGCCCTACAGCCATGTTAGTGATGAGTTCCGATCCATTGACGGGTATCGCACCTTGAAAGCGAGATGCTCAAGGAAGTGTGCGGTGCCATTGGTCTCGTTGGTCTCGGCCCGGGAACCGGCGTCAATCCACACGCCGACAGTCGACGTTTGCGCAAATGGCGAGTGCTCGGTCGCGACCTAGTAGATACAAGTCAGGAGCGCGCTCTGGGTGTGCATCAAGGCCAATTGGCCCCGGGAGACGGTGCTCACGGTCAATCCATTACCAAGAGTTGTGGTTTGAGTCTTGCCAACAGTAGAGGGCGTGGCAAAGCCTCGTGTCAGAGGAGCGGCGGCCGAAAGACCAGCACGGTTTCGCAGACCCCGCGAGAGGTTCAGAGCCAGTCTCCGGGACGCCATGACGGAGGTTTGGAGGGTCGACGCTGAATTGAGTGGTTTGATGAAATCTTTCGATCTGGCTCGGCTAGAAGCTTTCCTGAGATAATTTGCAGCCTGAGCAATTAGGCGGATGGCTTAGTCATTCCGACCATCTCCGAATCAGAGCAATCCGGAAAGAAGATGTTGTCCAATGAGAGGCTCCGATTACTAACCGGTTCCTACTCCACCGGCTCCCCACCCTTCACCCTGGCCTGTCTGTTTTCGTCGTGGTCAGCTTCCATAACTGCATAGTAAACACAATCGCCCAACATCTGAATCAACAGTAGTTGCTGATGTGACGGCGTTGTCGTTAGAAGCTCGGAAACGGATCGTCGAATACGGAACGTCGAGTTTCAGGACAGCCTTCCTAAATAAACCTCCACTTGTCCCCAAGTCTGCCTCTTTCGCCCTTGTTTCTTGCAATGCCCTCTGATAACTACGACTTTGGCCAAGTCTTTCAGGCAATCTACATCGCCAAGCAAAAACCGGCTCCTCCTCCGGTTCCTGAAAGCATGAAAGCAGTGTTGCAGAGTTATCCACCCTTGGGGCAGGTCACTCCGGTTCAAGGTCAAAGCATCACCATTACTGCGGTTCTAGAGATACCCAGATCTCGCGCTTCAGAGGATTGGAACCTCTCCGTATGGCATTCAATTGACGGCTCAGGCTGGAAGGATTTCGGGTTGTCCCCCGTTGAAGATGCCTATAACCCCCAAACATTACAATTGATGTCTGAATCTGTGTCACGTTTCTATTTCGCAACGGATTTGTCCTTCAACACCTCAGTACAGTTTACTCTGAAGTTCCGTCATTGTCAGGATGCCGAATGGAGATGGATACGCGACGAACAAGGTTTCGATGATGGCCTGGTCGTCAACACTGCTTCCAGAGTCTCATCTGACCAACTTTCTGATCTCATACCTGACCTCAATTCCAGGGACTGGACTATTGCGCCTCAATTAAGTCAGTCACCTAGAACATCTTTGTGGTCGCTTGAAGCAACAATCCCTCCAGCTAGGGATGATGAGTCGGCTTACAGAGATATTGCGATTGGAACTCCATGGGGTTCGTTTGCGAGGTGAGTGTAATCATGAGGACAGCCATGGACACAATCCTACAGCAAAAGGCCATTGAATCTTCTCTTATCTGACGACGGGAGTAGGTGGTTTGCGCTGGTAAGGCTCTGGTCACCGTGGCTCGCTCCTCGTCATGGAAAGTCAACATTTGCCCTCGATAAGGACGGAATTCTCTGCTCATTTTTGAGCCCACATGGCAAGAACCTAGTCTTTCTAGCAATCGGCGGCCTCGCCCATGTCTTGCCAGTCTTCCAACACGGTACCAATGGGCAACTCCAGGTCCATGTGAGTACCTCATATGGCACCGACTCTATCCGTTGCTAATTAGTACAGGCCCGCAATGACGGTCTTTCAGAAGAGAAGGCAACTATACTCGTCTCAGAAAGTGATGATTTTGAGTGCGCCGTTGCCGCTGTCATGTACCATGCCAGAAACCTAGTGTCGCGGGCAAAGCAGGCCAGCGATGAATGGGGCCAAGAGCTATCGGCCTTATTCGACGACTTCCAACCAAAGTGGCTAGAGCATTGGTTTGATGGGCTTGGGTTTTGTATGTTCCTATATAACTCCGCAATTAGCAGCCTAACATTCAATAGGCACATGGAACGCCCTGGGACAGCAACTCACAGATCAAAAGATCTTCGACGCCCTCGACAAATTGTCTCAACACGACATCAAGGTTTCGAGTCTCATCATTGACGATAACTGGCAGTCGATTGACTATCGTGGGCCAAGTCAGTTTCAATATGGTTGGAAAGACTTTGAAGCAGAACCCAAGGCGTTCCCCAAAGGTTTGAAAGCCACGATATCCTGGATCCGAGAGAATCATCCACATATTCAGCATATCGCTGTCTGGCACGCTCTCCTCGGCTACTGGGGCGGTATAGCGCCCGACGGAAAGATTGCCGAGACATACAAAACCATTGAGGTCGTCCGTGAGGACGCTGACCGTCGAAACCTGCCACTGGGTGGAAAGATGACTGTTGTTGCCGAGGAGGATGTTTCAAGGTTCTATAATGACTTTTATCGATTTCTCGCCGACTGTGGGATCGATGCCGTCAAAACAGATGCCCAATTCATGATGGATACTTGGATTGGCGCTTCTCCCCGTCGTGATCTCATCAACACATATCTCGATGCGTGGACCATCTCCACGCTACGACACTTTAGTGCGAAGGCAATCTCCTGCATGTCACAGTTCCCGCAAGCTCTCTTCTATTCACAGATGCCCACAAACCGACCTGCGATCCTCGTTCGCAACTCTGACGATTTCTTTCCCGAGATACCTGCCTCTCACCCTTGGCATGTCTGGACCAACGCGCACAACAGCATCTTCATGAAGCATCTCAACGTACTTCCTGACTGGGACATGTTTCAGACCGTGCACGAGTACTCTGGATTTCACGCCGCAGCTCGGTGTGTCAGCGGAGGTCCCATCTACATTACAGATGTGCCGGGTGAACATGACATGGATCTCATTGGGCAGATGACGGGCCTCACGCCACAGGGAAAGACGGTCATTTTTAGGCCGGACGTCTTGGGGAAAACAGTGTATCCCTATATGGGGTATGACGATGACTCGCTTTTGAAAGTGGGAAGTTACCATAGTAAGGGGAATGCCAGCTCAAACAAATTTTGACCTCGACTGACCATTACTGGTAGGAGCATCGCGGACAGGGCACCCAATTCTTGCGATCTTCAATATTTCGGCACGATCACTGACTGAATTAATCCCATTTTCGATCTTCCCCGGCGCTGACCCTAGAATCCAGTATGTGGTTCGTGCTCATACCACAGGAAAGGTTTCGAGGCCTATACAGATTGGTGGCCCAGGTTCTTTGCTCACGGGTTCGCTTCCTGTTCGTGGGTACGAGATATTCTCTGCGTTCCCATTGACAAGCCTTTCTGGCAAAAAGCATGGAAATATACAGGTCGCGAACCTGGGGTTGTTGGGCAAGATGGCTGGTGCCGCGGCCATATTTATGAACAGTATTGAGGGGCGTGAGAACGGCCGAGTGATGGTCGACACACGAGTCAAGGCATTTGGTGTTCTGGGTAAGATCCATGAACAATTACCCCCTCTGAGCTCCGTTTCTAATGGGCCATTAGGCGTCTATGTTTCCTCGCTCCCGGTTATGACGATCGAGGGAGACTTCTTGATCACTATCCAGGAAAAGGTGGTTCCCGTGCACACTGTGGCCATCTCCAAGGCCGACGGTCATGTTCTTGAAATCGACATTGGAAAGGCATGGAAAGAGATGGGGTTGGAGAGTCGATGGAGCAACGATATTGAGGTCAAGGTATTCTTTAGCACCTAACCACTTGGGCAAGGGTTATTCTCGCAAATCAACGGATTCTTGTCCGGCACAAATCCAACGTCGAGTGCCCTGCTCCCGTTGTCCATGGTGCTCTTCTTCAACATGACTCGAGGCGATGGATGCAGGGTAAGCCGTTTCGCGGCTTTCGCCTGGCTCGGAGCTCGTTTATCGATAGGTGCCTTGACACACATGATTAGCGAATTTGGTCGAAAAAAAACCCAGCAGGGTAGGCCCACATGTTGCGCCTGCTCATGCCACCCACAGGCCGAAAAAGCTTCTGGTGCGGAAAACGGAAAACTTGCAAGTGCTGCGGCAGGTGCTGCCCCGCCAGATCGGCCGTGGCAAGCGCAAGGGTCCGGCGTCCCATAAAAAAGTTTTCGAGCGGCCACCACCATTCTCTTCTCTTTTCTTTCTTCTGGGAAGAAGCGTTCCATCAATTCCAGCAGTCGATTCAAAGGCCAGAGCTTGCTTATCGACTCGTTTCGCCTTCGACCTCAGTTTCTCCAAATCCCCTCCTTGGCTTCTTTTTCTCCTTCTCTTCCAAGTTGCCCACCATGTCCAGCTCCGTTCTCGACTACCGTACCGCTCTCGAGGTGCTCGGCGAGTACAAGCAGAAGGATGGCCTCGACATCCACGAGCTCATGGACACAACCAAGCACGGAGGTCTCACCTACAATGACTTCCTGCTGCTCCCGGGCTACATTGGCTTCGCTGCCTCCGATGTGACGCTCGATGCCCCCATCACCAAGCGCATCACCCTCAAGACTCCCTTCGTCTCGTCTCCCATGGACACCGTCACCGAGCACGAGATGGCCATCCACATGGCTCTCCAGGGCGGTCTTGGTGTCATCCACCACAACTGCTCCCCCGATGCCCAGGCCGACATGGTCCGCAAGGTCAAGCGCTATGAGAACGGATTTATCCTCGACCCCATTGTCATTGACCGCAACACCACCGTCGGCGAGGCAAAGGCTCTGAAGGAGAAGTGGGGTTTCGGCGGTTTCCCTGTGACTGGTGAGTCCTACTATTATTCTTCCCACATCTAATCCCCCACTCGCTTCATCTGGTTGCATGATTATACACCTTTTCTATATAACTTTCGTTCCACCGTATAGACTATTGTCATGGGGACTTTTTTTAACTATGAACCAACCAACATTACAAATCCTTTTTTCACACCAAGCCGCAATGCCCCACAAGCACAAGACCTGGGCTAACAAGAAAAAACTGCAGAGGATGCCAAGCTTGGATCCAAGCTGCTGGGAATCGTTACCAACCGAGACCTCCAGTTCGAAGAGGACCACGACAAGACCGTCTCCGAGGTCATGGTTACGGACCTTGTTACTGCCCCCGACGGGGTCACCCTCATCGAGGCGAACAAGATCCTTGCCAAGTCCAAGAAGGGCAAGCTCCCCATTGTCGACAAGGATTTCAACCTCGTTTCCATGATCTCGCGCTCGGATTTGACCAAGAACCAACACTTCCCCTTCTCTTCCAAGCTTCCCGACAGCAAGCAGCTTCTCTGCGCTGCTGCCATTGGCACTCGCCCCGAAGACAAGCTCCGCCTGAGGAAGCTAGTTGACGCTGGCCTCGACATTGTCATCCTGGACAGCTCTCAGGGTAACAGCATGTACCAGATTGAGATGATCAAGTGGATCAAGAACGAGTTTCCTGGACTCGATGTCATTGGCGGAAACGTTGTGACTCGGGAGCAGGCCGCCTCTCTGATCTCTGCTGGCGTTGATGGCCTCCGAATTGGTATGGGCAGTGGTTCCGCCTGCATCACTCAAGAGGTCATGGCCGTTGGCCGTCCTCAAGCTGCTGCCGTGTATAGCGTCAGCCGCTTCGCGGCTCGCTTCGGCGTTCCCTGTATCGCCGACGGTGGTGTCCAAAATGTTGGCCACATTGTCAAGGGCCTCGCCCTGGGCGCTTCTACTGTCATGATGGGTGGTCTCTTGGCTGGTACCACCGAGTCTCCCGGTACTTCGTTTGTCTCTCGCGAGGGCAAGCTTGTCAAGGCTTACCGAGGCATGGGCAGTATCGATGCCATGCAGGATAAGAAGGCTGGCGGCGGTAGCAAGGACAGCCAGAAGAGCAACGCTGGAACTGCTCGCTACTTCTCCGAGGGCGATAGTGTCCTGGTTGCCCAGGGTGTCTCGGGCGCTGTGGCTCACCGAGGGTAAGTTTGGCCCCTATTCTCGAGTTGATGATGTGAAACGCTGACCCGGACTGTAGCTCGATCAACAAGTTCATCCCCTACCTTGCTGCTGGTCTCAAGCACTCTCTCCAGGACAGCGGTATGCGCAGTCTTGAGGGTATGCATGAGAGCGCCGAGGCTGGTGAACTGCGCTTCGAGCTCCGCACGGCGAGCGCCCAGCTGGAGGGCAACGTCAACATGGAGTCTTATGAGAAGAAGCTTTACGCGTAATGATATGTAACGTATTTGAAGAGATGACGGATGGATATAAAAAGCAGTTGGGTTTACTTGCATGCAATCACTTGCATTATGTGTTTTCGGGACGGGAGTTGGAAGCGGCATTCAGAGAGGCTTTGGGAAGAGGATGGAAAAGCCTCGATAACCGTAGATCTGAATAGGCGTTTGACCAACCACTAGAGGTGCGGCGCGGGCGTTTTGCTGTCATTTTCTGGGAGACACAGCAGGACAGGTCATGAATGAAATTTTTTGATACCCAATTGATACTGAAGCGCTGTCGGACGGCCGGTGCATGCTGGACTTTGAAGGAACAGGACTGTCACGATGAGGATGCCGATGCACTACAGCACTACAGGGACAACAGGGACAACAGAGAGTCAGCACCAGTCCAGAACAGTCTTGATGATTCGGTCAAGGGCATAGCCTCATGCTTGGTGTGATAGTCTCATCCCATTCCGGCCTTTCCGTCGCAAAGCTGCCACATGTATCCATTATGCGAACAAAAATATAACCTCATAGAGTTTGGTGTTTTCCCCCCCAGTCTGACTGAGAAGAAGCAAGTGGATAAAACCCAGGCTGCGGCAGGCCCGAAAGAAAGGTGCTCATGACACGGGAAAAACCGTGCGCGAGAGGACCGCATATGGAAATCGCCGTTGCAAGGGAGAAAAAAACCCATGCTTCTAAAAAGAAAATTGGGGAGTTCATGGGCCAAGGCTCAGCTGCTAAGATTGACTTTTTACATGGCCGTCTTACTCTCCGTTCGGCATGATCTCGTTCCGATTCGCTCAGTTCATATTGACTGAGACATCGTCTGGCCCATGACAGCTCGACATGATTGACAGAGTATCCCGAGTACAGACACAGGAAGTAAGTGTAGTCGAATGAATTATATTGAAGAAAAGAATGTCCAAAACATAAACAATAAGAAGAAACATGACAATTTCCTGTCACTTGGGTATAATCCGTCGGGGCGTGTATCCATCCGCGCCCTGGGTCAACTCACATGCCAAATCATCGTCCCCGTCGGCAAGGTCCCGCATTCCCTCCCCTTTCCGTGTCACCGTTCCTCATTTTGGTGTGTCATGATCGCATCTCGCGCGGGCATGGCCGGCTCCTCTCAGCTCATCGTTGATGGTATTAAATCTCCCTAGCCAGAGATGGTGTACCTAGTACTGGGGCTGAGGTTGATGGGGGTTGTAGGTCTGCTGAGGCGTCGGGAAGGATCCCTGAGGCGGAGGAGACTGGTAACCCTGAGGAGATTGATAACCGGGCTGGACGCCGGGCTGGTAAGGAGCCTGTTGCTGCGACTGCTGGGGAGCAGGAGAGTTGGGCATGTGCATGCCCTCCTTCTGGGGCTGGTAGCCCTGAGTGATGGGACCCTGCGAGAGACGGGCCTTGACTTCGTTGTCCTGCTGAATGAGAGCGCAGCAGAGACACCAGTACGAGACGCAGCAGTCGCCCATGCCGCTGCCCTGGATGCCGAATCGCTCACGGATCTCACCACGCTTCATCATGGAGTAGCTGGAGACAGCATTGGTGTCAGTAGCGTGTCGTAGAGCAAGAGAGAGAACACAGATAAAAGTTGAATGCAAGACAACTCACATCCAGCCACAGCCAGTCACGCAGTTAATGGCGCAAAAAATAAGGGCATCACTGTTGCAGGTATCGGCAGTCTGCATGGTTGGGTCTCTCATGCGGTCGGCGGTTTTACCCAAGACTGCGACGACGATTGTAAGCCTTCCCTCCCAAATTCAATCAAACCCGTTTCGAGAGTGACCCGTGACGTACGAATGCATGGGCAGAAGGTGCCGAGCAGGCAAGAGTCGCAGGGCGAGCAATTGCAGAGATTGCTCTGCCATTCCTGGTTCTGGACATTTGGTCCCTGGGAGTACTGCTGAGCCATTGCGAATTGAGTGATTGATCAATCGGTGGTATGGACGATATTCGAGTTTGAGTCGGATGGGCAAGAGTCGGTGACAAGGTAACGAAGCAGTGAGAAGGGACTCGAGGTGACGAGAGAGGAACAAGATGGTCGAGATGGAGGTGGACGACGGCGGAGCCTTATGAGAACGCAAAGAAACAGAACTTTGGTCTTGTCTCGGCAACGGACTTGGCTCTGCCTGGGCCTGACGTGTTACAAGCCAGCTCCCTGAGCTTCAGCTCCGAATAAGCCAGTCCGTCCTTCATTTCAATGACAGCTAACAGGGTCACCAGCGGAGTCAAACTCAAGCCGGCTGACGCCTCTTGGCCGAGAAGGATCACAAAGATCACCCCTCCATTGCATGAGACTGGGTACCGGCATGCTGCGTCTCACGGGCTGTGCAACCTGCACAAGTCTGAACACACGGACAAAGGTCCATCCATCCATGGGCGAGGGGAAGCTGTGCATTGGATAGCCAGGAGGTTCAGCCACGACCTCTACTAGCGTCCTAGGGCTGACCAGGTTCAGGGTGATGAGTGGAGTCTCACGCTGGCAAACTGCCAAGCCCCGGCGTGTCAGCCTTGAGCAATCCTCTGCCGTGCGAGAGCGCCCCCACCGCCCAAGATTAACAAGACCGAAGCTGGTTAGACGTCGGGGCGTCGAGGGATAGCCAAGGGACCGCGCAGCCAGCCAACGTCTCGAATTGGGTAGCCCTCGCTCGCCTGGCCAGTCGGCACCTCGGGATCTGTCAAGGGCAGACTTCAGCTCGGGCGCCGACAAGCTTCGAGCTAGATAGAGTGCGTCCACCACGGCGAAGATCCCGAGCATCGCGTTCTTGGGTGCGAAGGGGGAGCCTTGAGCTTGCTGGGATTGTTCATGACGGCGCGCGCCGCTGGAGGGCGGTCGAAACGTTTCGGTGTGTGAGCTTGATGCTGCTCCGTTCTTCTGCCTGTTGCTGGCCAGATCACTATTCGCATGTAAAGGTCGTCTTTTTGCCTTGTCACCAGTGCTGACACTGAGGCTCCTGTGATGCTAAAAATGATTTCGTGGCGGTCACCCTTCTTCACAATCGACGGGAGATCAACACATGTATTGTGTGCGCCGCGCCCGCAATACGAAACAAGGGGTGACGGGTCAATGGGCTCATCGCAGTCAGCCCCCAGCCATAAGAGGCTACGAAACTATCATTGAATCTCCTATTCTGGTTCGTCAATGCGAGGTCGACGGGCTCGAGACTTGACAACATCTCCGCCTGTTGTCGGCCGGCTTAGAATCACATAGTCAGGTGTCACCACCTTGCCCCCGCGTAGTTTTCGCTCCCTTGGCGACGTCTCGTCTTGACTAAACCCGAGCTTCTCGTAGAACTTTAGCCCTGATGCGTTGCTCACGAAGCATGTGAGCATCACCTTCTCAACCGTCGCGATGTTGTCGGCGACATTCATCAGGTATCCCATAAGCTTCCTGCCCAGACCAGTTCTGTGCCCATTTCTGATTAGCTCAACGGTTGCACATGCGCTGGCCTTGCACTTTTCTCTTTGCAATCCTCAGCCCTGAGAGGGCTCCGTCAAAGATCGGCATCCAAGATGCAGCGTAGAAAGCGATGTGTCTTGGCTTACTCACCCTTGCAGCTCTGGTTTCAAGTGGATTTCATAGCAGTATACCACTGGCTCGTAATTCTCAAAAGTCGGCATCAAGGACGTGAAGCCCTGGATCTTGTCATGACCGTCTTTGATGAGGATGTACCGGAGATCCGGTGACCGCATCTCCTTCTTCTTCTCAGCCGGGTGCCATCCGAGTGACGAACCGCGGTAATCTGCACCGCTTGTTTCGTTAACCAAGTTGAAGCACGCCTCCAGGTCCTCGTGGCGCATCGCTGCAGGGAGTGACAGGCTGAGTGTAAAGACGGCCTTGTTTTTAGGATGTGTCCATTGCGGCCAGTCGTCGCTGCTACACGCCAGACACACAGACGGTTAAGAGTAGTTCGATTTCCCTCGTTCATTCTTCCCGATACTTACCTTGGCTTGACGTATTCCTTGACAAAATCCTCGTCTGATATCCTGTTGGCTATCTCGATGGCATTTTCCGGGCGTTGTCTCCGCCCAACGCGTTTCGTCTTGGGCTTCTGGGACGCGGACAGTTTGCCATCATTCGTTTCTGTCATAGCGTCGATGTTTGCATTGGAAGGATTTGAACGAGAAGAGAAGAGGAGCAGGGAATAGAATGAGAATGAGGGAGCGAAATTGGCATCATTGATTGACCTCACATGACGGCGGGTGCTCGGTGCTACCACTAACATCCAATCCGTGGCAGGTGCGTGTGTTTGTACGAGGGAAACTGCAACTCGTCCTAGCCAGAAGATAGCCGAGGTTCGGCCGACAAGACGCAAAAGGCAACTTTTGAAGGCTTTCATCCATCCTGACGCCGTATATTCCGGTGCTACACGGCTCAATCCCATCCCGCCATCCAATGAACAATCTCCTGGTGGAATGGTCCTCAGTGCTCGCTTGCTGAGTCTCGGCCGTGGCTATGCCACCCGCCCTGGCAGCTCTCGCCTCCAACCCACGCTGAGTCTTGACCAGGTAAGGAACCATGAGGACGAGCAACTCACTGCACATGTTGCAGGCAAATGACAGCTGCTGACGCAACTTGGCCGAGTCTAGTTCATCCAGAGAGCTCGGGTATTGTCGCTCTACCGCACTGTACTGCGCGGAACGAAGCGAATTGGCGATCCGACCACGAGGGCCGAGTCTCGAAAGTATGCCCGCGATGAGTTTGAGAGGCATCGCAACGTGACAGACGCAGTGAGTCTTGGGCACAACCTCCCCACCGGTCGATCCTCTAACCGCAGTCATGATAGACCCAGATCAAGTATCTACTCTCGGTAGGCAAGACGGAATGGGAAGGGATGGAGAGGTATATCGATGGTATGTAGTGCAGTAGTTGTACATGACGGCCCGCCCCCAGCACTGTTGGCCGTCTCAACCTCGACGAATCCTCCAAGCGCCGTTGATGGCTCTTCCATCTATCCACAAAGATGCCGTGTTTTCCCTTCCGCTATCCATCTCGCGTGCAGCAATGTCATTGGACACATTCGTCGGCCGTCTAGATGTTTCATGCTCAACCCTTGGACATTTCCCCATATCGTACAATTTCCACCGCTACGCAGACTGCTGCTGCTGCTCCTTCTTCTTCCCGTGCCTCGTTGTCATCCACTTTTAGCCTTGTCGCTGCTTGTGTCGAGGATTCGCCTTGCAGATGATGTAAAGATATCCGTTGTGTCGCTTGCCGGCTTTCCGTCGGACGACCTAACGTAAAGAGAAGTTGATCAGCAAACATGGAACTCCCTCCATGGCCCTACCCGTGAGCCACAAAACTGCAGGTCTCCTCACCTTGCAATGCTCGCATCGCTTCTTGACCGAGCTGTGAACCTTCATGCCTCGAGTCTGCTGCATCAAGCTGGTGCCGAGCGTGGGCGAGATGGACGCGGCGGAGGGCACGGCGCCCATTGACCAGGTCGCCCGGGTCGCAAAAGCGCCGAAGACACTCATGGGACGCATAGATCTCGCGGCTAGCGAAAGGGTGCGCACGAGGGAAGCCATTGTGGGGGAGTGTCGAGGCTGCTCTGCTGGCTGCAGTGTTGAGCTGAGGTTTGCTTCACAAGTCGAATCGCCGAATCACGTGTAGCGCAGTAGTTGGGCCCCGCAGCCAAAAATGTAGCCAATCCGACAACACGTTTTCACCAACACAAACACCATTGAGCGTCACGTCGTACCTTGATTGATCAAATTCTCCTACAGACCTATGTGGTATCTAGGCACCTTGGGTATTCTCACTGCCTCTGCACCTGAATATGACGGCCGTTTCACGACCCATCGATGGCAGAAAGGAAGCAAATCCGGCTTCGTCCAACCGCCGGTCCATCCCAACCCCCCAAACCATGTAACTGTTTGTGCGCCCTCCTGAACCCGCGTGTACTGGCATAAAGCCTACCAAAATTCTCGAGGCTTCGGGGGTTTCGAAAAGGCAGCCGCGCTTGTTCCGTAGTCAAGATGATGGAACCCGACACGAGAGGGTGTCTGACTCTCGTCAAAATGGTTGGGCGAACCGCCATCCACTCGAGCCGAGGCGAACGGCTCAAGGCCCATCTTCTCCTCGGGGTAGCACTCCTTGAGGATGAGTGCAACAATTCTAGTCATGTCAGTTCGCTGTGCTCTGAACCTTAGATCGTCCTTGTATTTGTAGTGGATGAATTGCGGAAGCGTGACCAACTTCTGAAGAGAGTCGTGATGCAATTTGTTGTCACGCACGAGAGGTTCGGTGTAGGATGGCTGATACAGCGTCCCGTCGGCAGCGATCTGCATGGTCGGCGGTGGTGGACGTATGTTCTGCTTGGTCTGGAGCCTGACCAGTCCTTCGCCGTGCTTATCGAAGGGAGCGTCATCATTGAAGTCCGACTTGGTCCATTCCGGGAAGAATATGTCCAATAACTCCTTGGAATCCGCCTTCCCATGATCTTTCTCTTCATCGAGCCAAAGGCGCAGGGTGCACGCTGCACACACACGCCTGTGGGGTCTAGTTCCCCGGGCGTCCAGACTGAAGAACTCCTGTAGAAAGTCGCAACCACACGAAGAGCAAAAGAGCATGTTCTTGCCCATGGACTGGCAGTAGTACTTGGGCCAGTCTCGATCAAATGACTCCAGGCCGAGACGCACAGCTTTCAACATGTCATATAGTGCCATCTTGAGGGCGTCGCCAGCTTTGCTCCCCGCCTCCACTAGGTCGAGATAGCGATAAAGGCCATCAAGGAATGAAAGGATCTGCAAAGGTTGGAAAGGAAGCTGAGAAAGGAACTTGAGAAAGGCGCCCTTCTTATCCATCAACATGCCGATTTTCATGTGACGTGACTTCAGCACGGCTTGCATTACAATCGATAGCAGGCCTCGCTGAACGACATCTGGCTTCTCGTGACTCCATGTGAGACCGTAAGTCGAACTTGTGTTGCTCGGTCCCTTTTTGTACGGCATTCCAGAATGGTAGCGTGGATAAAAGTCGAAAGATCCGAGGCGTACTTCACCCTTTGGCCGATTCTTGTTGACCTCATTGATCAGGTCAAGGAGGCAGAGCACATCTCCGACATGAATGAGTGGGCATTCGTAAATGCCCAACATCTTGACGTTGGGCAAATCCCGCAGAATGACGGCTACCAGTCGTCGATCGAGGAGAGCGGTTTGGTGAAAATGCAGCACTGTGATGACGTTCTGTCGATTGTGGAGTGTAATAACTAGCCGCGTGTTAGCGAGCAGTTTCTAACTGAGATGCCATGGAACTTACGGAGCTGCATCGTGTCGTAAAGAGTGACTTGAGTCAAGTGATGGTGCGGTTGGTGATCAAGAGGCTCTGCTACAGCCTCCACCGTTTCCTCGAAAGCCTCAAGGTGCGGTAGAGATCGAACCATCTTGACGAGCTGTTCACCGTACATGCTCGTGTATAATTCGGCCGCCCCGTTCAAAGTGAAAACACGCCTTGGCAAACTAGGGTCTCTGGCTCTTTCAGCCTCCCGCTTGCCCCAAAATGGGGCTTCTGGGCCGCAATCAGTGAACATTTCGACAATCTTTATGACAGCGAGAGCTTTTGCTTCCTTGCCCCATTGGCTAGGGATCTCGGTATCGTTGTTGTATTCCCCACGAGAGAGCTCCGGAGTGACAGCGACAAAAACTCCTCCACCACTTGGAGGATTGCGAAACTTCCGGGCAATTGTATCCCAGACAGCCTAAGAAGCATTAGGACCAGGTTGAAAGTAAGACTGCTCGAGAATAATCTTACCAAGCCGCTAGATAGAGTCATCCATCTATCGGGAAATGCACTGGCGAACGCTTCAAGATCGCGAATGCCATTGCTGGCCATGTGCTCGCCTACGACCTGCCCGTAAGGTTCCAAGCCGGCCATCACTTCGAGCAGACGGCTGACTCTTGCCAGATCAGGCTTTACGGAAGGGTTGAAACCCTGGAAATGTAAGTCAAGATGATAGCTGGAGGTCTGATCTGGTTCAGTCTTACCTGGATAAGGATCCCTGAGTCCACATACTTGCCTATCAACACCTTCCCATTACCCTCGAGGTACTCGGATCTCGTAACATCGCGTGTCTCAATATCAAAGCGTGCCTTGAGCCCCCAATCAAGCGCCTCTTCGTTGAGAGACTTGTCGGTCACATCGGGGTGAAGCCCCTCGGCCATGAGTCGCTCACTCGAGGCGACTGCACCATAGCGCTTGATTGTGCCAGAGCTGGCCGGGTTTCGGCATGTGGGGTTAACAACCGCTTCTCGAGCCATCTTGCTAGTGCTCTTGAGGTTTTCAGGATCTTTAGGACTGTTGTGATCCTCAAACCTTGTTGAGCCTCTGCGCTTATTTCGACCGCCTGTTCGTTTCTTCGAGTCAGCACCCGTCTTGGGCTTCTTCCTGGCCATTTTGAACGATGGTGGAGAAGTTAAGCGCGTGAGACGCAAGATATCAATGACAAGAAGAAACAAAGGACGAGAGGCAAGCCAGTTGTGTGCTTCAAGCACCAAGTATGAGATGAGGCTGGATGGGTATGCGAGATGTGACAAGCAGGAGGTTGCAGTGTGTCGGATGGCACAGCCAAAAAGAAAAGGAGTGGTTGTGAAGACAAGGGTATTTGAAAAGTGCAAACGGACGAAAACGGCGGCATTCAAGGGCCGACAAACGAAATGCGAGGGAGAGGGCGGGAGGAAGGTAGGTTCCGCCTGCAGCACAACCAAAACGACATGTTGTTCATGGAAGATACAGACGCTAATCCCGCCGGAGGGCAACTGGAGAAAGCGGAAATAGGTAGGTACTTGCCTCGGTGCTTGTCGCACAACACAACGTGTGTGTATCGGCCAATGAGGTTAGTCGTCGTCAACTCGTCAACCCAACTAGAGATGAGTCGATGTCATCTACCAATAACAAAAAAGATGTCCGATTCGGGCCAGAATCGAGAATTAGGATAGGAGAAAGCTGGTAAATCTCTTTCTTCTCGCGAAAGATGAGCCGAAAATGTCTTTAGGTCCCAGCAGTGGTAGTCAGGAAAAGGGTTTCTTAGGGGCTAGTTCGTGCTGTTCTACCCGACTGGTCAGTTACTCGCTCTGGGATTCGGGTGGAAGCAAGGCAACCATGGGATCTCTAGATTCAGAACGAAAAGACAAGGGCGCGTCACAGACAAGAGAAAGGTGAAGATCCCCGTTGAAGGATGCCAGACCAGAGTGCTAACGCGGAAGAAGAGAGCGGATGATGCAGAGGGAGGTGATGTGATGATGAGAGAGAAGAACTAGACAGCAGGCAAGAAAAGAGATAGACTTGTTTATTGAGTCTGTGACGAGGCGAGGTATGATCGAACGGTACCTCTAGAAGGCAGCCTTCGGCGTCACGTTGCAAGGGGAGGAAAGGAAGAAGGCAGAGAGGAGGGAGGATACAGAGGAGAGGACCAGGCGACTCACCAAAGGAAGCTTTGCTCTGAAGTCGAATTCAAGATAATAAAGCCTCGCCTTCTGCTTGGAAGGCGAGATAAACAAGAAAGGGTTGATCCAAATCCTTGAGGTGATCAAGGCGGATGGATGGAGGAAGCGGATGGAAGAGGGAGAGAAGAGAAGAGGAAGAGGGGATTCCGAAAAAGAAGCCTATTTATAGGCAGCCCTAAAAAGTGAATCACCGCCGAGGATGGAAGCGTGGTATAGTGCTTAGGAGGAGAAGCAGAGGAGTATATGGGCCCTAACAACGCGCCTGCATGCCCCACCACGGGGACTGAGGCACCTATTCAGCGCTGAAGAAGTGCACCAGACTATCGATATAGTATCAATAAGCGAGGGAGAAGCTCTTCGAGGGGGGCTACGCTAGATAGATGATGGAAGAGTGCTGCAGTATCCTCCGGGATGACGAGACAGTGTATCTAGAACCAAACCAGTGATGTGATAGCAGAACCCAAATCCAGAAGTCCTGAACGAAGTTGCATGATCCTAGAAGTGTAGATATCTACCACCGAAGTGCAGCTCCGGAACGCAGACGCACTGGAGATTGTTGACAGTGGAAGACGCGTAACCCGAGGGTACGGTACCGCGCCCCTCTCTATATCGCAGCGTTCCCAACTTCGCCTGTCAAACATGGGCAGCACCAAGTGTATCAAAAAGGCACCTTTAATCTTTGAAGAGAGGCAGAAAGTCATTGAACTCTTAATGACCGACCCGAAGAGACACCACGGCATCAGTTATTGTTCACTTATGCTCCCTGAGATGGTGTTCCCCCCTTGTGCTGGCCAGCGTGCACCCAGTGTTCATCCAAGAACAACAAAATCAACTCGCGAACGAGTGACAGACAAAGAAATCGAGACTGTTTCAGTATTAGGGGCCCTAGAAGAGGAAGAGGTTCCCAAAAGACAAGTAATGTGCCCCTTCTTTTTCACAATACACCACAATCTGTTGGGCCTGGCGAATTCAGGCGCTGCATTTTCGCTCATACCGCGCCTCCTTTGACCTAAAATGACCTCTAGATCTCGCTAACTCTCTGAATTACCTCCCAGGAAGACATCTAAGAAAACTCGAGCCGAAGTCGATGAGGCTTTGGAGATATTTGCTTTGAAACGACGACAACCACAGAGACACTGGGAAGATCCATCACCAGTGAAGCGATACTAGAGGCAAGAAACACGCAGCATCAATTCTTGATGTCTATCAAATACGCCGAGTCACTTCATCCGAAAAGAGCGCAACCCCTATTTCGAATCTAGTCAAAGTACGATACATCCCTTTCTCACGATGCCTATTGGTCAACCCCCAGCTTTTTCATCCCGACTCGCCTCGATGCCGTAAAAGGCAGTTGTCGAATCTCTGAGAGCTCCGAATCAAGATACCCAGGGCTACATTACACAATTACCGAGACCCAACAGACAGGACGAAGCATTCAGGGCATCTACAATCCTCATATCCCACATCCGACACAAAAACAACCAATCAAAGACTATCTAGCTGAACGCACAAGTCACACTCAAGGAAGAGATTGATGGGGGGATCTCGCATGAGAAAACGGCCTGGAACACATCCGATTCGCAAATGGCGTATGCAGACTCGGTCACACACCCTCCGTATCCGCAAGAGACAAGAAGGCAAAGAGGGCTCTCTGCTTTCGATGCCTACGATGCGAGGACAAGCAGCGAAAGAGGGGCGTCGAAGGTCCAGAGACAACGTTGTTGAGGAAGAACCGACAGATGTATCTGACAAAGCTGAGGGCTAGACGTCAAAAGAAGTATATCATCCCCAGCACTACACTACACGAGCCATGATCGAAAGCATACCCCAAACAACGCGGGAAACTATACCGTAAGGTACCATCGGGCTCCAAGCCGGCCACTACAACATTGTTCATGTACGTGCAACTATCCTTCTCGACACTACCTTATGCATCGCTAACTTTGCCGAAGCCGTGACAACCGGCCACAAGCCCACAACAATAATACTTGCTCAGCCCTTCTCTTACCTCAGGCTAGAAAGCTGGGCACATGGGAATCAATCCGAGCACTTCAGGGGCGGGGGCGGGGGCGAGGGCGAGGGCGACAACAATGCTTTCAGCCAGGTGGAAGAGGTGCTGTTAGAAGTAACGAAAAGCTGATGGTATTCGCTTTAGGTGACTATCTAGGCCAGCCTCATATCTTGAGCCCAAACCGATGCAAGAATCAGCCATGCACATGCATGCCAGAGTCTGTGCTGACCGTTATCACGATTCTGCAATAGCTACCGCCTCAGGGAGAACTGCTGCAGACTAGGGAATTATGCATATTCTACGCCGAACACCAAAAGAGACGAAGCAAGCCATGATGCAGGGCAGGATTTCCCAGAGGAGGCCTGAGCACGTCACATCAGCCTCAACTACATCGTTCCTTGCATCTAGGTCGGCCTCACCGCCATCTCGGGCGAGAGACTACCTTGCTGCCAGCCGCGGAGTGTGGGAATGTCCTAGGTAAAAGGCACGTCAGGATCTTGTTTGTCGAATGTTGACACCCACTTGGAAGATCACTTTCCCCAAGCGAAAGCTGAGAGTTGTAGCGTAGGGACAAAAGGACTCTGTTGCAGAAATCCCGCTTGACAGATGGAGCATGCTCTGTTCTTGAAGGAGCGAATCAACTTCAGCCTCGAGTTTACAATATCTACGGCCTATCACGCACACCGTCTGCTTGTGATAAGCGCGGTTGGCGACAACCGGTTCAACGAACGGCCCAAGCCCCATTCATTAGTGGCTTGTATCAACGAGCGCATTATAACAGAAACGCCACGAGTTTATGATACGACAACAACAGCTCTCAAGACAACCTCCCGAGAAGACTCCCATCCCAGGTGTCTAAGCGACCTCGTAGGTCCTAAAGACAAGAGTTGCGGTCTCGGAATGGGTCTCAGCTGCGATATTCTCTTCCATCGTCTGCCAGGGTCCTACCCACCACCAGCAACCAAAAAGGGACTGACATACTCAGAAACAAGCGGCTGCGGGAGTCGTCGGGAGGAGACCACCACATGGAACGGCGGACGGGCAAGCACATGCACATGGCCCAACCTGCAAGGAAGCGGGGCCTGCATGAACGTTCTAGACGAGGGCCAGGACAAGTCGTCGTCATTGTTGAGCTTTGCCCGAGGACAGCTGTGATCGACCGAGTACTCCGTGCACAGAGAGATGGATGGAGGGTGGCATGGAGAGCCGGCTCCGGTGCACAAGCCGAGGAAGCCAAGACAAAGGTTGGCTTGGTTCACAATGTGAACAAGAATGGCACAGCATGGGCATGACACGCATGGGCACGAGATCAGAGGCCGCCTTGAACCGTTCGCCCAAGTGTCAAGACTCCAAGACGGTTGCCCCACGAGTCAAGTAGCTGTGCCACCGTTTCTTAATACTACAGTAGTCGATGCCATCCCATGTACTCATCGATGGAACCAAAGCCATGCGAGACTAGAGCCGAAGGACGAGAACACATCAAAACCAGCGCCGTCCTCTGAACGCTCGCAAGTGATGATTCGACTGCAAAGCTTGATACAGGCAGTCAAGAAGCGAACAATCGATGCTGCAGGCTGATAACTATCAGGGTATCACGAGCAAGTGGACTGCAGCTCAGATAACCCAGCAGGCATATCAGGTGCACAAACTCCCCTCACACCATAACGGCAACAGCGGAGTTACGGTGGCAGAGCAAATAAACGCCCCAGGGCAAAGAATGCCCTGTCTTGTTTCTTTTGCGCGGTTCCGCCGTTCCCGGCCTCGATGCCACGGCCATAAGAGACACCGGTGTTTGGGATCGTCATGCTGTGATGTGGAATGATGAGGGCAAGAAAACAACCTTGACGCAGGCGGCAAATCAGGTGATTTCGAACGGTGGGCGGTATGCGAGAGTTACCGTTGCGATAAAAGCTTGGAGAAAAGCTTGTGAGCAACACATGACCCCGTCATGGCTGAACAGTTGGGACTGATCGGCCCCAAAGTCGACACGGATTTCGGAATACCCCACCCCCCGTCTTTGAGAAGTCTCGGAAACTGAAGAATCACGGGTCGAATCACGACCACACGGAACGGAATTGCGAGACAGAGTCATAGAACAACGGTGGGTGAGTGGGCCGGCACCAGCTAGCACCTATGTACCGCCGGGATAACTTGCATGAAGTGCTAATAAGATCATCTTGTGGAGCCGGCCGAGTTTCTTCTTGATAGAGCCTGGGCACTAGCGATCATTCAAACGACCGAGATGAAGATTCAATGGGAGACTGAAGCGAACATGAAGCGTATGCGGATTATTCTCCACGAACGTCCTTTCTTTGAACAGGGCGGTCATACGAAATGCACATCCATGTATAAACGCTGGGCGGGCGGGTGATTACCCGCCTCAAATACATATGCGGATGGCGATTGGGAGAGGCACCAGGATCATCGAGATGCGGCTTGGGGACCAGATGGCATCGCATTGAGTTGGTCTGCCGCCGCGGTAACTAGCCCCGTCACAGACAAACAGAGCCCAGCCGCGAGTGGCTGACGAGCGCCGATGTGGTGAAACGAAGAACCCACAGGGCTCAAAGAGGGAACGGGAGTTGTGTGTTTGGTCGGATCGTGAAATGAGAAGAGCAGGGTCCAATTTCCAGAGCCGACGGGGTTAGGTACCATCGGTCGACAACGGATCAGCTCTCTTCAGGGATACCAGCCGTACAATCTCAGCAAGCGAAAGTCGGTGTATCTCGGACAAAAGAACCGAAATCAATGCCCTTCAGGCCCAGCTCTCGTCGGGCCCTCTCAAGGGGCGATACAACATTGACATTACTGGAGTAAGAAACGGTCTTGAAGGCTGATGGTCAGAAGCGCCCTCGCTCCGTTACACTCACCATGCTCCCCCGTAACAGTGGCATGGCTGCAGGGATCTAGGCTTGGTCCCACAAGCCGGAAGCAAGCCAAGGCGCCGTGGTTGAGCTGACGGGCATGTGGATCTCGATTGATTGCCCACCAGCGGCGGACCGTGTGTGGTGATCGCGGTCGTGTACTGTTGGCACGTATGGATTCGCGTTACGAAGCACTATCTGCTCTGGTGTATTTTTTTTCTTATTAGTGTCTGTCCGGATATCAGACGCTGGCTGCTGTGAAAGGAGGTGGCGGGCTGAACAGAGCCACGGCAACAAGGTGACCAAGTGCAGAGTCGCCGAAGATCAAAGTAGGCAGAGCAAGGCGCCTCGGGAGGCGGGAAAGAATAAAAAGAAGGGTCCAGAGAGGCAGGCAGAGACGGAGGCTCTTCGAGGTCCGTTTCCTATTCGATGACATTCCGACGGTTGGTCGGTCTCCCACGAAGCCACCCAAGGCCAGTTTCGCCAGTACAAAACGCCATGACAGAGCCCAGAGTAGTTTGGTTGCACAAAAGTCGTGCCGTTTGCCGTTGCAAGTTGCCTCTAACGACTTTGTTATGTCTCAGCATTGATGCGCCGACGGGTGTCTCGCCCGATATGCGCCTAACATAGCTACAATACCTAGCCGGGGAGGATCGGGGCCCGTATCGGATGTGCTCGAGTCAAGGGAATGAAGAAATGAATATCAATATCAGTATCGAGTCCTGCCCACCGTGATCAGAGGCTTCAGAGTTGGAAAGGAGTCCCGAACTAGTCTGGTGTTGACGGCTTTGGCTGACCTACCATGCCCAACTGGTCAAGGCTATCCTCGACTTGGCCAAGACGGTGGCCGGGCGTTCGAGTCACCTGGACCCCATGGTGAGGGAGAGGCGCGATCGTGTGAGCCACGGATGGGGGGTTACTCGCACGTACAGTAGCCTGTCTGGGCCGAAGGTCAACTCTGACTCTTGAGCCCTCGAGTGGCTGATGCAGGAGCTGGCTGTGGCATCGCGGGACGGTGGCACTGTGACGGTGATTGTGAATGGGTGGATAACCCTGAGCAGATGGCTAAGCTGTGGATTGGTGGGGAGGGGCAATCCCCGGAGCTGCACCTTGTGTGAGACTATGAGTGGATGATGCGGGACGAAGATCCAAGTTTTGGAGGTTGATACAAGGCTGCATTTGGGGTTTTTGCGAGCGCGTGGCCCATCCCGTCTCCAGCATGATGCTCGTGTGCTCCTGCCTCGAGCTGCAGCTTGCTGCACTTGTGGGTTGTGCATGAGCTCAACAGACGAATAGCGACTCACAGAGGCGCTGAATTGCGGGACGAGGCCTCGACAGGCAGCTCCGTCCAAGGAATTTGTACCTCAGGTGCAGGGTAAGGTAGGGTGCCTTCATTCCATAGGT
This sequence comes from Fusarium sp. JS1030, assembly GCA_000966855.1. NCBI lineage: Eukaryota > Fungi > Ascomycota > Sordariomycetes > Hypocreales > Nectriaceae > Fusarium > Fusarium sp. JS1030. The sequence continues at coordinate 182,292 of JWIW01000008.1, forward strand.
ACCCTTTAATGCGCTACGTACCTCGACAACTTTTAGAGGACGATACCTACCGTATTGATTGATTCGCTGGAGCAGCTCAAGTTAGGGCGCAATGCGGGACCACCATTTATTAGGACGTTGCCGCTAGCGCCGCCGTAAGGCCATGTTTGAGGTTTGGGAGCCAACTCTGTCGAATCTTGGTTGGACTTCATGTTAGATGGCAGAGACTCACGGAGAAAACAATGAGCTAACAACCCGCCAGGCCCGAGACACATCTGTACGGTACGCACAAGCCTGCGGTGCGGCAGCTGTTCCGGTAGCGGTTTGGCAACGACGGCCACAGAGATGATGGAGGGTTGGCGCTGAAGGCTACTGGATGGACAGGACTGTCAGAGGATGCGCTTCTGAGGGATAGCGGAAGCGTGACCTGATATGACATGACCTGACCTGACACTTGCTTGCATCGCCGTCTTTTCCCAAACAGTCGTAGATAGAGATGCGGAACGGAGACCAACAACAACAGGGCGCACCCCCAAAAAAACAAAGAGGCGGCGGATGTGCGTCAGATTCAGCGGGTGAAACGCCTTTGTTCTTGTGCAGAACGACTACTCAAGCCATGGTGCATCACCAGATCCAGTCCAGCCAGGCGAGTCAAGAGCCTCATGCCGTGGGCGGCGCCAGGGCTTCTCTAGATGGCGCAAGAAGACCTTGGCCAAGACGGCCAAGAACCGGGCCAAGCAGGCCAGACGCCAGCCAACGTCGTAGAGAGAGTGCCGGTGACTGGTTACGAAGCATCAGGACAGACGTGTCGAAACGCTGTTCCCCTGGAATAATATTATTTTGGTTTTCATTGTAATGGCGAGGGCCGTCCTGGCACGGATCACCTGCCGGCACTGGTCCTCAAGCGAGAATCCAGGGACAAGGGCCCAGTGGATTGTTCGGAACAGGTCAGTGGCTCCCCAGGTGCAAGGGGGAGAACGTTGAACGAGGTCCGGACACAGGGAGATGGAAGATGGCAGGTAGATCCACCGTTGATTGGGCTTCCTCATGAGAAGCCTGGGAGCTGGGCAGATTATTATTAGGCACATCCGATATTGGGCCATCTCGCAAGAGAGACATGGCCCGAAAATAAGAGACATCCAGCTGGACAACGAGACATTAAGAGACCTGCGGGCTTGGAGAGCACATGGTTCTGATACATTTTATCGCGATCAGGGGATACGCAAGGAGGTCAAGTGCCAGGCAAGATTGCCCGGCAATGTGGGGATGTGTGCTGCAGGCTATTGGGGCAAAAGGCGGTTTGAAGATCGATATTGAATTGTCGTCTCGAGACCCTGTGCCGAACTGAAAAGGGAAAATCAGTGGGCAAGCAGCGAGATTTGCATCCTTTCCCCCTCCTGCTCTTTACTTGAGGACCCGCCCCTGTTGAGTCAGAGCGAGAGATGGGGTGAGTATCGCTTAGTGGAATCAAAGATGTGGATTGCTGGTCAGGTCACGGCCGAGTTCTATGGAAGAATAATCGGCGACGACTCTGCAGACGGGCTTCGAAGGGTTTGATCGCCCATGTGGTAGCGTCAATAGTGTTGAGGGCCTGCACAGGCCAGTATGAGACCAGTCTGCCAGCGGGCGTGGTTCCGCGCCGTGCTCTCCAGTCGATATTCGACGGTGAGTTGTGTGCGTTAGTGAGTCCTAACACTAACCCTAGACTGATGGAGACAGACAAACGTTGGAGATACATACAGAACGGAACTGGCTGCCAGGAACAGATAATCACGATGTTTTCTTTCTTTTTTTTTTTTCTCTCTCTAATGCATAGGAACCGCTGGCTGACCGGACCATATTAGAAGACGGCTTAACGTGAATCTCGACGGTCAAAATCACAGAATGCCCTCTCTCCCAACATGTGAGATGATGGTGAGTGACGACAGAAGGAGAAAGGACGGTGAATATCGAGGTCACCTTGGAAAGGTACCTGCCGCAACGGCCTGCGAATGGGAAGGTACGTCTCGATACGCGTGGGCCCTGAAGATGCTACTGCAATTTTGTCCGCGGCTAGCGCTGGAGCCCTTTGCAAGGTCGGATCCACTCACTGTCGGCCGGCAGGTCAACGGGGCCACGGGGCGTCTGCAATTTCAGGCCCACTCGTTTAATGTAGCACGGGCCAGTGCCTCACCCAGCAACAACAAGGGAAAAAAAAAAGAAGGAAAAATGAATTTGAAGAGTGGTCTCAGAAAACACGGCAGAGATGGCGGTGATGGGTGAAGAGGGGATTGTTGCTGGGAAACAGGAGAGATGATGCATCCAAAAAAGTGCAGATTAGTTTGTACTTGTGCTTGCATGGAGGGTTACATGCTGCTGATGGTGATCATGGACGGGTGCTGTGCCCTGTAATTGCCGGCGTATTGACGTGATAATGGCCAGTTACCTACCTACCTACCTGATGCATGTCCGTGAGCAGCCCGGGCAAGCTATCTGCTGTAGCGCCTGCTGATACAGGGGACTTCAGGGGACCAACTCAGGGACCAGATCAACTTCGGCGGTGCCTTACGGAGAAGGGGACCAAGGGACCTGTGGACGTGAGGCCGTGGAGCAGACGGGGGGGGAACGGTGTCCGGGCATGAGGATGGATAGCAGCAGCATCGACGGTTCAGAAGACGGACAGCGAGTGAAGGCCTTGAAACAGCAGGGGGGGCTCTGGCAAACATAGGTGAGCGAGTGCTGTAGGTAGGTATGCTGCCACCACCACCACCTCCCATCTCAAAGTCCTAATTCGACGTGGCATCGACGCCCTTCGGGAGCAGCCAGCTAATACAACACCATCTCACCTCGCCCAAACAAAGCCTAATCACCCGGGCCAACAGCAGTAGCCACAGGTCATTCATTCAGCGAACGGCTCCAGCACTCTACAGACAATCAGTCAGTGGAGCGAGAACCTATGAACCCCTCACACTGGGCGCCCTAGCCCATGCACCATCAGGCTCGCCCGCTCGCTCGCACTGGCAGCTCTCGAGCTCCCCTGTCCAGCCCAAAAATTTCAAATTTGACTGCTGTCACAGACAAGCTCGCAGACACTGTCGGTGCATCCATCTTCCATTGAGCCTCTCCCTCTCATTCGCTACCTGGCCCCTTCATCTCTTCACTCCCCTCCAAGGCCAAGCAAGGCCCGGTTCCCACTGCACACGCCCTGACCCTGGCCCTGCCGACCCACGTCCATTTTATTCTGCACTCCCTCACACTCCATCGTTCAGTCTCGTCGATTGCTCTGTGCTGGGCTGCTGGGGGCTGCTGCTCTGCTCTGAGGTGCTCTCCTCTCCCGCTTGCTGTCCCATCCTGGCCTGGTCTGGCACGACCACACCTTGGGTCGCGACAAATAAGTAGCCCAAACATCCCCCTCTCCCACTGGCTTTTCCTCCCTCCTTCTTCTTTCCTCCTACCTGCACTTCAGCTCCATCTGAAATCCAACGCCTTTTTCTGGATCTTCCTTTTTTTCCTTTTTATACCAACGTCTTTGTTTGTTGTGATACCCAATCTCCTTTGATACCCCCCCCAAAATCTTTCAGAATGGCCGAGGAACAGAAGAACGTCGAGGTCCCCCAGGAGACCAAGCCTGAGACCGCCGCCGCACCCGCCGCCGAGGTCCCTGTCGAGTCCAAGCCCGCCGAGGAGGCTCCTGCTGCTGTTACAGAGACCGCTGCCGCCGCTGAGGACAAGCCTGCTGAGGAGGCCAAGCCCGCCGAGACCGAGGAGGCCCCCAAGGCCGAGGACAAGAAGGAGGATGTCAAGCCCGTCGAGGAGGGTCACCTGAGCCACAAGGGCCAGGGTCTGAGCTTCCCCAAGTAAGTAGCATCATCTGGCACTGAGCGGCCCTGCATTATCCGAACATCTCAAGATGTTCAACTGCGACGCCCTGGATGCGAAGACCCCTACTTCGTTAGACCCGATTTGCTAACGCCACGCCCCCGCCAGGAACCTCATCGCCAGCAAGGAGTTCTTCTACTTCGGCTCCGAGGCCGTCGAGCCCAAGACTCTCTCCCACTACCTCAAGAGCGAGAAGTCTGCCGAGACTGCCCACTCCAACATCGCCTGGGCTTCCGAGACCGGCAAGGGTCTTCTCTTCGTTGGTGACAAGAAGAACCCCTCCAACATCATCAGCCTGGTAAGCTAGGGGATCCACTCCCATGCACCTCTAATTTAATCAACTACCGGCATGCACAGCAAGCTAACACGAAACCCCACAGGCCGATGCTACTGAGCCTGAGACCGATGGTTCTCACAAGTTCCACCTCACTTCCAAGGGCAACAAGCACACCTTCAAGGCTGCCAACGCTGCTGAGCGTGACAACTGGGTGGCTCAACTGAAGGCCAAGATCGCCGAGGCTAAGGAGCTTGCGACTGCTGTTACCGAGTCTGAGACCTTCAAGGCCACTCTTGAGAGCTTCAAGCCCGCACCTCCCGCCAAGAAGGAGGAGAAGGCTGCCGAGGCTCCCAAGGAGGAGACCCCAGCTGTTGCTGACGTTGCCGCCACTGAGGCTGCTCCCGCCACCGAGGAGGTCGCTAAGGAAGAAGAGGTCAAGGACGAGCGCAAGAAGGAGGAGACCAAGTCTGAGGAGCCCAAGCGACGATCTGCCAGCCGCAAGCGCACTTCTTTCTTCGGCTTCGGCAAGAAGGAGGAGTCGAAGAAGGAGGAGGCCAAGAAGGATGCCGAGGCCAAGCCCGCTGAGGAGACTGCTGCTGAGACCGCTGCCGAGGAGGCTCCTAAGACTGAGGAGCCCCCCAAGATCGATGAGCCCGCCAAGGTCACTGAGGAGGCCCCCAAGGTCGAGGAGCCTGCCAAGGTTGCTGAAGAGACTCCCGCCGAGGCTGCCGCCACTGAGGACAAGCCAGTTGAGAGCCCCAAGGAGAAGCCCACCGCCACCAAGCGCAACAGCTTCTTCGGTAACGTCTTCTCCAAGAAGGAGAAGAAGACTCCTGAGCTGAAGGCCACTGAGCCTGCAGAGGCTCCCAAGGACGCCGAGGCTACTGAGGCTGCTCCTGTTATCCCCCCTGTTGAGGCCACCACCCCTCTCGCTGTTGACGTTTCCAGCCCTGCCAACGTCCCCACGGAGACCACTGAGGCTGCTGCCGCCACTTCTCCCGCCCCCGAGGCCAAGAAGGACCTGAAGGAGAAGCGCAAGTCGTCTCTCCCCTTCGCCTTCGGCAAGCGTGACAAGTCCCCTGCCCCTGGTGAAGGTGAGAAGGCCAAGGAGAGTGCCTTCTCCAAGCTCCGCAACACCATCCGTGGCAAGTCCCCCAGGCCTGCTGAGAAGCCCGCCGAGGAGACTCCCAAGGAGGAGGCCGTCAAGGAGGAGCCTGCCCAGGAGGACAAGGCTGAGGAGGCCAAGACTGAGGCCCCCAAGGAGGAGACCGCCAAGGCTGAGCCTGAGGCTGAGAGCAAGCCCGAGAACAGCACCACTCCTGCTCCCGTCGTTACCGCCGCTGCCTAGAGGGTAGCTCGCCGTTGATCGTTGCAACTTACGACTGAATCACCATGAACCAAAAATTATACACAACACACGCTTTGAAAGGGTTGGGAATGGAAGGATGGATCTGCATTTCTTCACAAGATACCGAGATACCCTGTCAAGACTGCTTCACTGATACCAATTTCCATAATTACTGAATATGAGAGGAGGGATACTTGAGGAGGAAAAAATGATCCGGAAACGGACACCAAAACCACAAAAAAATCTTTCGTCCCGGCTGCCGGTTCTTGTAGGAGACGGTGTGCTGGCGTCGTTGCTGCTTGTTTTTCTTGTCTGATACCCGGAATGGAGATAATTAATACCTAATAATACAAATGCTGCGTGTTGAATATCTCAATTGGCCCTATCATCATTCGACTCAACTGGTGGATTTGCATAACAAGCGTGTGATTGACAGATGGGAATTGTTGATTTCCTCGAGAACGTTGTTTGGTTAAGTCACGTGCGCCCCCTCTCCGACTCTTGTCACTGCTCTGGGCTGTGATGCCTGGAAATAGAACCAACGTTTCGTTTGTTATTATTGAACTGAAGGAGAAAAAACCTAGTAGTAATATAAGTAAAGGCCGTACCGGTTGGTACCAACAAAGGCATGCATCTATATTGTCGTCAAACTGCCTCGAAGATGAGCAACAGTAGCCATGAACTACGACGTGCAATTCGAAGGGGCACCCACTTCTGCGTGTAAGTCGTGACCAAGTCTAGAGTTTGGATATCAAAGTTACCAACGGGTCTTGTCTAGATACATGCGTACATCGTCATATACTCCCACCTTGGTCTGAAAACGCCCTAAAGCATCCCCACAACGGCCACTCGCTTCCAGTCCCGGCAGACCCAGAATATCAAGTCAACATCTTGTCAACCAACAACACCATCGCGTTGTATCATTTATTCCCGAACAATGCTTATTCTTTTCTAGCACCCCATTTATCCAGCTCCAAGTGAAAAATTCTCACACAAAGTCAAAATACCCAAACGCTGTCCTGTTCTGCAATCCAAAAACCTCCCAACTTCGCCATGTTCCCAGGTCACGAACCTGCCACAGTCTCTTTCCAAAACGCCTGAATGCCTGTCATGAGCCCAATGCTGAGGGGAATAACCAAAAAACCAAACAGTGACGATGAGGTGGGTGAGGAATTATGTCGAAATATGTAGTCGTATCAAAGCAATTAATGCTAAAACTCAATGTTTTCCCTAGCCATCATGTTGACGGCCAGGAAGGGAAGAAGTGAAGAGGGCAGTAAGGCCGTCCAAAGAGACACGTCTATGCCGTGCATCAGGCTGGGGCAAGGTACAGCTCTCAGAGTCCTCATGCAGACACTGAGAGGCTCTTGTATTTGCCAACCAACTCTTCAATCTTGGGCAACAACTCAGGAATCCGGAACGGCTTAGAGATGACATCGTCCTACAGGCAGTTAGCAAGGCTTGGGAGTAGAATCGTATCGTCAGTAAGAACTTACAATTCCTGCAGCTTTTGCACTCTCAATCTGTTCCGGTCGTGCGTAAGCCGTTACCGCGATGATTGGTATATGCTGAACAATGGTTCCTTCTCGCTCCAGCTCTCGGATTTTACGAGCACAAGTCATGCCGTCCATGACGGGCATCTCCAGGTCCATCAGAATAACGGAAATATCAACTCCCTCGGTTTCTTTTCCGGCCCAAAATCGTGATCGCTGCAGAGTTTGGAGAGCCTCTTTGCCGTGATTAGCAACAAAAGTATTGTTACCGCAATTGCGCAGCTGTCGCTGGAGAACCTTCTGGTTCACAATATTGTCCTCGACGATTAACACATCGAACAGCTGATTCGAGTCATCCGGCCCTGGCCGTGAGGCCTGACGGTTCAGTTCAGGCTTAGTCGAGGTTGCGGGAGACTGAGACTTCCGGATAATCTTGAACGGCGTAATCAATTCATAATCAGAGGGAGGAGTCAGGGAGCGTCGGCTTTTGATATAAAAGCTGAACTTGCTGCCGATGCCTCGCCGGGACGCGACACCGATCTGTCCTCCCTGCATCTCCGTCAAGATTCGAGAGATGAAGAGGCCAAGCCCCGATCCACCATATTGCACATGGGTTCGTGGAGTCGCTTGCTGAAATCGCTGGAACAGAAGCCTCATCTCCTCCTCGAGCAAGCCAGGCCCGGTGTCCTCGACTGTGCAGTGGATGTTGATCTCCTCGCCAAGACCCCACTCTGCCGCGTTGTTGATGTCCATGACCGCTGTCCGCTGGTGGTCGATTCTGTCAAAATAGGCGATACCCTTGCTAGCCACCTCAGATACGTGCTTCGAGGCACTAAGGCTCACCGAAATGGACCGTTTTTCCCGTCCTTGCGTGAACTTGATGGCATTCGTCATCAAGTTGATCAAAACTTGTCGCAGTCTCGATGGGTCAAGTTTGACCCACTTGATACCATACTGCTCAAAGCTCTTGTCCACCTTGAATTCAAACTCGATGTCGTGAGCTATTAGTTCGGATTCGAACATTTTGAGAGCCCGTTGCACAATTCTCACAGGTTGCTCGTCCACAGGGGTCACAGCCAGGAGATTAGAGTCCAGCTTGGATAGTGTCAGGATATCATCAACGATGCGTTTCTGGTGGCTTGCGCAAAGGTTAATCGTGTTGGCAGCATCCAGACACCCCTCCAGAAGATTTTCCACGTCCGCTTTGACATCGTGCGAGTCAAACGTGCTGATATTGTTCGCAATTTGGTCGGCACATTGCAAGATTGCAGAAAGGGGGTTCCGCATCTCGTGGCTCGTGATATCGATAAAGTTCTCCTGCTGCCGTTTCAACTCAACTGCTTCCTCCCGACGCTCGTTTTGGACCTTCTCGGCCCATTTCTGAGAAGAAATATCGGTGATGCAGCCAAATATCAGCTTGAGGTTCCCGTCCTGATTCTTCTCAGGGTATGCACTCATGAGGACCCAGGTGTCGATCGTGTTCCCGTCGCTCTGCTGACTGCACTTGAAACGAAACTCTACAGAGATGGTGACCTTGTCTGTGAGCAACTTGGACCACGCCTCCTCCAACGCAGGTCTATCCTCATCCCGAACGCTATCCATCCACGTGTCTACCGAGTCTTCGGAGCGAGAATGTCTTGAAATCTGCCACCACATGTCGTTGCAGTAATTGATTTTCCCAGCGAAGTTGGCAATAAACATGCCGACAGGTGCAAATTCGGCCATTCTTGTAAATCTATACTCGCTTTCCACGGCCTCTTGTGTGCGGAGGTAGAGTTGCATTGAGAGCTCTTGTCGATCAAGCGCAGCGAGTCGGGCAGCTCTTTGCCCCCGCTTGATTTCCTCCTCGAACAAAACCACCGAGGCCATAGACGTGGCGAGTTGACGGGAGAGAAGGTGAATGAACAACTTGTAATCGTCGTCGTAGGGCCGGCGAGGGTTGATACCCATAACGATGAATCCGATCACAGATTCACCTGTCGTAGTGGGGATCACCGGAAACACAACAAGGGTTTTCGAGGGATCGCCAAAACCTCTCCAGTGAAGGCCTTCAATAAGATTCAGAGGTAGCGTGCCGTTCTCTTCGGAGAGCACGATCGGTGCACCCCCTGCGGCCATTGACTGGCGCATATAGGGAGCAAAGCCATCATCAGACTGCCGCAAGTCAAGGTGCGAAACAGCTGCCGGATGGTTGTCAGGAACCCCAAGGGCTCCTTCGAGAATCAACTGTGGTGAGTGAATCAGGCTACCAGAATGCATGGACGAGACTTCACTCTCGGTATCCTCCCTCGCTGAGTAAATCAAAGCAAAGGGTACATCATACTCATTGTATTCAAGGCCCTTTTGCACCTGAGGCCAGAATCCCTGGACAGTCGTGGCTGCGGCGGTCCTTTCGCCGATCTCCCGAAGCATGAGCATCCGCCTCTCGTTGACTCGCCGTCGAGTGTTTTCGAAAGCGGGATTGTACAGTCCCACAACCTCGCCGTCGCCGCCCACGAGCGGGACGATGGACCAAGAAAAGAAGGTTTCCTCGAGGAAGCCATGCCGATTAATGAAGAGCTGATTTTCATGCTTCATGGTGGCTTGGCCAGATTCAAGGGCGCTCTTGAAGACAGGCTTGATTTCATCCCAAATCTCTGCCCAAGCATCCATGTAACAGGAGCCCATGAGCTTGGGATGCTTTCGACCAGCCAAGTCAAGGTAAGCTTCGTTGTAGATGATAACGCACTGGGTGCCCCAGTACATGGCAGCGGGGTGCGGGCTTCCCATGATCAGATTTGACATGGTCCTTAGGTCCGCGGGCCAATCTTCAATAGGCCCCAGAGGAGTAGATGCCCAATCGACGGAACGGGCGAACTGAATGTGGCGCGGAAGGCTGTCTGAAAGTGGTATCCTTGTCCAATCGAATATGGACCTGGCAGGTTGCGACTGGAACACCTGATTCGTAAAGTCATCCGGGTGCAATCTTGGTTCATACCTTTGCATATCAACTTCAGTGCCTGCGGGGTCAGTGTCGAATGCGGTTGCTCCAGGCTCGGCGTCGCCAAAGTAGTCCGGTGCATCAACAATTTCGGCGTCAGGAGTCACTGGCATCTCAGGTGAGTGCACGATGCTGCGAGTCTCGGAGGCGGCTGTTTCATCGATGAGAGGCAGCGCAGAGCTAGGTCGAGGGTTGGCGAGGCTTGTATGAGCACTGATAAAGCGGAACCTTCGCCTCAACGTCGAAAAGGTCCAAGTAATGCCAGCGTAGATGTGCGTAGTCGAGTGCGTGTCGGATGGCGCACGAACCTTGGCTGGTGCCATGATCCATGACTTGAAGCGCCCAAAGTCGGTCTCTGGACTCGCATCTTCTTGATCTACTGTAAGGGACTGGAGAACCTCATGCGCAGCCCGGAGGGAAGCATTGTAGTAGAGGATATGAAGTCCCGCACGACTAGCATTGGCACTGTTGTCCAAATCTATCAAGAACGTAGGTCTCTGATCCTGCTCAAGAAACTCGATGACACCAATGCCCTGCAGCATTTGCAGCCCTGGCGGGAGAGAGCGGCTATCTGGACTTGCAGAATGTGCAGGTACATCCATTGAAGAGCCCCAGCTACCGGGTGTGCTCTCAGACCTGCCGGGGCTGATAGAGCTTACGCTTGCTCGAGGCAACTTGAGCGTTGTGACACCCCCGGCTGGGTCCTCTCGCATTCGTGACAACATGGATAGAGCAGGATCTGTGGCGGGGAAACTCGCAGGGCGGTTGACATGTCTCGAGGGCGTATGCGAGAAGAAGAGGGGAGAGAGTGGTCCGTCCTGCTTCCCTCTTCCTCCTGAGGGATGAAGGCCCACTGCTTGGTTGGGGATATCAACTTTGCGAGGTGGTGACGCGCCGGTGCGAGCTTTCTTAACTGGGGACGGGTACATGACGGGCTCACCTCTGGCAGGTGCAGAGGGGCGCTTCGCCGGAACAGGATGCTGCGGTTGCCCTCGAGTGGGCGCGCTGGGACCTCGCGGGCAGATGGCCGTGGATAGACTTGACTGGTGGATAGTGCCGGTGGTCGAATGGCCCAGGGACGGTGTCGCGGGGTCGAACACGGGCACGTTGGAGGCCAGATTAGATATGCTAGGGTCGTCGTGCCTCCATACTGTTGGTGCTGAAGCTCGGCGAGGGTCGTGGGCAAGGTCGCCGGCTGTCGAAGCTCTGTTGTAAGCCTCCCCAACGGCGCTGGCGGCGGCAGCGAGAACAGCAGTATCCGGTGAGGTCTTGGTGGTGCTCGAGGTCGCAAGGGTAGGTGCCGAGGCCGAAGCCGATGTGAGTGGAGGGCGGCGATGGTGGTGGTCGTCGTCTTCTGGGTCGATCGAGTCTGCGGCGGCGGAAGAGGAGGCGACGGGACAACTCGAAGATGCCGCGGGAGTTGAGGAAGAGTTAGAACCAGAGAGCTTCTGCATGAATGCGCCTGGGGCGAGTACGGAGTCGAAGCCCCGGAGGACTGCGAGTCCTGACACCTAGTGGCTTAGAGCCTTGCACAGCGGCAAGCAGAGGATCGAGATGGAACGAGGGGCGTGTCTCGGTGAGCGTATGTGCGCGCAGTGGAGGTGTACGTAGGGATACGTGGGAGTAAGTAGTGGTTGGTGGTGAAAGTTACCTGAGCGAGCCGGAAGTGGGGATCAGGAGGATACGGTCTTGCTGGATTTCTGCCAGGTACCTTTTGCGCGGCGCAATTAGCCCGGCCAGGAAGGTATACGTTGAGGAATATGGCCGCGGCGTTGAAGGGGGAGGGGGGGAGAAATGGGATGGGGATCGAGATGGGATATGGGATCAGACGGGACGGGTTGCAGGGGACTCTAGCTAAACTGCTCGGTAGCGCTCGTTGAAACTGGGACCATGCAACTTGACTCGGACGCAACGTGGGTTCAGTTCGCGTTTGTGGGAAAGGGGAAACCCGCAATAGCCAATACGGAATAAAGGATTTTGTCAATCCAACTTTGGTTCGATCAGTTCTTGTTCGGGGGCGGGATCGGAGTCCAGAAGAGACGGGGCCTGACGTGAAGAACGTTTAATAGGGCCGGAAGAGCCGCACGGGGGGGGTTCTAGGTTGTCGAGGCAGAGGGGCCGGGGCAAGGCGAGTCTCCGGCAAGAGACGTCGTTAAGCAATACGCAGTAGTAATCGAGTCCGGTCCAGGTCAGCGCAGATATAATGGGGGATCCAGAGCCAGGGTCCGACTAGAGCCATCGATCAAGGGGTGAGTAAATAAAAATAAAATAAACAAGTGAGAAGCAGATGGAATGTCGTCGCTTTATGGGAGGACGTTGCAGTTGCAGTACAGAAGCGAGCAGTGAGTGAGGTGGGTTGGTTGGAGAAGGCAGAGCAGAGCAGAGCAGAGCACAGAACGGGGCAACAGCCTGTAGGTGTCGAGTGCCTGCCTTATTACATGGAGCTGAGCTGAGCTCCCAGCTGGAAGGCGCGATAGCATCCCGGCGGAGGGTTCGGCATTGAGGAAAGCACCCGACGACGGCGATCTGGGTCCCTGCCTTACCTATCGTGCGATCTCCCTACCTAAGCTCGTCCTCACCAGGGACTCGGGAGGGCTGAAAGAACCATGATGGCCAATCAACCATGGTGCCGAATGCTCGGAAAAGATATGATCGACCATCCTCAGCTCCCCAAGTCCAGACAGTCCCAGCGCGTGCCTCCATCATTTGCAACTGCAGCGCACAGCATTCATCAATTGGAACCGGGGTTCGCTAGGGATGGAGATTGAGACGGGGAATTGGCTTGCGGCGTCTCGCGGGTGGATATCATCATCAACCTTAGCACCAAACAACCACTCCGCTTTCGAGGCCCCAGGTCGTCCACGGCTTGGCGCCTGGGACAGGGGCAGCACAAGCATGATGACTACCTTGAGGTTCTGCGCATGACCGCAAAAGTCCTCTCGACAACTCACTCACCATCACTGGCAATCGAGAGCTGCTCAGAGGCCACAGACTGTGCATCACCAGGAGAGCGGCTCTTTAACCAACTTAGCCAGGTCCCCTGGAGGCCCGGGTCACCTCACTTGTTAGCTCCCTTGACCGTCGGGCTTTATTCAGAGCCATGTTCCTTCCGATCCACTCTCCTCCACATGGGCGGCCAGCTCGTCTCGAACGGACGTGGACCAGCAGAGGACCAGTCGAGGTACAGTGCAGACATGGGATTGAACAAGCTTTCGCATCGTCGATTTTTCCCCAAGGCCTAGACTTTCCCCCTTCGTCGATCATCGTTGTCTTACCATCGACAAAACAAAATCACTCATCAGTCATGCTTGAAGACAGCAAGAGGGAGACAGAGACAGGGTTAGCAGTATTGAACCATGCACGAACGCGATAAGAGTGTTCCTCTGCCCGCACTTTCAACAATGATAGACAGCGGCGGAGGCATCGGCGCACCCTCCTAGCAACAGTACAGTAACAGCAAGGTTCTGTGCCAGGGCGAGGGCCAGACCTTTGACGAGTCACTCCCAGGGTTATCATCACGGCCCCATGCTGAATATTATCAACCAGATGCACTTCAGCCAGCCGATCCATCACAAATTGTCAGCATTTTTTGTCCCTCTCTCTTTCTCCGGTCGTATTGTGCATACGACGACGTATGCACAAGGGGAGCTGAACAGGTGGCTTTTTTTCCGCGAATTCCCCATCTTGGCCTGGCCTCGTTGATGAAGTGGAGAGTCATGAATGACAGTTGCCAGAGCAAGCCTCGTTCTGCACCGTCTCCCCTCCAGGCCACTGGCGTGCCTCGGTTGGGAAGGGGTAATGGCGCGAGGGATGGGAATGACATGCGAAGTCCACTGGTGACGGATGGACCACCTGAGCGAGAGAATGGGTGAGAAGGGGAGCGAAGCACTAGGAAGACAAGAAGAAGGTCCAGGAGAAAAAAGTTCCCGATCTCGTCAGACAATGGACAAATGGCTGTCGGTACCACGCCGTGCGTGGAACGAACGCGGTGGAACTCGCTCTCCCACATAAAGAAACGCCGATGACGATCATGCGAATCTAGACCGGTCTTTTCTGGGCCCGTCTCAAGTCTTGGCGCCCCGCCTGGTCCAGCGCCCCCTGTCGGCCTCCTCACAAGCGTCTCCACAGGTCCCCAGATAACATGGTCTGGAAGAGGGTCTCAGGCCTTGGCCTAAGTGTTGGCCTTGGCATTTGCTCCTAGGTACCTAGTCGCAAGTCGACACAACGTGTTATGGGCTCGGTCCGAAACCCGTCTCGTTGACGCCCCTAGAACGAGGCGCAAAGTGTTTTTCTGTTCCGTCAGCAACAGAGTTTGTCGGCCGAGTTGGCGTTATTGCGTTACGCCAACTCAGTCAGCCGCCAATGCGGTCCTGTCAAGTAAGGGCTGAACGTGGAAGGACGCACAGAATCGTCATTGTTGATATCGGAAGCGGTGTGGGTAAGGCCATCTGATCTGTAATCGAGCATTTTCCCATGAACGATTTCGTCCCGCGCAGCCATCCCGTTAGTCCCATGATGCCGGAATATCTACTATGTACGCTTCATGGACTACGGCATGATGCTGTGGTTGCTTGTGTGTCATCTGTCGGCTTAGCCTCTTGTTGATGCCGGTTGGGTTTGCTTGAAGTCTCGCGGTGGGATTGCCAGTTTCCGGCATTATGTGTCTTGCCCGTGAGGAATTCCCGGGCAAAGCATCTAGTGAGATTGTCGACGTCGCACAAGGTCGGCGTGGACAAGTCCTCCGGGAGGAGAGCGCCAATTCAGCTGCTCGACTCACCGAGGTATGCAGACTTGCCATCGCACTTCGTCAGTCAACTGCAGGGTAGCTAGGGTCCAATATCAATGCACACTAGACTCCAGAAACAAGACAGCCTCCTGATGAAGTTGGGTATGGTGTACATGGGCCCTCGTCCGTGGTGGTGTTCGCATGACCTACCCTTTCACACGCGCGGGTCGCAGTTTGTGAAGCAGCCTGAGTTGGGAATGCCCTCACTTTAGCAGGTCGCATACTGAGAATATCATCCATACTATTGCATAATACAGCAACGTATCAACACGTGACACATATAGTCCCACACTGCAACACGGTGCCTAGTCTTGATATCATGACGACTTTGGTCCTAACTTTTATTACTCACGTGGCGTTTAGAAGCCATCAGTCATGACCATGAACCGCATTGTTACATTGCAATAGGCGCTCTCGAGCACGACGGCGGGTCATAACTGGGCGTAAATAACAATCGGCATTGGCATAATTTCTCGGCCCATGATAAGACTATTTCTGGGTTGCACGAGAGCTCTGGCACGATCCAGGTCAAGACTCGGCTGACGGCACAAAGATGCGCGGCTAAAGCTTTATAGGACTGGCTAAGCCTACAGAGCACAGCAATGAAACCTCCACAAGATGTGACCATGGCGAGGCACGGCAATGCAGCGGAAACACCAGCTTACGGCGAATGCTGCTTCAAACATCACCTCACTTTGAGTCTGCAAGCTCTTGGGGCGCAAAGGAAAGCGGCCTCATACCCCTGCCATCCAACAAGCCGACGTTTCTCAAACGCACGGCATTCACTTGCAAGCACACATTGAAGCGGCAGTACGAAACTCCCATTGGCTGTTCGAGCTAATCCAGCGCATCGCCCAACCTCGAGTCGGACCAATTGGGTGGTCCCATCGGCGCCGGGGTTTCCCAAGCTTCCCACCCGGGCGCTTAACAGCGCAGACGACTGGCGATGGCACCTCATCTCTGGCCTCTCATTGGTTCCTGGTGCCAATGAGAGGCCAGAGATGCAGTGATGGGCATCTGAAAATCCCTCCAGACGCCCGCCTCCCGTAGCTCCTCAGCGCTCACAGGCCCATCACATCACATCACAGTGGCTTCTTACAGCTCCCCGAGGGCCAAAGGGCCTCTCACAGGACGTTGAACATGGGGTCCCTGTGCCCCATGTCCCTCCCATCCGATTCCGTGGTGCCTCTTTGCCGGCCGCCTTCATGACCCTTAAACGCTTGCCCGCCCCCAACCTGCTCCTTTCTTCCTCCCTCACCAGCTTGACGTTAATGAACAGTTGCGGGTCAACAATCAACGACGATATCGCCAGACTCAAAGAACGCCCCAATTCCAGGAGTTCCGACACGTTATTTCCCATGTGGAATCGTCTGTAGCTGCCTCAATAGCAGCCGCCAACCAAAGGAAGCCACACTAAGACACCCGAGCAGCCCAACACCCACCAGGCGAAAAGACGCATCCTCCCAGTTCGATTCACACCGAGCCACAAGTGCATCGCTCGAGTAAAGGAGACAATGAAGACTTATTTCGAAAACTTGAAGCTCCCTTTCTTCAAACGCTCCACAAAAGATGTAGAGCATGGCAAGGAAGGCAACGAGTCCCGCTCAAGGACCTACAGCATCGTCCATCGAAAATGGCCCAAGGTATCGAGGAAGGCGACATGGTGGCTGATGCCTCTTGAGCTAGCTGGAGTGGTTCCCGCTCTCATCGTCTTTGCCATCTCCCAGCCCGACCTCTACCGCAGCGACATGTGGCAGATTGGATGGGAACACAAGCTCAACTCCAACCCGGCCATGATCCTTTATGCCTACGCGAACCACCGACCGTTGCCCAAGGTCGCCCTCATCTGGACTCGGACGTGAGTTATCTTGCTTGGTAGCTGCGCAACGTAATGAACTGACACCGGGCAGGTTCACTGACTTTAATGTGGCTATTTCGGTCATCTCACTCTTTTTCCTGCTCAGCAAGCTTACCGCCTTCATCATGAAAGTCTGGTATCCGATCCTGGCCACTTTCATCAATGTTAGCATGGTCGCTCTGTACACTGTTAGCGTATACGGGCAGATTGGACCCGACCATGCCGACTCACGATATCCCGCGCCAGTTGCCTGGTACTGGCGCTATGGATGTGGTCTTGCCAAGCCGTATGGAAAGTACAAGGCCTGTCAGGTAGCCCAGGGCTCTCTCGCAGTCACGTTGTATATGCTGTAAGTACCTGCCTTCTGGGAATCGACATGGCGTTGCTGACTGGATCGAATAGTGTCATCTATTTGCTCAACTTGGGCTTCGCCATCTATGCCATGCTCCCCAACAAGATCAACGACATGCCCGACGAAGAAGAGGAAGAAGGGTCCACGACTTCTGATCCCAAAGAAGGAGGTGTGTGGGAAATGCGTAGCATGAAGTCGCCCACCAGCGCTCGAGCAATGCCTTACACTCCCCGAACACAGGCATTCCACACCTTGGATCGCCAACTGCCACTGCGGTCTCAACAGGCTAGATATGGGTAATGGGAGGGATGAATGCACACACAGTTGAAAAGGGAAACCGTTTTGGAAAGAAGCGGGTTCATGACATGATTCAATTATCTGGGGACTTTCCTTGAAGAGCATCCGGTGTCTGGAGTTTGGGGGATATATATGCACGGTATACCACGAAACAGAGGGTTGGGCGCCTAGCGAGGCATGACTGCGACCTCTGGCTTTTTCTCGTGTCATGGTCGATATACTTGAATTAATTACTTGATGAGTATCCTTGGTTGTTTGTGTAGAGTTTCCCTCTTGGTCAACCAGCACGGACCATATGTGAGGAAGCTGGGGGGAGCTCGATCGGGCAGGTCGGGTGAGATGCGGTTGAGCTGGGGTTGATGGTTGATGCTCCACTGAGAACTCCCAGTGTTTCGTCGAAGGGAGATAACAAACGCAATCGTCTTTTTGACTCTGCCCCGGTAGCGGCGTTGGCTCCCCGCTTTCGATCTCCGAACGTAGTTCCCGGTGCCGGCCACCAGTTCCCGGCTCCGGTACTTGTGGCGCCCCACACTAGGTAGCTTGGGGCTTGGGATGCCCTTTAATACGTCACCCCGCCATGACGAGACGAGGCGAGACGAACATCATCCACCTCCATCAGGAACGGCCAGGCGCAATTGATAAACCCCGCGTGGTTGATTTCTGCGTCGTGCGCTTCGTCAATTCCATCAATTGGCCATTGCTAGGGAGGAACCTCTAGATTTGTGGTTTACCAGTGTTGTCGCCCGCCATGGCTCTTCTACAGCGCTTGGTCGCCCCCTCGTCGCGAGGCGCCCTCCGCCAATCTCCAGCTATTGCGTTGATGATTACACGGAGAGCTTCCAACATGGCGCCTCCAAAGGTACCCGAGATTTGCGCGTCGCAACCGACATACGATTGCTCTGCTGACACTTGGCCCAGCTCAAGGACCCATCACTTCTGAAGCAGGATGTCTGCTATGTCAATGGCGAATGGGTCAAGGCCAAGTCTGGCAAGACTTTCAAGGTCAATGGTGAGCTCCTGATCCTCGCGGCGCCTATCTGCTTCCAAAATGCCGACATGTAGCTCAGACCCTTCTACCGGCGCCCTTATCGGTACCTGCCCCGAATTCAACTCCGAAGACACCCAGTCGGCCATTCGAGCTGCGGCCGACGCTTTCCCCTCATTCCGTTCCAAGACTGGCCGTGAGCGCTCCAAGTTGTTGCGTGCGTGGTACGAACAAATGACCGCCAATGCCGAGGATATTGCCAAACTCATCACATGGGAGAACGGAAAGCCTATTGCCGATGCAAAAGGCGAAACGACCTACGCAGCCAATTTCCTAGAGTGGTTCAGCGAGGAAGCTCCTCGAGTGTACGGCGACACAATTCCTAGCTCGGTTCCCGGTAATCGTGTGTGGACTATCAAGGAGCCTGTGGGAGTATGCGGTTTGATCACTCCGTAAGCGTTGGTGACCCCCCCGAGAGATGGTATATTGACCAGATATTAGTTGGAACTTTCCCGCTGCTATGATCACCCGAAAGATTGGACCTGCGCTGGCGGCAGGCTGCACAGTCGTCTGCAAGGCTCCCGCAGAGACGCCGTTTACCTCCCTAGCCTTGGCTGAGTTGGCTCACCGCGCAGGCGTCCCCAAGGGTGTCGTCAACGTCGTTACTTCAATGGAGAATACGCCCGAACTCGGCGAGTTGCTCACCTCTGATCCTACTATCAAGAAGATCTCCTTCACCGGATCTACCGGTGTTGGTAAGCTCCTCATGAAGCAGTCGGCTAGTACACTCAAGAAGCTCTCGATGGAGCTTGGCGGCAATGCTCCCTTTATCGTCTTTGACGACGCCGATGTTGATGCTGCCGTTGCCGGAGCTATCTCGTCCAAATTCCGATCTTCGGGCCAGACCTGCGTTTGCGCCAACCGAATCTATGTCCAGCGAGGCATCTATGACGAGTTTGTCGCCAAGTTCACCGAAAAGGTCAAGTCGTTCAGCGTGGGCAATGGCTTTGACCAGGGCATTACCCATGGGCCTCTAATTCACGATCGCGCCGTTGACAAGGCCGAAGCTCATGTCAAGGACGCCGAGAAGAAGGGCGGCAAGATCACTATCGGTGGGCAGCGTCTACATGAACTAGGCTCCAACTTTTACGCGCCGACCGTCATCCGTGACATGACGCCTGAAATGGACATGGCGTCTCAGGAAACCTTTGGGCCTGTGGCAGGACTCTTTCCCTTCGAAACCGAGGAGGAAGTTGTCAAGATGGCCAACAATACCGAGGTTGGTCTTGCGGGTTACTTCTTTTCTCGCGATCTCGAACGGGTGCACCGCATCGCCGAGGCCTTGGAGGTGGGCATGGTTGGAGTCAATACAGGCATCATTAGTGATCCGGCTGCGCCATTTGGCGGTGTCAAGGAGAGCGGCTTCGGTCGAGAGGGTTCGCTGTATGGTATCTCAGAGTACCAGATCACCAAGATGATTACATATGGAGGAATGGGTAAGCCTTTGCAGGGCTAAGGTGGACACGTTTAGGTGTCGTGGGCGATGAATTGAATGAGACACTGGTATACTATTTCGATACAACAGTAGAGCTGTCACTGGTGACTGGAAACACATTTGGCCAACTAGGCAGCTGTCTCTGGCAAGCATTCTCAACATGGGCCAAGCATTATTCCACACGTCAGACTTGACCACAAGCAGTCACTGTCAACATGCAGCATCCAGCCACAGGCCTCGGCCAGAGGACCTCGCTCCCCATGCTATGGCCAGTGGACCCAGTGCCATCTCATCAATGTCTCCGATGCCCACGCAAAAAGGTGGCCCCGGTCGGCTTCACCAACAACGCCAAAAAGAATGATCGTGGCAGGGTTCGAACCTACGACCTGTGGTGCTCTTAGAACAACTGTTCCAATGTAAGACCAACGTGATACCACTACACCACACGACCTCTGATGTCTGATGGTGTTGTTAATTGAAACTATCATGGCCGCGGATGGCGCTGTGTAGCGACGTGCCCAAGTTGCTGTGGATCGAGAGATACAGTGCGCTCTACACCCTAGGCTGGCCTCGGCTGTAGTCTAGTTCATACATTGTCTGTGTCTCGTTCTGCCGGTTGTTCTAGTGTCATGGATGCTAGGCCATGATGGGACTACAGCCACCGCTCAGCACCGTCGGCAACGTTTTCACCTGAAAAGCTGCTGAGCAATCTGAAGCAGCCCAGTACAAACAGTTTTGGCTCTTGACCAAGCAGCTTGTCGAGGCCAATGGAACAGTCATGGTGGTGTGGTAAAGATGGATTGTTGTCGCAACATGCAGCTGAGGGCATCTCTTATCTTATCGCGCATAACTGATCTGAGGTCGGAAGCTTGCCCTGCAAGGATTTTGTGCCCGGCATAGAGCCTCTACTTTGTCCATCTACAGCACACGATACCACAATGGCCTTGTCACGAGCCAATGGACCTGTGAGGAACTGCCTGCGCCAGCTGGCGTCTTCGGAGGGGTGAGTTTTGCAACTTGGTTGTCATGTTGAAGCTCTGCGCAGCCTCACACCGTGGGCAAGAACCAAAACTCACTGACATGAATCTCAGACCAGCTCTCCAGAGCAGCCTCTCCCGCCGACCCATCGCCTCGGCAGTCGCTGCCCAGCCCCTCCCCCGCTACTTTGGCAGCTCCCCATTGCTCCTCAAGAAGCGCAAGATCACGGCGCCGAGCAACAGCCCCAACGCCGCCAACGCCAAAGCCGCCGCCGGCTCCGTCAACGCGGCCGAGTATGACACGGCCAAGGTCCCGCTGCCCGACCCCGAGGACCCCCTCGACTTCACCTCAGTCGTCGCCGCCTATGCACCCATCGACGCCCACTTCAAGACGCAGCTCGCCGCCATGGTTCACGGTGGTCGCTTCAACCCCACCAACCTAGGCTCCCTCCCCGTGGCCGTCAAGGACGCCGACGTCGGCGAGGGCGAGTTTCCCCTCCGTGAGCTGGCCCAGGTCGTCCCGCGATCCGGCCGCACAATTTCCTTGCTCGTCTACGAAAAGGCCTACATCAAGCCCATCATGTCGGCGGTGCAGTCGAGCCGCGAGTTCAACCAGCAGCCTCAGCGGTCCGAGGACAACGAGCTCGAGCTGCTGCTCAAGGTGGAGCTGGAGCGCAAGGACGACGTGGTCCGGCGCATCAAGGACGCGGTGCAGCAGTGGCGCGATAGGGTGCGACAGGCGAGGTCCAGGCACGAAAAGGTGCTCAAGGACTGGAAGAAGACGGGCGCCGTACTCCCCGACGTGGTCAAGAAGGCCGAGAATGAGCTGCAAAAGGTCCAAAACAAGAAGATGAAGGAGATTGACGAGGAGGAGGCCCAGACGATTCGTCAGCTGTAGATGATGAAATGCCATGTACCATCATATATTCATTGCCTAATAATCCTTGAACACGTGCGAGGATAGGTCGTTGTAGTATTACATATCATGACAAAAGTGTACACTGATCTCTTCCCAGATCCAATACCATGTCCCCGTTCTTCTAAGCTTTTGTCTATTTTGCTCCCTTTCCACCATTCGGTCCCTTCTTGGCCAGTAGCGAAGTTAGCTTCGTCTCGAATGAGTTGACGTTGTTCATCGAGTACGTCTCGGCCCGCAGATGCCACGACCGGGACAGGCCCACAGGGTCACTCGCAAACTTGGGCGTTTCGTGCTGTCCATTGATGGCGCGCTGTGTGATGACGGTGCGAACGGCCTCTTCGGCATCCGATATAACAGGACCCTTGGACTCTCCGCCCTCGGTCGCTTGCTTCTCCTGGAGGTACTTTTCGGCAGCTTGCTTGGCCTCGATATCAGCAAAGAAACGCACACCGTCAGCCTCAACCTCGGAGGCGAAGTGGCGGGCCTGGAAATCTTGCGAGGCACCGACGTGGTCAGCCGTGCCGAGGACGCTGAGGTTCTGGAGCACAGCAGCCGACTTTCCAGCGGTGGTGGTTGGTACGACAGGCGCAAACTCGGTGATTGCGTCGAGATTCAGTGACGGAGTATACTCGGAGCGGGTGCCGAATCGCATCGCGTCTTCAAAGAACTGCTCGTCCGGGTCCATTGTCGAAAACTCATCCTGGCCTCGCTTCCTGTCCTTGTCTTCCTCGCCTCGCTGTCGACCGTCCGTCTTTCCTCCCCGTCCCCGCCCACGCCCACGCCCGCGTCCACGTCCCCTACCGCGGAAACCATCGCCGCCACCTCTCGTAGGGCGACCGGATCGAACTGGCGAAGATGAGCGGGGCGGGAGAGCCGAAGATCCTCCTCTACCGCCGAATCCTCCTCGTCCACGGAGCCCACCACGTCCGCGCAGACCCCCTCGTCCACGGAGCGGCAAGTTCTTCAAATCAAGAACCTTGGGAGCGCCGGCGTGGCCCAGAGCAGGGCGACTCTGGCTTGGATTTCGGGGGGTGCTCGGCTTGGGAGTGCTACGGCCACTCAAGTCGGCGGCCTGCAGTTGCGTAGTCGAGAATTGGCGGATATAGTTTTGAAGGGCGTCCGAGGCCTGCTCGAGCTCCGGCCTTGTCCGGCTACAGACCGAACGGAAGGCGTGGCGATGCATTATTGCTCGAGGTCGTCTGATGAAGTGACGGTGGTTGATGAGGCCTGAAGCATCCAATTTTCTGCCATCAGCTGATGACTAAGCCACATGGACAGCCACAGCCATTGGCCAATCATTTTACACTCTCCGCGGCTGAGTCCCATTCAGCAAGATGAAAGCAACTGTTATCTTAAGGAACTGGCTGTCTACTCAATTCCCTACCGCCGAGCATAATGCAAGATCCATATGTTCCAGGTCATGCACATCGGTCCCGAGAAATCGTACACGACTAATTCTATGAGGTACAATCCACCCACCGTCATATCCCCTTCGTCGTCGCGGTACCTTTACAATGCGCCTTCAGGCGTAGACCAACCCATCCCAAACTCCAAAGCGAGTGCTCAGGCGGCGCTGTGCGGAATGGACCTCACGTGCCGAGTTGACCATTTCTGGTCGGCTGGTTGGGACAATTACGTCCACCACTCGGGGAGAGCAGAGGCCGATATGACCGCCTCAACACGGTTATCACACCGTGGGCCCCATGGCCGCTTTCTTTCTGAATGCCCTTGCTCTGGACATTGCTGTTTGCTCTGTTTCTGTTTCAACTCCGACGACAGCCGACTTTTCCGGGTCGCCCTCGGAGGTGCCGCCGTTGGTGCGTATGAATGAATGGTCCCCAATAGAGGGGAGTTAGATATCAAAAGACTTGCTATGTTTCTTGTTTGTGGCTGCATGTTGCCCCCCACTACACGCTCTGAGGCTGGACCATGGCGGGCTATAACGCGTCAGCTATACTATTGCATCTCATGCAGCGGATGTTTTTACATACCGGACTGTTCAACATGTGTTGCCGCTTGTTCCGACTCTTCTTGATATGGCTCTTCAGCGCGCTCGAGTCGAGCGGCTTGAGAAGTTCGAAGCTGCAAAGGAGCTCCGCAGACACTGACATGACTGCGCCCCAGTTGTCGAATTCGCCGCAGTACTGCACAAGTTAGCCGATTATCCGAAGAGATGGAGAGGGGTGACGTACGTTGGGGGCGCTAAAAACAGTCACTAAGACCCTGTCGTTAAAGAATTCGTATCCGTCCTCGACCACCATGTGTGCCCGGCAGATAAGATCGAAATCATGAGCTGCCAGGAATTCCGTGATGACGCGTTTACCAAAACAGTAGCTGACGCCTCTCTCGTTGGCCTCCCAGTCCTGCTCCATGTCTGCGGGGTCTGACCATAGGAGATCATTGAGCAGGCCGTAGTCAGGCACATCTGTTGGTCGTGCAATGTTTCGGATGTCGTCCATGTGGACCAGCGCTGGCGATAGTCCTCCGTGAACACAAAAGATCTTGCCGGCGACGATGGCGGCGATGGGTAGGGTGTTGAAGCAGTCAATGAACGTCTTCCAGATCTTGACGTTACACCTTCGCTTGCACTCGTCGTAAAATCCGTACACCCGCGTCACGTTGGCGCATTCGTGATTCCCGCGGAGGAGGAAGAAGTTCTCGGGGAACTTGAGCTTGTAGCAGAGGAGTAACAGGATAGTCTCCAGGGACTGCTTGCCCCGATCCACATAATCGCCAAGGAAGAGGTAGTTCGAATTGGGCGGAAAGCCGCACATCTCAAACATTCGGATAACATCCGTGTACTGCCCATGCACATCACCCACAACCTTGACTGGGGCGTCCAATTCGAGGAGGGCAGGCTGCGAGAGAAAGACCTCCCTGGCCCTCTGACAGATGGCAACGATTTCTGCATTCTTGAGGCAGACACTCTTGGTAACCTTGCCAGCGTATCCCGCATCCAAGAGTCGCTTGATGAAATCATCGAGGTCGATATCCTTGATGTCAGACATGGCGACGTTGGAGTTGCCCTCAGTCTTCGAGTCGGCTGAAGGGCCGTTCGTGACAGGGTTGATGGTGTTTTCCCGCTTGACTAGGATAGACTGGCCTGGAGCTTGCATGTGCGCATTCGCGCCGGCGTTGACGGATGGAGGCTGGTCCGAGACGTGGTCAACCTCACCCGAAGCTTGAGCGGCGCTTACATCGTGGGCGCCGCCTTTAGAATGGCCCTGGACCGGAGATGGTGGGGGTTGGTCGTCTCCAATGGCCGACTCTGCCAGTGCTGACTCGGAAGCGGAGATATCTGTCGCGTTCGTCTTAAGAGGGGGAAGCTCGCTGCGGCTCAGGCGGGATGAGCTTGAACGTCCGCTCCTACCAGACCGTCCCGAGGTAGCTTCGTTCTTTGTCTCGGTCGTAGCATCGCCGTTGGAGAGAATCTGCGAGTTCCTGGGGCTGTCCGTCTTACCACTGCCGGGAATCTTAGATCGCAGGGAGCGGAAGGATCGTGACGAGTCCTTGGTGTCAGATCTGCTAAAGGACGGGTAAGACTGGAGGGGCCCATCAGGCCCGGCGGAGCCGGAGCCTTTGGAGCCAGAGCCGCTCTCCCTGGAGCTTTGGTTGCCCATTGTATCTCGATCCCGTTTCCGTCGCTCGCAACAGCTGTCTCAAAAGTGCGTGGCGGATATGACTTCCTGGTTGGGTCTCAGTATGGCTCTTCTTCTCGGAACCTTGGCTGCGCCGCGTCTGAATGGGCGCCAAGCGTTTGCAGTGAAGCAGGCGTTAGGGAGGGCGGGAAAAGCGGTCGAATGTGAGAAAGGGGGGGCAGCGACAACAACGCGTTGCAGGATCCGTCTTGGGCAGCTTCAGTTGATGCTTAAAGTAGAGTGATAGGATGTCGAAGTAGGTCGGCG
This sequence comes from Fusarium sp. JS1030, assembly GCA_000966855.1. NCBI lineage: Eukaryota > Fungi > Ascomycota > Sordariomycetes > Hypocreales > Nectriaceae > Fusarium > Fusarium sp. JS1030. Next base: position 207,801 of record JWIW01000008.1, read on the forward strand.
ACGGGTGGATTTTGCGGCGGTGATGACGTCGTGGGGGGAGTTTGGTTTAACGCCGGGATGAGGCCGGGGAGGATAGAAAGCGCGACCGGGCGAGGATCGGAGATAGCGCTCTAATTCGAAAAGGCCGGCCTTGAATCTAGAAAGAATCCACGTCAGCTTGACTCACTCTTCAATGCGAAGGGCCGTGTGTGGAAGGGATGAGATGCAGGAGTTGAGGCGCATACAAGGGCAGCGGCGACCAGGCGAGAAAAAAAAGTCGGCCGTGGAGAAATGCGAGGTGGAAAGACAAAGTGATAAGTCGAGCGGGAGCAGCAGTTTGTCGCAGAGACAAGCAACCCAAGCAAAGACGCGGGGGGTAAAACTACCTGCGGAAGGAAGCGGGATGAGATTGGAAAAATCAGATCGCCAAGACGTTTGGACAGAAAAACGAGCGTCAAGGAGCTGGAGAGCGTTGGCGGAGGAGGACAGGCGAGGAGGCGAGAGACGGTGCAGTGCCGTGCGGTGCCGTTCGGTGCTGAAAGGCGGCGGCCGTGTTGTGCAGGGCACCACAGGGAGGATAGCTAGGTGGTTTTGGCGGGCGAACCTGTTCAGGGTGGTTTTCGCATGCGAATGACGTCGATTGAACAGGATGACGGAGCTGATAATCGCTTCGGGGGCCTTCGAGATAATCAGACAAGAGGGCACAGACAATCAGCGGCGGATGAGGCTCCAGAGTTTGGTGTTTTTTTTCTTGCAAGAGGGAGGAAGCGCTGGCCAAGAGTGTGTTGCAAGACGAGAGTACAAAGCTTGGGTACAGATACTTTGACACCGAACCCAAGGCTACCTCAGGCAAAGATGAGTGATGAAAGGCCCTGCTTGCTGCCCGCTGGTGAAGTGCCCGCCCAGACGACGTAGGCCGGTCGAGAGCTCTGTCTCGCAGCGGAGCGGAGCCGGATAAGGTCGAGGCAACGGAGCAAATGTGGCGGCGCGGGCTGTGGGATTAAGGTTCCACACCCCTCTCTCTCGGGCGACTCTTTGGCTTTATAGTGAAGCTAAAGGCACGTTTTGGTTAGGGACAAGAAGAGGGATCATTGGGCCAAGAGAGTCGCTGCTGAGGGTGCTGCTGAGGTCACGTACACGCGACAAGAAGGACGGCAGCCGGGAGAGGAGGAAGCTTCGATGACAAGCAACCAAGCACTGGCCGCCGAGATGTGGTGTTTGCCCAGGGTGCTCTCTCTGGGTCGTGGATCGGCGCCCAATGGAAGCTCGCAGACGACGAACTGAGGTTGGGCGCAAGGCAGGGGTTGTGAGAGGGCCGTCGGAGGAGCCGTGGGCACGGTGAGCAAGCGATTGGAGGATGCGAGATAGATAATTGGAAAGCTGGAGTAAAGGTTGATAAGAAGGGGACCGGTCACTCTTTCACCCATGGTCAAGTTACTATACTTCTCTGTTCGAGCTTCCACCTCTGCTGCCGTCGTCATATGGCGGCATCGCCTCGTCTGCTGTTGGTCTCGGGACCTGGTCTGGCATCCACTAACTACCTAACTGGATTGGACTGGGCCTTGCAAGAAGCCCAGTTCAGATCTGCCATGCCGTAGCTACCAATGCTCCATGGCCGGGACGGTAACCGTAACCATTACACAGGGGAGGAGACTTCTCGGGCAGAAAAAAAGGGCCTCAAGACCAAGTTTGTAGACCGAGACCGAGAGTGATGTGTGGTCAACGTCCAGCATCCGCTGCAAGTTCTCCCCAAACTGCACGCCTTGCATAAGGCATAGACCCAGCAGAGGAACGGCTGAAGTCACTGGAGCTCTAGAGTCCTCCACCAAGCTGGGGGGCCTGACAATCCTTGACGTCTGGTGCTCCATCACGGGAGCGAGTTGGCACGTGCGAGAGCTTGATTTGGCAATCCTAGAGACCCCAAGTCCAGGGTTGCCATGGTCAAGAAACAAGTTGCGACCGCGCTCGGTAAACCACTCGAGACGATTCAGCAATTGAGTCCAGCCATGATACCCTTGCCGTCGCTAATCGTCTCATCATTGCTATGCCCTGGGCAGTTTTCGAGGTCAAAACAATAAAAGGGCCGGCTGCGTTATCGAAAACCACCAACAAGAGGCGAAAAGGCCAAGGGCCAAGACCGCTAGCAGATTCCTAGGCACATGTTCAACCCCTCTCTTCCTCTCCCTCATTCTCTCTCTCCGCCCATGACTGCAGGACGAGCAGAAGAGGAGGAGGAGAAAGAAGGCAGGGACGACAAACTGATGTGTCGGTTCGGTGGGATTGAGGCCGCTTCCAACGCCCCGTTGCGCATTGTTCCGTCACTCTCAACGTGTCACCCTCACACAGTAGGACCTGGTGTGCTCCAACAGCTGATCCAATCCTCGTGCACCTCCTCACACCGAAACCCGTCGTCGTGTGTGGTTGACCAGCCGCTTGCCGATTTCGCGCCTACCATTCCTCTTCCGTACAAAGGTGAATGAGAGGTCGAGAAGCGCGGGCGTCAGTCTGTCTTCCGAGTGCTAGGAAAGTTCAACAGATCCCAACCGGCGCAGGATCACGCTCCTGGGACTACCCTGGACCTTCTGGCGAATAGCACGCTGCTGATGTCAACGGGGAAAAAGCAATCTGATTGTCGGAGGAAGAAGGCACATGGCTGTGGTTGGCTATGTGCTTGAGGTAACTCATGCAGTAAGAAATACATTGCATTTGTTTTCGGGTGTCTTTACAGCCGGGTCAGCCAGGCCAAAGTTCACAGCTACATAATATCTCTACAGCATTGGTCGATACTTAAGTTCCTAGCTGGAGCACCAACGATGGTCAAGTTGGCGTCGTAATTCGCTTGCGATGAAAACGGCTGGCTTGAAGCTTGTCAGACCCTTCGGCACCGGCACCGGCCCACAGACATCCGCTATCTTGTAGACCGCCAGCTTCAAGCCTGACGCGGCATTGGATGAGGGGTTGAAGATGGCGTGCCCACGGTGTGGATGGCGGTGGCCCATTGACGACCCGCGTGCGGGACTAGCCTCGAAGCATTAGCTACTGTACAGCTTTTGCGAGCTTTCGCCGTAACAGAAGATGTCAGCGCCGAGACCCAATCTGCAGGCGACTCGACGGCAGATAAAACAGCGGGCAAGGAAAAGCAACTAGCAGGACAATTGGCAGCACATTTCTGCTGAGAGGGACTTTGGAAAGCCATTGCAACGCTGCAACAGAGATCAATACCCGCTCGTCCTTACGTCAGCCAGGCAAGTCCTGAGTGACAGTTGGACATGAGAAGGTCGGCCGACATAGGTAGTATTTGTGCTGGGAGAATTCGAAAAGAACGTCACATCGTTAAACTGTTCAAATGCTGACAAGGAGAAGGACAATGACAAGAGGTTGATGGCCCATGTGCGTCCAGGCCATGGTCCAGGCGGTGCAAGATGCAAAACAGCCGGATCGGAACCACGTCGAGCCGGGGCAGGAGGTGCCACACACACTGGGCTGGGCTGAGCGAGGCAAAACAAACCGCGGGCTTCTAAATTTAGGCCGGATCCGCCTGGACGGCGCGGGCTAGCAAAAAGGGCTGTGTGAAAGATGGGGAGGGAGGCTTTGCATTCATCATTCTTTGCTATTCTCAATCAGTGCAATCTATCTCCCCACAATGAACCAAAAGCCCTTTTTGCTTTCTTTCCCGCCCTTGCAAGGCTGCGTTTGATGGCCCCAGACTCTGCAACTGGCTTAGGCCCAGGGCAAAAAGTATCAAATCTCTCATGTCATCCTTTCTGGTTAGGTTGCTGACGGGAAGGATATGCAATGTCACGATTCCAAGGGTCAAAACCATCTCAGAGTCCGAGCAAAAAGCGAGATGGGTAGTGACAAGCCACGGGTGCTGCCATCCCACAACCCGTTCCATCCATCCACGACGACGCAAACTCTCAGTGTTCCCAGCTCCAGCCCGACACTGTAGATCGTCGGTCACTGGTCCATTTTTTCCCTGTCTTTCTCTTTCGCTCACGGAACAAGCATCATCTCACATAAACAATCTGGTTGTTTTTGTTCCTGTTGCGTCTACCCTTGTTGGAGATCAGCAGGAAAACTCTGGAGGTTGTGGTGGAGATGGACTACGGATCCCGGCTAGGTGTCGTCAGCACCAAGACTTCAGGGTCCTACGCCGCAGGCTTCTTGTGTGAGCCTGTGAGGTAGCGCAGCCATGGATTCATCAGTGAGCTGCCGGCGGTCTCCCCCTGTTTAGAATAGTCTGTCCAAAGTCCCGTTATTATCACCATCGGCATCATGGACATGTCAGCAAGAGCCGCGAACGGGAAGTCTCCAACAAGGAATCTTCCGCACACACAGGAAAAGTCATGGAGATGGATAGTTTTCAAGGCTCGCTGCTGGGCCAATGATTGGATCGCCATGCTGATCGGAGAGTTCAGCTCCGTTTACGGCATGCAGGCTATCCGTTGCCATCGGTTGCACTGGCTGTATGTACGTAGTAAGCTTGTCGGTGCAGCTGCATACGGATAACCGTTGCGAAAAAGGGCAGTCTAAGTTTTGCATGGGTTTCTCTCAGCTGGTGCTTCACAGTCCGAGACGTCAAATTGGAGGAGCTGCGCCAGGCTTGGGAGGACCGTGAGAGAGTCGGGTGCCAAGAGCATCGGGCGTGCGTGGGTGAACGTGGAAGAGCGGCTGAGCCACCATGATGCCGTCCATCGGCCTCTCCACCTAATGCTGTAACGCCCTCGCCGAGTCGTAAGCACAACGCCCCCAAGCCCCCCTTCGTCCCTGGCAACTGGCCCTGGGCCAATGAGGCGCCAAGGCAGAACGGCTGAGCGCACTGTGCGCTGCTGGGCTAAAAGAGGCTGGGCTTTGCAGGGGACCGTCACAGTGCCCTCTGCCGGCGCGCGCACTAGTGTGTGCGCTGGATCTTCCCTCTTCTGGGGGTTGCTGCGCCACTGCTCAAGTCGGGCCCTCCACGTCAACTCTCCAACCACCCTGGTCCGTGGTGGATAAGGTAAGGTAAGGTTGTTCACAGCCCAGCCTGGCTGCTCACACAGCGTTTTATAAAACCACCGTTCTCAGCCCGCTCTTTCTGCTGCTGACATCCTCTCATCCATCTCTCTCACTCTCTTCCCTATTTTTGCGTTTGTGTGTGTATACGCATCTCTCCATCGTCACCGCCAAACCGACTCGACCCGCCGAATATAGAGACATTCGCTAAATACAGCTCTCCAACACATTCACTCTTCTCACCCTCGCCAGGTTTACGTCATCCGACTCGACCTACGACCGACCGGGACGTGTTAACCCGCCACAACCACCTACCACAAAAACAACAACAACAACCAGTCACCAAAAATGGGTGTTGGTCGATTTTTCTGCGTCCTACTGCCGTTCGCGCTCACCGTCGGCTCCATCATCTTCCTCCTCGTTGGTGCCCTCGCCGGTGTCGCCAACAAGGACCTCTACCTCTTCCAGATCGATACCGAGGACCTCAGCATCAGCGATCAAGATGTCGAGAAATTAGTCGGCAACATCGATCTCAACCTCAAGACTCGCGATGTCCCCACCCTCAACGTCCGCGCCGAGGACAACAACATCACTGCCGCCGATCTGATGCTCTCCAAGTACTACGACATCAGCCTGTGGGGTTACTGCGAGAAGCCTCAGGATGGCAAGCGCAAGTGCCAGAAGCCCAAGTGGAACTGGGCTGCTGAATCTCTGGACACGGAAAAGATTGAGAAGGTCGGCTCCTCCAAGAGTGTCCAGATTGACCTTCCCGAGGAGATCACCAGCGCTCTCAAGGCTTTCAAGACTGTCAGCAAGTGGACCCAGGTGGTTTTCGTCGCCGCTTTCGTCGCCCTCGCTGTCGAGATCATCCTGGGTATCTTTGCCAACTGCTCCCGTATCTTCTCTTGTCTCACCTGGATCGTCGCCGGCCTTGCCACTGCTCTCGTCCTGGCCTCTGCCATTCTCTCTACCGTCACCGCTGCTATCGTCGTTGGTGCTGTCGAGGGTACCGCCAAGATCTACGGTGTTCGCGGCAAGATCAACACGACCTTCCTCGCTGTTGTCTGGATCGCCGCCGCCTTTGCCATCGCCGCCTCCCTCTTCTGGCTCTTCACTGTCTGCTGCTGCAAGCCTGAGCACCGCAGCCGCAGCCGAAGCAGCAAGAACCGCAACTCTGATGGCGAGAAGCTTCTCGGCGGTGGTTCCGGCGGTTACGCCCCTCTCGGCAACGACCACGAGATGACCACCGGCTACTACAACAACAACCAGTCTCAGTCCCAGTATGGTGCTCCCCGCTACCCCAGCGGTGCTGCCCGTTCCGACCTCGCCTACGAACCCTACTCGCACCGCGCCTAAGCGGCATAGCCCTGCGACGTTGGAGTTATAACGACATGATTTCTAAAGTTTATACTTGACACACTTGACGATGCTGCATTAATGGCGTTTGGGTCTTAATTGGTTATGTTTTGGGTGGATGCACGGCAAGGCAACGGTCCGCTATAGCGGCCACACGGTCATGAGGGGATATCGTTTTGGTTTTTTTGGAACAAGAGGCTGGATGTTGGATCTCGGACTCTGGTAAAGACGGGGAAGATGCCACCATGGTTGGGCATGATACCCAAAATGCGATTTACTGATGGATCATGGGACGAACATAAATGGCTTGTTTTATATTATTCGCTAGCTGCATTTGCGGCATGAAACACAATCAATCAGGATTAAAATGTTTAAAAATATTCAGTTTCGCCGCGTGTGAGATGCATCTCTGTGAGGGTTTGTTACGGGTTGTGGATGAGCGGTGCCATACAGTTTTGCCTTGCCCAACCAAACCCGAGTCCTAAAATTTTCTCTCATGGCGGCTGACTGAGAGAGAACCCACTCACAAAACTTTGCGTATATGAACTGCATTATCCATCCCAGCTTTTTACCCCGTATTCACGCCCCCAAGCATCTCGTAAACCAAACATTGATGCTCCGACGTCGCGAGTGAATGGACCTCTGACCTATTTTCACCTCGTTTCTCCCTGTCATGCCAGAGGTGAGTGACTCGTAAACTCTGCCCCTCCCCCGCCATCATGGGCCAACACAGGAAGTAAAAAAACAACCACAAAAAGCTCCCCCCAAAACGGAGACACAGCATGAAGCTCACATGTCGCAAAAGCAACGCCTCGCCCGGGAATTCTTCCAGGGTCCCATCACCGCCCTCGCATTCTTCCGAGACGCAGAGTACCTCCTCGCCGGCGAGGATACTCATCTGGCCCTCTACCATGTCCGCCCTGGCCATGCCATCCGAGTAGCCGCCGTCCGTGTCTTCTCGGCCCAGCCGATCCAGGGCATTCGTCTCCTCAGGGACGGTCGCGTTTTAACTTGGGGTGCTGCACAGGTCGCTGTTATCTCTCGCGTTGAAGCTCTTCTCGATGAGACTTCGGATAGCCAAGGCGTGGTTGTGAAAAAGACAACGGCGCCAGATTGGATCTACGACGCCTCCCCATCACCGTATGACGACTCGGTCGTGGCGCTTGCAACGGCGCATAACGAGGTCGTCTACTTGAACTTGGACGCCGATGAGGTTCCCACCCTCGGCGCTGTTATATCCCCTTCACGGCCCATTCTCTACGCTGCGAACCTGAAGTGGGTAGATCAAGATTCTGTCCTTTTCGCCGGAGGCACTGTCTTCGGCGAGATTCTCGTCTGGAAGTGTTGTATTCAGGAGAGACGGCCTGAAATGCTCGCCATCCTGAACGGACATGAAGGTTCTATCTTTGGCGTTCACATCTCGGAGGAGCTCACTTGTGAGAATGGCTCGACTGTAAGACTCCTTGTGAGCTGTAGTGACGACCGTACGGTCAGGGTCTGGGATATCACAAAACAAGACGGCGCCAAAGATCGAAATCATTCTGTCTTCTCAACACCCCGGGAAACGGGCTTCGGCTCGACGCCTGTGGGTAAGGACGGGGGGAGTCAGGATGCCGAAACCCTGCAACCCATTGCAACGATAATGGGCCATGCATCACGAATCTGGGCCGTTAAGTTTGCTGAGCTTCCGGCACATCAGCTGCCCTCACGGACGCACATGGCAATATACTCGTTTGGGGAGGATTCCACGGCCCAACGGTGGCAACTCGATCTGGACACGGCCATGTCACCGAATGCTGTGTCAGGTTCTCTGAAGCACACCAAGACTTTTGATGTGCACGACGGCAAGCACATTTGGTCACACGATATAGTAACCTGTGGAAGTAAGACTTTGATGGCAACGGGTGGCGCTGATAGCAAGATATCGCTCTTCACAGAACCTGTATCTTCCAGTTCCGAGCCAGCGGTAACGCCTACTCAGGAACTCGTGGCTCTTGACTTCCAGCAAGTCTCAGCTTGCATACCAAACCTCCGCACCATTCAACACGACCGCGGACGAGAAATCTTCAGCCGCTACGAGTTCATCTCGGCAGACCGGGTTCTGGCGACAACAACCTGGGGGCGACTCATCTGCGGCATGTTCCATCCAAGCATGGTGTGGCAAGAGGTTGAGCTTGAGGACAGAGTTGTCGCGGACCTCAAATCCTGTTATACCATCAAGACGATTGGTGAGGGAGCCGTCATTATGGGCACGACCAGTGGTAGTCTTTACCATTATTATGAAACTCAAGGTGTCACACAGATCGGGACTGTACCGGGCAAAATCTTCAATATCTCACTCGTCGCTGAGCCCAGCGAGGGACCCACGGAGTTCATCGTCCACCTCCATGGGACGTCAGACGCCCATTATCTCTCCATTGACTGGCGTACAGGAGCTGTTTTGTCCAAAGCCGATATTCGTGGAGTGGATCAGCGGTTTGTAGCCATGTCTGCTGCCCGTATCAAAGATGGCTTGATCGCCATCGGCTCGAGGCACGGCTTCTTATCGCTCTTGAGACAGAGCGATCAAGGCTTCCTGCCTGTCCTGAACTTTCGGATCAACACGTCTGATGCCATTACTGCTCTGGTACCGCTCCCCACACTAGATGGTCAGGCAGAAACACTATATTTCCTGGCGACGAGCAGGGACAGCAAATACAGAATATATGAGATCCAGGACCTCAAGCACGAGGTCCGGCTTCACTTACGGCACGAGGTCGCACCTCCCTTCGCCACCGACATTGAAGGTGGCTGGTTCACCCAGGATGCTTCCCCTGAGCTGGTTTTGTACGGCTTCAAGAGTAAGAACTTTGTCGTCTGGAACGAGACCCTCCGAGAGAAGATTACCGCCGTCGACTGTGGAGGCTCTCACCGGACCTTCACCTTCGCACACGACCCGGCAGACTGTAATCGTCTACTTTTTGGTTTCACAAAGGCAACCAAGCTCTTCATCTACTCACAACAAGAATCGGCACATCGACCGCTCAGACATGGAACACACGGCAGAGAGATTAGATCATTGAGCTCAAATGGTCGATATGCCGCAACTGGCTCCGAAGATACCACGGTGCGAATTTGGGAATATGAGCAACAGGAAAGAGAACGACAGGGAACCAAGTTGCTGCGATGCCTCGCCTCCGCCAAGTTGCATCTTTCAGGTCTCCAGAAAGTCCAATGGCTTGGAGAGGACCGTCTCCTTAGCAGTGCGGGCAATGAAGAATTATTTGTGTGGACGGTCCAAAGACTGAAATCACGATATCAAGGACTCGGTGTGCTGTGTGAGGGAGCTTTCGATGACAAGAGCCCAGCAGGCGACCTCCGTATTGTGGATTTCGATGCTTGCAAGGTCGGCAGCGAGGGCAGCATTATCATCAGCATGGTCCTGTCGAATTCCGCTTTAAGAACATATCGATACACTCCGGGGGAGGGTTTCAGACTTCTGGCTCACATGTCATACACGGGAGCTTGCCTCACACAGGTACGCCACCTCGGGGTGGACGAAAACGGGCTCTCGGCTCTCACAGCTTCGACAGACGGGCACTTGGCCACCTGGGAAGCGAGTTTTGTCGGCAACGAGGCATCGAGCCATACCCTTGTGCAGGTGGTTCCGGTGCACCAGAACAGTATTAAGAGCCTAGATCTTCAACCCACGCCCGAGGGCCTTCTGGTGCTCACAGGCGGCGACGACAACGGACTCGGCGTTACACTCATATCTCCTTTGTCACATGATCCGGAAAATCGTAGATATGCAGCCTCAAGCCGTGGCATTATCCGCAAGGCTCATGCGGCGGCCATCAACGGCTTGGTTTTGAAACGCGTTCGAGAAGAGACTTTCGCAATTACAGTGAGCAATGACCAACGAGTTAAGATCTGGCAAATACAACAGAGAAAGACGCGACTTTTGGCAGATGCATACAGCGGCGTGGCTGACCCTGGGGATATCGCGCTTTTGGAAGAGACTGCCAACGCAGTTACTGACAGGGTGAATGGCAGCAGGTTGAGCTTTGTGGTTGGAGGAGTGGGTGCCGAGGTCTGGTCCTGGTAGTTAGATCTGAGGGCATGGCGTTTCTGGGGTTCTTTGGTTTGACGGATACCCGAGACGATAGGTCCAATATACATGACAATAATGGGATTAGGTTGCTGCAGGATTAGATGATGCCCCATCGTCAGCCTGGCTGCGCCTCATACCGTGATATTTGTTTCTGTAAGAGGCAATGGCCGATAGAAGCTCTCTGATGTTGGGTTCTCTCCACACATCCCTCATGTCATCCGTGCATGTAGTCTGGGCGTTCTAGTAAGCCATGCAATGCAGCTGCGCAGGAGCGGCTGAGAAATTCAAAGTTCGCCCATGAATTAGCGTCTGACGGCGCGTGTCATCTTGCATCGTCCCTTGCGTTAGGCCCTGCAGCGGCCCGGCGGGTTCCGTAGCATCGAGGGGGGTTGCATTTAGTCGTATATGGGAATTGCAGTTGTGTTGATGATGGCGGGCCGTTAGCGTGCTCTTTCAACCAGAGAAGCAAAGTCCATGATGCTATCTCGTCGTCGACAGATGGGCCAAGTTTCGACAAGGGTTGATGAGGGCGCGCTTCTCCACAACTGTGCAGCCAAAAAAAAGCACTAGCCAGGTACTGCAATTATACCCAGGATTGCATACGTAGGGCTGACTCGGAACCGGCTGCGTAGCAGAGACAGCAAGAGAGAGACAGGACAGAGAGATTGGTCTTGCTTACTCTGGCGACGCCGAGAATGCTGCTTGTTGTTTTCCGTAACTGGCTGTCAAAGCAGGGCTGGGTGTCTCGGCCGCTGCCCAGCCCAAAGTCGTTTGTTTCCTCGCCAGTTCTCTCCCTGCAGAAGCCTAGACCAGTACCGCCCTTGGTTGGTTTTGCTGTTCAGCTGTTTATCTATGCAGAAACCACTGTCTCGGAAAGCCCTGTTGGCCCACAAGACCTCAACTTGCCGGTAGTGAGTCTCGATTCTGCGACCGGAAACGGGACGAAACGTGAACGAGGTACGGATTGATTATACGAGGAGGAGTAACACGAGGGCTGTGAGGTTCGGCAGGGTCCAGCTCAAACTGGGGAAAGATGACGCAGTGGGACCGCTTTTAGGCGGTTGTCAAGTGTTATCCCAGCAGTAGCAGCAGGCATTCGAGGCAGATTTGCTGGAGAGCCTGGCGTCGGTGCGTGCTTGGGCTGGAATGCCGGTCTTGGCTGGGCGAGTGTGATGAGATGGAAGCTGAGGACATCCATATGAGGTGGAAGCTGTTTGCTCTGTCTGTGCCTTCTATGGAAGTTGTCGGTGGCAGGCAGGCAGGGCAGTTCCACATCCATGGTTCGAGTCACGGTCCGCTTGCATCTGCCGCTTCCCGCAAGAAGGAGCGATCGATCCTCCTGTGCTCTCCCTCGAAACGGCCCCATCCTGTCCCAACCCAGCCCGTATAAATCATATTGAAGCCCTCTTGGTTTCCTCTCCCCCCTCGCATTTTCCTCTCGTATCTCTCTCCCTTGGCCTAGGTCGTTGCCCTTCTTTGTTCTCTCACCCGTCGCTCCTTTTACGCCGCCACGCTCGTTTTACCCGCTTCTACACGACTTCTTCACCTTCACCTTCACCACCACCATCCACCACCCACTCTTTTCAACTTGGCCAGGCTTTAATATCGAGACCTTTCACAACCATGAAGTGGCATCTCGTTCTCTTGACCGCGTCTGCTGCCATGGGGGCGGCAACTCCCATCGCCCCGTCATCTCCCATCTCTCCCAATGGGCCATGCCCCGACGTAAGTCGCCACTCTTTATTATCGGGCCCCAATCTCGATCTAATATGCTTCACTCTTCAGGCAAAGGTCGACGCTATCCTCAAGGGCGACATGGACGCCTCAGAATGCTGCTCCTACGGCGTCTGCAAGGGTGATGTAGTCGTGTCTGTCGGATAACTACATACGACCATTTACGGAGACCTTTTTTTTTAATTTTTTTTTAACTTATTTTTACGACGTTACGAACAAATACAAATGCATGCACGCCATCTATCTCTTTTGATCAAGCGCCGAAAACCAGCTCCGCGAACTACAAAGGTGCATACGACACAACAATGTTTCCCCTCCGGATATTGTACCAAATGCGAATCAAGATCGACAATAATAAAGTCGAAACCAACTCAAAATTAACCCACCACACATCTAACGCACCCTCCGATCCTTCTGTCCCCATCATATCGGCGCGTCAACCCTGAGTTTGAGGCCCTGGCTAGGTGGGGTTATATCTCTCGTCCATGGCATGGTGAGCAGGGGTGTTCTTGATTATACGACCAACCAGATTGTGATAGCCCAGCACGGAACGTGCCAGGTTCGAGGAGCAACTGGCCATACATGTTTGAGGCTTAAGAGTTGGTTGATCATGGTTGAAAGATACTCGCATCACGGCATGTTCCGTCCTCCTGCGTTGCTATGGTGTGGAAACTCACGGCAACGGGAGCCGATTTGTGGAATTAGAACACATTGCATGGCTGAAACTGGACAACATTTAGAATCACGGTCTCCCGCGGGCACTATGTGGTTGGTTGGTTGAACGGGTCATTCTAGACACAGATTTCAACCGACGGAATATTTCCACGACTCTGGCTCTTCTTGATGGCTAAACGTGCCGAGACGTGGTATTTGGCCTTGCTTACCCTTGTCGTGATGGTGGCTCGTATCGAAACTTCAACACTGGATTAGAAAGCCAGATATCCCACTTCGTGTAGGCACTACTGCACCCGCCTTGGCATTTATTAGCGCAACTTGATGCATGTTCGAGGCTTGATAATGTTTGCATTCTTATCACAGTTGCATTCCGCAGATCACCACGCAGCCGCTGCCGGTCTGCTCGCATACAAGAGATGTCAAAAGCTTAGTATACTATCAGTGTAGGCCGTTATCATCTTACGCCTGTATATTTTTAGAAGTCGATTTGGCAGGCAGGAATGTGATCGGATTTTCGAAAACGTGGCGGCTCGTACCAGCAACAACGTTAAACTTCTCCTTTTAGGGTACTCCCACATAAGCGCCGCGCTAGAGTTGGAATTCAGAGATCAATGATACGTGCCTAGCGTTCTTGGTCCTTGTCTCAGATTAGCTGGGCAGTTAAGGTTGGCGTTCATTATCTTCACATTCTCGACGTTGCCTGGAAAGAGCCTGCTTCAGAGGCCTGGTACCCCTGCGAAGTTAGTTGACCATTGATTCCCGTCAGCAGTCTAATGCCAAAGGATGCTCTGTTAGTTGCCAAATGTTCAAACGGGAACTGCCTGGTCGGCGCTGTGCCCGGGAGTTGCCTTGCAGATTCTTTCGTGTCCTCACTGCCCAGACAGCCAACTGTTCATGAGACCGTGGAAATATTTACAATATTTCTCCGTTGCCAAATAGCCTAAATGTGTCCCTCTCAATCCACGTGCACCCTTGTGAGTACATTGAACATGGAGTTTATCTGGGTTGGCTCGCATTGGTGTGGGATTCGTATCGGCCTACAGCAGATTAGCGTGTCCGATCTATGACAGAGGAAGTGAGCTGCGTGAATTGATCTCAACGAAAACATTGAGAGAGCACTCCGCAAATATAGCCAATAGGATGTGCCAAATGCCGCTCTGTCTGCAGTCTCGAGTCCTGCATACTCAGGCCGCTAAGCCACCTTCTCTTCATCAACGAAGCAGTCCAATTCGCCCTAGTAGCTGAGAGGCACCGACATTTTTTCGTCCGCTTCTCGGCAGGCGAAGTGAGAAGCTGGTGGTAGCTGAGAGCTGTTCGTGATCCCGCGTGTTTAGGTCGAGGTCTGTTCGGGAGTCAACGCTGCTTTCATGTCCATGACCACTGGGAAACGCACTCGTAACAAATCAGGTCCGATGACCAGTGAAGCGAAGATCTCGTGCTCGGTAGATATTTTCTCTGGAAAGAACATACCATTCGACTCGACATCAATCAGCCCATTGTTCTCGTCCAGCTCACAGCCCCCTGCAACAAAATTTGTCAACATGTCATGATGCGTATCCAAGCCACCACACATGACATTTGAGCAGTTCTCCTCAACATGCTTGGGTTCTTGGGCTCGGAACTTCGCCGGGACCGGCTTCGACTTTCCGGAAATTGATAAAAAGAGTGAATCCACGCCGGCATTGTTATCCCTTGCTGGTCATGGATCGCACAAGCGAACATGCGATGCGCACGCAACAAGCGCTCACCGGGCTTGTACATTGTGTTCACCGAGAAGAATGTAGAGAGATCGAGCAATTGTTTCGAGCACAGTGTTGTTGGATTAGTTATCGCCGTCCCAACATGTGTACTCTGATCTTTGGAGCGGCGTCCAGAACCAGAGACTTCTCGTCGAGAGTTGCCGTACAGCCTTTGGTGGTGACGCGACAGTAGTGTTGAAGACGTTGACGTCGAGACAAGGGCAACAGGGCAACAATGACAACACTCCTTAAGTCTCCTGGCGTTTGAGCACGATAGGCTCTTCGGTTACGGCCTCTTTGCAAGGGCGCGCTGGCAGGTGACCGGATGGAACTTTCGAATGCTCTTATGACCTCGAATTGTAGAAATAGGGTCCGCATATATTTCAGCAGATAACTCATGGCCATGTCAACGTTACGGGGCCCCGGTTCGGAAACCCACCTGCCGTAACACGCGCGCCTATCCCCCACAGGAGCCAGGCTCCCCCGAGGCCACGAGACCGGCGCTCGCCGAATTGTCGGATCCGTCAATTTCCATTTCCAAAGATTTAGAGCCGGCTGGCGTGTTGCGATTGGTCCGGTTGGCGATCAACGAGCCTCCAACGGCGCCCCGCGGACCAGATTGGCATATTGGGTCAACTAGAAGGGAGACTCAAGGTGATACTTCGGATGTTGAGATAGGACCCGCTGCCGGCCACACATCGCGGCTCCAACAAGTGCGTTAGCCGTGCCAGTAAAGAGCCGTCCCGAATGCGCCGACGCCTCCTCAGCCCCCCTCGGCAGAATGACACTGGGCCTCGTCGCCCGTGAAACAACTGCAGTGTCACAGTCGCGCATGTAAGCCAGCCAGCACCGGAGAGCTGCCGGCCGCTTCGCAGTGGCTACCTATGATGGATAGGCAGGAGCTCCGTATGCGTTGCGGCAATGAATGCCGGGGACCCTCGGAGCACGAGTTCGTGTCCTTCTGCTTTATCGACCCGGGCGGTAGGGCCGGACGTCTGCCCCAGAAGAGCTTACTCGCAGGCCGGTAAAAGACCGTGAATCGAATTCAACCGCGACACATATTAACCAACAGTCGCTTATTAGTCCGGTGCGGTGGGATGGCGCCTTGGGGTCGTCCGGGCCGGTCTTCGTGATTGGTGCGGGAGTTTGAGCATGCAGTGGGCGATACAGCCTCCGAATCATGCCCCATCCACATCGAGGGACAACCCCACAGTACCACCAAGTGGGAGACATGGGAGCGAGCTGGATCTCTTGAGGCCCTGCCTGTCGTTTTTGACGTGGGGAACTCGAGATTTGCCATGCAACCAAGCATATACCGATGGCAGCGCGCATGACCCCAAATTTTTCTCCCTGGAAGAAGGGGGGACGATTTAAAAAGAGCCATTGAGCCTCGGTCTGGACGGGTTGATCACTTCTCCTCGCGCTCTGCCTCTGTCTTCAACCTCAGCAACCATCCTGCCTTGTGGTATCACGGCCTAGCAGACCCAGACCCAGACCGCAGACGAGAACATAACCACACCACAACACACCATCATGAGCCCCTCAGCAGTCGATGCCCCCGCGGCCGCGGACGTCAAGACATCCATCAAGCCCAACATTGGCGTCTACACCAACCCCAACCACGACCTCTGGGTGACTGCTGCCGAGCCATCTGCTGAGAGCGTCAAGTCTGGCACTGACCTCAAGCAAGGCGAGGTCAGCATCGCTATTCGAAGCACCGGTATCTGCGGGTAAGTCCCTCTCGTTTTCTCGACCCCGCCCTCGTCGGAGACTGTCTGCTGACAAGGGTATAGCTCCGATGTTCACTTCTGGCATGCCGGTTGCATTGGCCCTATGATCGTCGAGGGAGACCACATCCTAGGCCACGAGTCCGCGGGCGAGGTTGTCGCTGTGCACCCCTCCGTCACCCATCTCAAAGTCGGCGACAGGGTCGCCGTTGAGCCCAACATTCCCTGCAGCACCTGCGAGCCTTGCCTTACAGGCCGATACAATGGCTGCGAGACGGTTCAGTTCCTGTCCACCCCTCCCGTCCCTGGCATGCTCCGCCGATACATCAACCATCCCGCTGTCTGGTGTCACAAGATTGGAAACATGTCGTATGAGAACGGTGCTATGTTGGAGCCCCTCAGCGTTGCTCTAGCTGGCATGCAAAGAGCCAAGGTTGCTTTGGGCGACCCTGTCCTCATCTGCGGAGCCGGTCCTATCGGGTTGATCACTCTTCAGTGCTGCGCGGCTGCTGGTGCTTCGCCCATTGTCATCACCGATATCTCGGAAAGCCGATTGGCGTTTGCCAAGGAACTGTGCCCCCGCGTCATCACCCACAAGGTCGAGAGGCAGTCTGCCGAGGACTCTGCAAAGGCCATTGTCAAGACATTTGGCGGCGTCGAGCCCACCGTCGCCCTGGAGTGCACAGGCGTCGAGAGCAGCATTGCAGCTGCTATCTGGTCGGTCAAGTTCGGTGGCAAGGTCTTTATCATTGGTGTCGGAAAGAACGAGATCAACATCCCCTTCATGCGCGCCAGCGTGCGCGAGGTCGATATCCAGCTGCAGTACCGGTACTGCAACACCTGGCCCCGGGCCATCCGTCTGGTCGAGAACGGTGTGGTTGATCTGTCCAAGCTGGTCACTCACCGTTACAAGCTGGAGGATGCTCTCAAGGCCTTTGAGACGTCGGCGGACCCCAAGAGCGGGGCAATCAAGGTCATGATTCAGAGTCTGGAGTAAAGATGGATGAAATGATGATTATAAACCGGGTGCTTGGCGTATGATTTTTGAGGTTGAGGCGAGACTACCAATTGAGTAGATGGCCTCTTTTTTGGGTTATAGAAACACGACAATCATGACGAACTGTCAAAACCTTGCGCCTAAAAATGTGTATTGAGACGTTGTCGGTGTTGCGGGCGGCTCGCTGTTAAAGGTGATGTGTAGTTGAGGTTTCATGACAAGAGTACGAGCACATAGCGTGTAGTAGAGCTCCGTCGAGTAAGTCCAACGGTGCTGGGTAAGTACAGTAGCAATCTAGCGGCAAGAAGAGGCATCTCTCCGCCGTCGTTATTGCCGTTCGCCCAGGGCCTCTTAGTCCCGCACAGTCCTAAAACAGCCTAGCGCCACACTCCGTCGGCTCCTACCACCACTCAGCGAGTTCTCCCGAGCTTTTTTTCTCCCTCAGACGACCTCGCCCACGATCACGACCAGCTTCGACTCCATCAATTGACCACCCGCCACCGGTCTCATCAGCCCCCGGAGCTCCGACGCCGATTCCACGAGGCTTCTCGCATTCGTCACTGTCATCTCCGTCCGCCATGTCGTCGCTCGCTCGTCCTATGCTCCGCTCCCCGGCCCTCCGGGTCGCCGCCCGACGCTTCGAGAGCACCGCCGCTCAGAAGGCTGCCGAGGCCACCAAGAACACTGCCGCCAAGGCTCAGGAGGGCCTTTCGCGCGTCACAGCTGCTGCTGGACCGGCAATTGCTGCTGCTGGGCCGGCCATTGCTGGCGCCGCCAAGGGACTCACCAACGCCTTGGGCAAGGTTGGCGGACGAACGGGCAAGGTCATCAGCTTTATTGAGCGTATGTGTGGCATCGTATTCAGTCAGGCCACGGACGGTTGGATGCTGACAATTTGAGCAGGACAAGTCCCTTTCGTGGTCTACTACTCCAAGGTCGGCCTCGAGGTCGGCAAGCTGGTGTTCCACGGCCAGAAGATGAGCCCTCCGTAAGACCCCTTCAATTGTTCCAAACTGGCACCCCCGCCGGCTAACGCGCATCCAACAGCAACATGGCTACTTTCCAGACCACATACCAAAACCTCCTCAAGTCCATCCAAAACCGATCATTCATTCAGTCCTCCCAGAACGTCATTCAACAGGCAAGGAATATTGGCCCTACGCAGCTCGCTGCTGGTGGTGTTGTCCTTGCGGAGGTTCTCGGCTTCTTCACTGTTGGCGAGATCATTGGTCGGTTCAAGCTTGTGGGCTACCGCGGAGAAGTCTCCTCGCATCACTAAGCGTGTCCCTGTAACGAAGCCGGAGTTGTGAAGATGGTGGAAGAGCTGGTTGAGGTAGATAAACGTGAACAAGTGGGTTATAGACATGGCTTCCCCAGCTCAAGGATGCCCGGGAAAGGCTGATTGGACACTTATTTATTCGGGGAGTTGGAATCTGGGAGATCAGGGGACACCGGTCTCACTGGACCTCGAAGCTTGTCCTCTGTGAGCACCTTTCTTTTGTAGAACTGTACATCAAATCAACACCCGGCGGGTTGCCCTCGTCGCGGACATCTTCCAGATCTCTCAAGCTACAATGGGAGGATGCTGCTGATAGCACCGCCTTGTGCTTATAATACTAGCCCTTGTCGAGCCAACCTTGCGTATTCAGCCACTATTCGGTATCTTCATTACATGTCGTCTGCCTAAGGGATACCCTTGGCACAATATTCTAATGAGATGCTGGAATATGCCGACTGCGTATCTTTTGATACGTCATCCTCATGCGAAACTTGATGGGTAATAACTGTTACGTATCTGTTGACTGCAATGCTCAAGGCAAAAGACCAGCAAATGCCTTTCGTCGACCAAACACTAGGAATGTAGTACTAGCATCTATATAGATACCTAGTTGACACTGGGAAGGGCCAATCAAAGTCTACGACTTTTCGCCAGGACTACTATCCAGCAAGCCGATGTAAGCCAGCAGCTTGAGACTGAAGGGCACCTTTTGCTATTTTGCAAAATTGAGCTCTCTGCCATCGCACTCAAGACTGAACCTTGATGGAGCCTACTTTGCGAAGCCCTTCAGCGTCACCGTATTGTGAGTTTCCACGCTCGAGAACATATGGAACATCATGTATTGCGTTTATTGGCGATTTGTTCTTTTCCAGTTGAAACTATGTGTTTGTGTTTGACTTGTACAATGATGACCCAGACTAGGAGCTGTGCTTTCCAACGCCCGCGAGAAATGCGCGCTTCCTCGCATGTGGCATCTAAAAGAGTTGCTGGACGCTTTGCATCAAATGAGAAGCAAGACCCAGCCAGGATTATAAGCGCCGCTCCATCAATAAGCCAATAATCCTGCCTGCATCCATCTATTCTGGGCCAACAATGCAGCTGGACGCACCTTTAGCCATAAAAGGCAGGGGCCAAGATGTGAGATTGGGAAATCTTATCGAGAGATTTACCTCAAGAAACCGTCCGATTAGCCGAAACCATCTTTATCCCAGGGTGACGAGCATGGTTCTCAGTGACCTGGTACATGGCAAGGCGTGTTGATGGGGACGCTGGCCTTAGTTAGCACAGGGCCATGCCAACCAAGATAGCTTTGGATTTGAATGAGCATTGAGAAAAGCTGGTCCATTAAGCTTTTCCAGAAGTCCATTTCCACCGGTCAAGTACGCCGACTGAGCCGTTCACCTTCTGCTTCTGGAAGCGAGTAAATAACCACTGCATATGGGGCAAATCACTCGCCAGAAGGCGATCAGGCCTCTCGCTTAGTTCTTGGTACACCCCCTCTTCACGGAAGTGCAAAGTTTGGGCGGCAACACACAAGTCAGCAAATCTTGACCGCCAGAACCGATCCAAAAGAAGTTGCCGCGTGCAAAGACCACGTCAAGGCCACACGGAGCGTGAAGCGGTTCGGTCAAGTCATCCGATCGATCCGCACTCTAGACGGAGCTGAGGGCCCGAAACGAGCGAGAGCCGTCCCGCGGTGTGCGGAGCTAGGTTTATGGAGTCCCCGGACTAGATCTTGGCAGGCAAATTAATAAATAGCCACGGCGCGTCGAGCCCTTGCCCGCACACGCACCATAGCATCAGTGCGTTTGACAGATTGATGCGACCAGGCCACCAAATCTTGCGGTCAGATACTTTCTGCGATGATCGACGGGGTTCCTTGATTAAAATGGCGGGTTATTTGATTGAACCCCCTGCTCGAGGTTGTTGGTGATACCGTTCAAGATCCTTGTCGCTGGTCATTGATACCACGATGCCAGTTGTGAGGAAAGCGTCTCTTGAAACTCGGCGGATCCTCAAACATGGGAAATGAGTGGTACTGCGACGTGCTCAGAACAAAGCGTGGTGCCATTTCGGAAATGCCAGGGTGTTATTGTGCGCGCAGCGGCCATCGTATTCTTTGTCCAACCCCTTCGACAAGGACTGGCCTGGAGTGGTAAACAATTCCCAGAACAGAACGTGCAGCGATAGTTCGCCTAGCCATTGGTGTTACTGGCTTTTGACGGCGACGATGAATCCCGCTCGCCATGTGTTTGATCTGACGAGCTTCGGGACAAGGAGTGCACCTCGGCCTTACTGAGGAGGTCCGGGCTTTCTCGCCGTCCATATATAGCTGTGGGAGGATTTAGCATTGCGTTTCTAGGTCCATATCGCGACTGGTAATCTTTGGGGAAGTACTGACATGTTACAGTAGGTGTGGTAGCGCAGGACACAAATTTCGCGTTTAACTCTTGCGCAAAGCTCACGAACATCGTCATACTTCCAGCCCTGTTTCTCAATCAGGGGCATCAAGCTGAGGGATTCCAGGCTGTGACTTAAACCAAGGTTGAACCACCTCGCGAGTTCTCGTTCACGCCGGTCGGGAGACCACGGGCAGACGTAGGCCTGCACAACCTCCTGCCTAACGTCCGTAAACCCTGCGGCTTCAATCCGTTGCCGGGTTTCCTGTGGTACAACTCTTGCGCTGCGATTGAACTGGTCCATGCCAGCTAGGAAGAGCTCGGCCCATTGCTGAAACGAAGAATTTGAAGGTCTTTCGTCGTCGTCCCATCTGGGTGTCCAATCAATCTCCACGTGTTCCATATGGCCGAGGCCAGGAGTTAAGTGCCTGCTTGTTGATGAGAAACGGTGACAGCTGCGAGCGCTTGGGACTTACTCAAACACCTTGTGATATACCTGGGGCCATAGGTCAGTTTGGATGCTTCCAAACAACATGCGCAAGTGTATCAAGTCACAGTCCGCCAACAGCGGCCCCCATGTTGGTTCTTCAATGTCATATTGTCTGGGCATTACTCCTACAGGGATCCTAGACATGTCAATATCATCCATGACTGAGGGCGTATTGGGGCTTACAGCGCAGGCTGGATCTGGTTCAAATCCACAGCCATGATCTGGGCATCCGAAAAACAGCTAGTTTATGTTAGTAAATATTAGAATGAGCAGGTACGCGATACGAGTTCGAACATACTCTTCTGCCACATTGATGGCCCAGATGCCGGTCCCCGTTCCGAGATCCATGATTCTGGGTGTTTGCCGCATGACTGGAGCATGGAATGGCTTGTTGCCACGAGCGACCAGAAACACTTTATGAAATATATCCAAACGATTCAACTCCTCCTATTGGTATTGATCAGAATCCCCTGATAATCAAATTGAAAAGGAAATTTTCATACCGAATCGATGGGAAATAAGTACTTGCCTGGCTTCCAAGAGCCGTAGAAGCGACCATGTTTCCAATATCCATCCTCGAGATATCTCCCCTCTGATTCGGTTATGCTGAGGCCAGATATAGTGAGCCCAACCGGTTCAACAAGGCGAGCGGATTGACGAAATACACACCTATTCTGCGAGGACATGACGACCATGGGATAAAATCGTGGAATGGCTCCACGCCAACCAAGGTTGAAGGAGGAAGAGACTGGGAGCCACGACACAAGACGAGCACTCAGCGTGGCTTGATAGTGGCGGGAGACTGAGGTATTCCAGATTGCCGCGTCGAATCCAGGATGTGGGAGGATTCAGGTCCCAGTGGAGGATACTGCTACAGGTGTTAGTAGAGGCACAACAGCAAGCTGGGATCCACCAAGCGGGAAATAGACATGTGGGAAAGATGATGTAGAACTTGAGGGGAGACGCGAGGAATAAGAGAGAACCGTGAGTTGCAGGAGGTAATTAGGCCCAGGGATATGCAACATCAATATCCAGGCTGTCAAGGACAACGCGGCACATTTCGCTGCACCATAGGACTTGTTGGCTTCAACTCAAGAACTACCCGGGCATGGATCCCAAAACGGTGTAAAGGGCGCCGAGTAGTAGTGAAGCCAGTGAGCGTTGTTGGTTGTACGGCGGCTCCTGCATATCAATGTCCCAGGAAAACGCCCCATGGAGTTTGTGGCCAGAGATTCGAGACCGACGGGGACGGGGCATCACAAAAAACGGGGGCAAACGTTTGAGAACTCGCGATGGTTGCTTTGGACCAGCAGCACACATGGCCACTCCAATCTCAGCAGCACTTACAGAGCAGAAGTAAGCTTCCAGGTTGGAAGGCTCGAACGAAATCAGATCCACGTGTAGATGATGTAGATTGAGAGGCTGTAAGAAGTAGGCTATCGAGGGCCGCGGAACAGGATTGGCTGGTGAATCAAGAAATCGACTCCGGGCGAAGGGTGTCAATGTTTCTCGAGGTGGACTCTAAGGCGTGAATGGGACCAGAGCCGGCTTGGTTTGGCCAGTGTTCCTTTATGTGAAGCTTTCAGGAGCCAGTCCGCGTTGGTCCAAGAGTCGAGATGTGAGACGAGTGGTGGGGGAGGACAAGCTCAACCAACTCGAGTCCAATGGGTGAGGAGGTTTTTTTTTTTCCTTTCCTCGTTCCACCGTTTTTCTGGGAGCAGGGGCTGGGGGGATCACGTCGAATCAGTTTCCCAGGCCGTTAATTGAGGTGATCGAGTCGCTGAGCTGGAGGCGAAGAGGAACAATGGCGGAGAAGAAGTCACGGGCGAGAAAGAAGCTGGAGAAGGTGAGGAGGAAGGTTGTTGATACTTATTATTGCCGGCCGGAGGGGACGTGGAGCGCGGAGCGGCGTGTGGGCAAGGGACATGGAATATAGGTACAGGCAGGAGCAAGTGCAGCGCAGCGCAAGGAACTAAAGGTAAGGCAGGTACGCAGTCCGCAGTACTCCATACGGACAGACAGCCCAGGCACAGGTAGTATGGGACGTGGGACCCGTGGGCGTGGCCCTTGTGTTTTTTTCCCTTCCCTCTTTTTTTTTCTGCATCCCACCCCCCGTGGACCGTTGTTGGTTGATGAATTTGTGTGTGTTTTGATGCGCCTCGAAAAGCGGTTCAAGACTTGTGTTACCATCCCTGAAGAAGTCCAGTGGGCTACAAGAAGAGATGGAAAAGAAGAAGAGAATGAAAGGGAAAAGAAAAGAAAAAGCAGAGCAAGTCAAGGCAATGCAGATGCACATGGCGGCGAGGAATTGGGCCACCTGGACCGAGTACGGAGCACTGACGAGTCTTGAAGCTCTTGGGTTCTTTCTTACACTGGGGCGGGCACCTCACAGAGACCAGAGTGACTTGAGCTGGGTGGTGGTGGGTGGTGAAGGGGAAAAAAGAAGGCCCAGGGGGGTGTGTGACGGCGGTAGGGCCCAGGCACCGCAACACCATGACAGAGGGGGCAACCAACTTCGATGCCCTGGGCTGCCATCCATGGATGGATATGGATGGATGGATGGCTGGGCTGGGCTGGCGGGTTGGATGGATCCATTGAAACAAGCACAAGACTGCTCTGCTATGCAAGGTACCTCACCTCACATACATACAACTCGCAGCAATCTCCTCACCGCGTGCCCAGAATCAAGACATCACCTTGCTCTAGTCCTTGAACCGGGCCTCCAAAGCTGGCCGCTGATGTTGGTTTCTGGGGCGAAAGTGGCCTTTTCGGCTGGTCTCATGGCTGGCCGCGCCGAGGTCCTATCATTCTGTAACACCCGAGATCAAATCCATATACAGAGCCGCTTGTCTCTCCAGGCTCCCGGTATGTGTTTTAGTGCCGGTGTGTGACCTTGGTTTCGTACCCGGCGTGGGTGGGTAATCATTGTGCCAAACACAGCTGGGCCGTCGAGTGAGGCACCTTGCTGCTGCATATGAGATATGAGCTGGGACGGTGCCATTGTCCTCCCACAACCAACGTCCAAAAAGCACGGTGGATGCCATGGCTGTCACGGTTGATGGCGCCGAAGCCGCAACCGCCCGCCGGCCTCGAGAACTGGACGGGTGCCGTTTAGGTTTTTCCCTTTGGTGTAGGTTGGTTTCCCCTTCTCCAACCGTGCCCGGTCAATCAGTGATCGTTGTCACTGTGGAGGACAAGGAAGAGAAAGGTCTGCCTAGTGGTCCCGCTGGCGGTGCGCGGCGTCTGTGTTTCGGGGTTGCCAATGCCCCTAGCCGACCACGACCAGGCATTAGCGTTGAGCGAGCGATCCATGGCCCTGTGGCCTTTAGCGCGGAGCAGGGAACAAGGAACCACTTCGCGGATGGATTAGTGAGTGAGGACGGAACCAGAAACCAACATGCTATTTTGCTTGTTCTGGCTTCAGTCCACGTACAAGACACGGCCTCTCCCAAGAGGCAAGGTGCGACATGGCCTCGTAGGGCAAGCTTGTAGGCGACGGCTCAATACCAAACTGACTGCACAAGCCGCCATCGTTGCATGCGCTCGATCGAGGATCGTGAAAGATCGAACTGATAAATTACCATTCCTAGCCGTATTTTACTAGTGCATAAAGTTCCTAGGGAGACTCTCTTGCGGGCCTCCGTTCGGGCTTATGCTCTTTTGTTGAAAATAGGGATCTGCTCTAGCTGTGGTGTTATTCATGGGTCAGCATCTGCTATAGGCAAGGAAAGCATCCATGGCGGAGGTAAGTTGGTTCGGACCAACTTGAGTCGAGGCAGGCACGAGGCGAGAAAGGAAACAAGGTCAACGGCCACCAAGTCTTTCCGCGCTATCAAGCTCAACAAAGAACCCAGAAATTGTCAGTCAGGTGACGTATCCCAACTCCAGCCGTGCATCATCCAGAATCAGAAGCAGAACAAAAGAAGGGCATTCGAATGGCATCGCCAGTGCTGCTCGCCTCGTCCGTCATCCACCAAACGCCCCCTCAACCCGACGCGATGGGCGGCTTCCCTAGTGCCCGCCCGCTCCTCGTTGCGTGCCGCCGCCGCCTGCTGCTGCGTTATTGCACGCCGGTGCCCCTACTGACTCGAGCTAGCCGCCACTCTCTGCTGGCTGCCAGACGCGCCGAGGTGAGTGATGCCGGGGGCTGTCCCTTGCGCTGGACTGCCCTGTCCTCCCGCCCGCACGCCCGCACCAGAGGGCTGCCCCAGTGCCCAGGCTGCCCGGAGGAATGCCTGCGCTACGATGGCGCACACCGACCCCTGGCCACTAGACTTACTTTTGGATTCCCGGCGCTGGGCTGGGACGCTGTTTGGCCCCATTTCTTCCCGTCGTCCTCGTTTCGTCCCGTCCGGGCGCCACCGTCTCCATACTCGCCTTGTCTGCTACTCACCGGCGGGGAGTCCCTGGGCAGAGTTGAAGGGACGTCCCTTTGTGTGCCGGATGCGCATATCTGTCATTTCCTATTTCGGGCTATTGACGGCTCAGTGTGTCTTCCACGACGTACTCATCAAGAGACCCCGACCGAATACATTTGCTTGTACAGCAAAACATTATCAAACACATGGGTTGTTTGGGAAGCTGTTCCATCAGATGAGGCGGCACGATAAACAGAATGCACGCGAGATTCGAAATTCACACGCGAGTTATTCCAAACCGGGACGGCCTACGCGCTGGATCCCGGCCCTCTGGTACAGGAGGGTTGCCAGGCTCATGCCCCCTTGCAACGGCAGCACCTCACTTGGCCTCGATATTTGAGCACACAGCTTTCGGCCCGGCTGCGCTCTTGTTAGCACTGTATCAGGCCAAACTGTTCGTCGATCCATATCATATACGTATTCCTCCTTGAGCCAAGGAGGTGGGCTGGGGCTATCCCCGCTCTGCCCACTGCATCGGGTCACCCAACACCAGTCACTGCCACGAACTTCCCACCTCCATATCACTCAACCACCAACTTCAAGCCATCCAGATCCAGTCCAGCTGGAGCACTGTGCGGACGAGAGCCATTCATGAGCAAGCCCGCACCTGCTCAAGCACCAACTCATCACCAGCATCACGACAGCCACAAACCAAGCGGCGAATCTACACGAGTCGGTATCCCCATTTTCCCCGCAGCGATGCCTCGACCAACCGACTCACATCCTTGTTGGGCGAGACGCCTTGGTGTGCCTTCCTAGCCCTCCTGACCCTCCTGATCCAATCCTAGTGTCTGCTCCGTCATGCCATGTCTAGTCCCAAATCGCTGCTGCTCTCCGAAAGCCGTCAAACACACCAACAACCACGGTTGGTTGAGACACCAGGGGAGGAAACCATCGCCGGTCACCCACACTGGGGCACACCTCTCGTTATCAGCATTCTTTGATATTTGACTATTACCAAAGAGATGATTGTTTCCATGTTAGTTGATTGTGCGGAGTCTCACGTTGTGGTCAGTGCCTTCTAGTCACGCAAGTCTAGCGGAATTTCGTGTGTGTGGTTGTCTGACCTGGGGTATGAGGTTAGAGAGTGAGGCACACCGCTTCACCTCCTAGTTCTGAAGGAGAACATGTCAACAATGTGAACTTGCTCGGAATTTTTGGCTTGGCGAGGGTTCAGTCTGAGGACAACATAAGGTCCTAGGGTCGAAACAACTGTGCATGAACGCATGTTTGTATGAAACATGGGGCTCTCTGTCTCTGATCGGTCGTTTCCACGCCGTACATGCTGCAGTACAACGCTCTTGTGCATCGCTATTCCTCGAAACGTGCTCTTAGAGGTGACTACTTTAGGGCACAGCATTAGAGGTGCCTCTCATCTACTAACACAACTGACAGGCGCATTGCGAGTTTTCACAAATATCAATACAGCCGACCATCACTTGGACAACAGCGCCAATGCGGAACTGGAGCACAGATGATCATCAAATAATTGACAACTGACCTATCTCGAAACAAGGGCATTGTTCAAGTACTTTTATGTCTTATTTTGCAGTTGAGCCACCGTCTCTTGATTTTAATTCCGAAGCTTCTCTCAAAGTACACTACTCTGCCTCCCACAGCCTACCTATGTCATATATGTCCTACATGCAGGGGTCACGATATTCTGGAAATCAATCAGCAGTCCCCCGCCTCTCATGAAATGAGGTTCTATTGTTTGATGATAGGATTGTTCAGTATCAAGTAACTTGCACACTTTGAGGCTGAAGCGTATCTATTCTCGACTTCAGGCCTTGGACATAACATCTCGCGGTAAGAACACACGTTCAATGTGCTTCTATACGCAACCTGGACAATAAGTAGGTGGTATTCATGCTGCTCGTTTTGATGCTAATCTATCTCTGCCGGGCAAAGGTTCGAATTCGGCTGACAGCCAGCTATCAAGCGAGGAGAGTCTGTGGACGGAACCCATGCCAACAACTGCAGGCCACCCTCGGTCACTACCTAGAACTGAATGGTGTATAGGTCAGGTGGTACCAATCACAATCCATCAAGGCTTACCGCGAAGTCTTCTGTGCCAAGGCTAATCCGCCCATTTATGCAAGTCGACGTACAGTCGTGTGGAGGATTGAGACTGAAATGAGGTTTGCACGGTCCTAACCCTGAACCCTGGCTCCTCCCGCGCTACCCAGAGGGCTGGGTCAAAGCCATCCAACGCAGATCGTAGCTGGGCTGAGAAAACACCATGCAACACCGATCTGGAACTTCAGTCAGGGAGGTCTGTCAAAGCACGCCGAGAGTGAACCAATGGCCGACAACCCTTTCAACCTCGACGAGCGTCCTTTGACGGTTTTGTTATTGGAGAATTCTTTTGGTGACGCTCCACGTTTCGGGTTCTTCATATGTGCAGTTTCAGCTATGCGGTGTATTCGTTCGCCCGAGTGCCTGGATTGACAATGGTCCGCTGGCATTGGAAGGGTCCACCGCTGTTACATCGGCGTTTAACGAATACGTTGTAGGCGGATCAGCTACCCTTCAGCCAAGCGGGCAATATCGGCAGCTGCTCAACTGGGGTTCTCCTCTCGTCTCTGTTGTCTCTGCACAGTGCGCATGATAACTGCTGCCTCCCCCTGAAAGGGCTGGTGAGCTGGCCCAGCTCCTTGGTTCGAGGCTGCACGTGGTTCGGAAAGAGGGTTGCTCAGCGAGTCCCGAGCCCCCACGACTATTGTAAGCCACCCCGAATGGGTGTTCTTCTGATTACCAACAGTGCCCTTCCTCGCCTTGTACCCATTGGCTAATTTGGGATCTTAGAGCAAGCCAGAGCATTCGCAGCCGGGTTCTGGTAGCTTCCTCCGTCATGATCAGTGTCAGACTCCCCCTTTCAAGATGAAACTAGAAGAACTCGATGCTTAGGCACTTCTCACCGCTTTCATTAGCAACGGAAACTCTAAGGATGCGGACAAACATGTGGAGATACCTGGAATCCTGTGCGAGACTTGGAATAAGAGTCGTCAGCCCCTAGTAACTACGAACCTGATACGAGACGAAGCTAAGAGTAGCGGACACCGCCATGACCCCGTCGAATCCACTATGGACTAGGTCGTACCATTCCGTCGGATACCACTACTACGTATATGGCACGTCAGGCGACCTATGTACAAGGAGGACGGGGTACGAGTACATTAAAGAGTTGTCGTCTTGGTCTGATTAATCACGGCTAACAGGGTTGAAACATGATACGAACTGAACTGCTTACGACCAGAAAACGAGGCAAAATCGTTGAGCGAGGAAGGGATGTGATTTTATTGAGCGAGATAAGAGGAAACTAAATGACACTCTACACTTGACGACAGATCCAGTCGATGCATGGCTTGCAGAATACCATCCAGGGCCGGTGGCTGAGGAAGCGCGATCTTGG
This sequence comes from Fusarium sp. JS1030, assembly GCA_000966855.1. Lineage (NCBI taxonomy): Eukaryota > Fungi > Ascomycota > Sordariomycetes > Hypocreales > Nectriaceae > Fusarium > Fusarium sp. JS1030. The sequence continues at coordinate 237,091 of JWIW01000008.1, forward strand.
ATGGTGGTTCTCGCTAACAGGGGGGAGGGGTATAGATTGCGACGACGTTTATCACAGACCGCTTCAGCTCGTCTAGCAGGGGTCACGGCTAACTAACCCAAGGCGTGCGTAACTCGGACTAAGCCCATGGTCTGATGGTTCCCCGATGCTGCTCAAGCGACTCCTTCGAGTCAGCAGTTTGATACAGGCTCGGAAGTGATTGTCATCCGTCAATGAGGATTACATTGCATGCCATCAAAATAGCCGAAGTACGACTACTGTCATGCCGAGTCATGCACGGCGGGCTCGAATGCAATGCAATAGGTGAGAGAGCCGCGAGCTCACCGTCACTCATCCCTGAGAGGTTGGCCGAGGTGCCCACTCAGCCGTGGGCGATGCCACCCCCCCGCGCGGAAACTGAGGCGAGATGCCAACCCCTGCCGACTGTGCCGCACTGGTGCAATAGCCCGTCCCAGACTGTCGGGTCCAAGGTGTGGGGTTCACGAAATTAAAGCTGCCGGCGGCAGTTGGGTCCAGTGACCGACCAGCAACCAAGTGTGAGGTTCCGCCTCGAGGTCGACAGCAGCGTCTCTCTCTCTGTGTCTAGCCGGCAGAAGAGGCGCTGCCATATCCACCAGGAGACGGCTGGATTGATTTGCCCAAGTATCAGGGACGTTTCGACGGCGAAATCTCGCTACAGGAAGCCGAGACTGGAAAAAGAAAGGATACTTTAAAAATCAATGCGAGCGACACAAAAGCCCCTGACTTCAAGTCTATACTCTGGGTGGCTAAGCCGCATCCTCTCGCTCTGCTAGCCTCCTGGGCTTTGCGACCGACGCAACACGGCGCCGGCGACAATTGTGTCGAAGCAACACAAGCGACAAGACAGGGATGGCGAGTGCTGATCCTCCTAGGATGCAAAGACGCTCGCGCTGATGCTCATGCATGGGGCAGCCAACAGCCCCAACAGTCAGTCTGGTGGCTGCAGATTCCCAGCCCCCGGGGCCGCCCCTAGGCTGCATCCGCTCATCTTCCCACAACAACGGACCAACAGCACTTCGGTCGCCCACTAACCAGTCCTGGCTTGGCCCACTGTGTGTGCTTGCTTCATGTCAGAGGTCAAGGCAAAACACGAGACGTTTGAGCTGTGAAGGCACAACCAACATACATGAATCCTGTGACATGTCTGCCCCCTACGTCACGAGATGGGTAGAAATATGCTTTTTGCTGCTGAGCCAACTACCGCACTTGGTATGCGCCCATTATCTAGGGCTACAATGCTGTATCAATTCACTGTTGGTGCATTGCCCACCATGTCATACTGGACCCTGGCACACACCTTCATACGGCACGACGGGAACCAAGGGAAAGACAACCCTGTCAGCTTGGGGAAATGGGTAACAAATAAACAATAAACTGTGAACTTGTCGCAGCAAAACATTCGTCCCAGGCTAATTTGATCGCAATACACTATAGATGCGGCGGGGGCCGGACCGCCTCGTACCGTAATGTAGCCTCCCGTGAAACAAGCTGATATGGTCCCAGTCTGTTGGCCGCAACGTGCGGCAGCTGCGGCCTCCAGTTTTGCGTGCATGCATGGCCTGCGGCCCAGCCTCAAGCCTCCTCCCACCCCATTCCCTCCGACCCAAGTCATCAGTCCCATGTACTTTGTTTTGATGTTGGTCTGCCCTGCTCTGTTGGCTTCGATCTAGACATGTCGACCGCTCCAAAATGTCACCATTCAACTGGGTCGCGTCGGCGTTACCACTCGTACTCGCCGGTAGCCTTGTGGAACACATATTCCTTTCCGTTGACAGTCAGGACACCATCCTTCAGTGTGCACTTCCTATTGGGGCTATTAGCAAACAAACAAGGATAGAACGGCATGGAGAGGTTGGAGGTGTTGGTACACACCACTTGTTCTTGACCCGCTGCACTTTGTCGTACATGCAGAGCATTATGTTGCCCAGACTGTCGTCGTCCACATCATCGTCGTCTCGATCCTCTTCTGGATCATCCAGATCCGAGTTGATGGCATCATCGTCATCCTCCTCGTCATCATCGCCACCGTCATAGCCAGCTGGTTGTTTTCCCTTCGTGGAGCGCGACGTTGGAGCAGTACTATGTTGGGTTGCTTCCTTGAGAGGCAGCATCAAACCGCCGCCCTCCATGCTCTTGGCCTTGGCGAGGATCTGCTCGTGCAGCATACGATCAATCTCGACTCTGCCCAGTTCCCGTAAGTCACCAGAAGGCCCTCGCTGCATGAGCACACCCTCAAACCCATCCATATCCGCCGCGCCATCTGTTTGGCCATTCCGAAGATGAGATTGCCCATTGGCGGGTTGGTGCGGTTGCTGTTGAGCAGTGGTGGCGGCCATCTGCTGACGATACGCCTGCTGCTGCTGCTGCTGTTGTTGTTGTTGAGTCAGGCCTGGCTGCTGCTGAGGGACGGATGCTTGTTGCTGGGTTGACTGAGGCTGCGACTGTTGCTGTTGATGGAGGGCATTGATGGAGCTGGCGGCTCGCTGGCCATACTGAGCCTGCAGTTGCTGCGCGGCACGGTTCGCGGCCACGTTAGTCTTGCCGTCCATGTTATTGTATGGCTGGTATGACATGGTGTTGCCCTGCAGACCTGGTTCTTGCTTGATACCTGCGGGAGACTCGGTCTTGACATAGTTGGCTTCCGGGTTACTCTGGTTTACGCCCGGTAAAGAGAGCCCTTGATGAGGCACATTGAGTTGAGGTGAGAACTGAGCCTGGGCATGTGTTGGGGCTGCCGATTGAGCAGGAGGCGCAGCTTGTGCCGGAGGTGGCGGATCAGGCTTGGGGTCCCAGGGGAAGCGGGCAACATCGAGCTGGGAGAGTTTTCGTTGCCATCCCTAAAATCAGTCATATCAGCCAGATGTTGCCGGGAGGTGCAAGCCAAGGCATCAAGAAATCGTCGAGGTCCATGACCAAGCAGATGTGATGCCAGTCATGCTGGTTTGTCGCTGTCAAAGAAAAAAGAAAAAAAAGGGAAGCTCGAGGCAAGACAATGCAAGACAAGACAAGACGGAACGGGACCAGACAGGGCGGAGCAACAGGCAACAGGCAACAGGCAGCCAGGCAGTCAATGTAAGATAGGCAGCGTAGTGCAGTGTGTAATGCCTTGAAGTGCAGTGCAATGCAGACAAAGTGGGTTCGTGATAGGACGAGGAGACACGTGAAGTGGGTTGCCTTGTGAGGGGGGAGGGCAATTGGGGCCAGAGGGTCCAATCAGAGCGCGGCTGATGGTGGCGGGAGGAGTCACAGGGCGAGTCGCGGCAGGGGCCTCGGGCTTAAAAGACCCAAATAGTGCTGTGTCGCCCCCTCCCGTAACCCGCCATCTCCCTCCGCTCAGCGCCATCCTCAGTGTGAGCGCCCGCCGCCCAACCAGCTCGTTTGCTTGCGGTCTTTTGTCCGTCGAGCCAGCTATGGGCACTTCTTGACATTTCCTGCTCACGATGTCTTGTGCACTTGCATCATCGTCGCGGCTCTCCTCCCTCCGAAAGATGGCTTCTTCCAGAAAGAGGGCATCGTGAAAACACACTGGCCCGGTCGCCTTTGCTGTCGGCCATGACTGCTCCGAGGGGGGATCCAGCGAGGAAACGGGGGGGCAACTTCAGACTCAGACACAGTGAAAGCCAGCCTATCTTACCTGACGCAGCTCCTCTAGCACAGATTCCTCGACACCGCTTTCTTCGAAATCGACGCGCGAGCTGTTGACGACCTCTTCGATGATGGCCTGATAGACATTCCCGACCGCTTGGTTCGACATGGTTGCGGTTGTTTGGGTGAGCTTGCCGAGGGAGTCGAGTTCGTAGGGATAGGAATGAAGGGACTCTCGACTATCCGTGATTCAATGAACTATGTCGTTGCGCCACAAGGCAGAGATGACGGGGTTGCGCTCTGCGTTGATGTCGATGTCGATAATGGCGAGGCGTGGCTCGCGGAGCAAGACGGCGACAAAGCACTTGTCGTTGCGTCGACGGTAAGTATTTCTCAACAATTCAATCTGCGCGAGATGCGAGATGCGAGATGCGCAAAGTGTAGTATGCGACGTGTAAACTTGCTCTGTGCTTGATAATCCGCTAGACCGTGACCCAGCGTAGATGGGCACTTGGCGGCGGCTGAGGAACCAAACCTCGTTCAGAAGGATGCGCCCGCAACAAAAGAAGGTATCTTTTCAAACGACCAAATCAATCAAGAATCAGACTAGAACGCGCCGTTGAAATGCGAATTCCCTTTGCGGTGTGTTCCACTGGTTTAGGGGAATAAGAAAAAAGAGTGCCGACGAGTTCTTGTGCCAGGTCGGAGTGTGCCTTTGTGATGTGCAGTGGGGAGAGTTGGTAGCCTGTGGTAGATTTCGGTTTCTACAACTGCGGTCGGCGGCCCAGCTGACTCAGCAGGTCTTCCTCAGGTAAGCCTAGAGTAGAGGTACCTTACCTTGCAGGCTCCCTTTGCGGCAGAGCCGACCCCACTAACAGGGCTGACGATTCGAATCGATCACGGACGGTACAGCAGCATGGTTTCCTTTCAGCAAATCACTGATGCGATTCATGTTTCTTGATACCTGCCTTTGGGCGGATTGGAAGCGGGATTGGCTGAATCGGGCTTGGACCCGTGTGCTGACCGCCCATCTTGAACTGAACATGTGTATCCCTGGCAATTCGCAAGTCATTGAAATCTAGCGCTTCTTACAAACCCTACACCACCAACCGTTTCAGAGGGTGTGCCTCAGTGTTAAACACGTACTCGTCCAGGTTGATCAGCTCCGGATCACTAAAGATGAGATAAAAGTACTTGAGCGTCTCGCCCATCCAAAACGACTCCATCGAGTCCACCTCGCGCGGCTTCTCGTCGGCAACCGTCACGTCCCAGACGGCCGTGTTAGCGAGCTCCGTCTTGGTAGCTTCCTCAACCGCCTTGAACATGCTCCACGCATGCTCGGCGAACTCGTGCTGGCCTGTCACGCGGTACAGCATGAAGACACTCTCGATAGCCTCTGGGCGCAGAATGTATCGTCGGTCGGGAATACGCGTGAAGCCCTTTGGGAGGCGCTCGTCTTTGATGAAGGCATCCACCTGTCCCGTCTCGCCTTCTTTGATCTTGGCTTCCTTGAGAACACCCTCCTTCCACCGCTTCTCATCCCACTCGCACGGCTCTTTATTGTCACAGGGAACCATGTAGAAGGTCTCGGGCATGATGCCGTGGGGGAAGGCCTCGTAGGTGTAGATGCAACCGTTAGTGAGCTTGATTGCGGCGTCAACGTCCTGCTGGCGGTTGAACAGTCGTCCACCCAGCGCCATCATGCCTCCAAGGAAGCACACCAGGTGCTGCCCTTGGCTCTCCAGCTCGAGCTGCGTCTGCCCGTCCTTGTCTTTGGCGTGGATTTGTCCAGAAATGAGAATGTCCTTGTTCTCGGGCGTCAATGGCCGAAACAGGTTGTGCTGTAACGCCGAGTCCATGGCCTTCTCGTACATGGTCTGGTAAACAGGCAGCTGACCGCCCATCATGGCGGCCATCTTGGGCAGATACTCGTAGACCGAATCTGCCATGGCACCGAGTGTAAAGGTCGACCCCTGGTTGAAAACCTCACTCCTTGCATCTACAACCAGAGGCCACTGACCCGGAAGCATTGTCGAGTCCTGCTGCACTGCCAGCAGGTCCATGATGGCTTGCGAGGCGTCGAACCATTTCGGGTCGCCCGTCAGCTGTGAGAGCCGAGTAAGCTCCATACACAGGCTGCCGACCTCGGCGACAAGAACCCCTTTTCCCGCAATCTGATCCTTGCCCTGAGCAGCGTCGTGGAAATTCCAGCGCAGAATAGGCATGTGGTTGGGCGTGTCAAAGGCCTTGTAAATCATCTCGCCGACCTGGACGGCCTTGCGCAGGAGACGCATGTCCTCGCTGAGCTCAAAGGCAGAAAGAAAGCCTCCGAGGTAACGGATAGTGGTCTCAAATATATTAACCTCCTTGAGATCCGTCTTGGTGAAGTCAATCTTGTCAGCAGCAGCAACGGCGTCGTTGAACTCTTCCTTCATGTCCATGATCCAAAGCGAGTCGAGCGAGTCGACGAGGGTAGCAGCCCAGCCGCCAAAAGGGTTTGTTTTGCCAGCAGACACGGGACTGAGCTCGTCGGCCATCCACGCGTGCTTCCTGTATGAGTTCCAGCATCTTGTGAAAACCTCCTTGACAGCCTGCTGGCGCTCGCGGCGCAATTCCGCCGCGCTCTGTGAGAACTTGGGGAACGTAGTCTGGACCTTGGGGTAGTTGACCGGGGCAGAGGTGGGCAGCGGCTGGAAGGCGGAATGAGGATAATTGGTCTTGACAGTCCTCCAGAAGTAGTTGTCATCCTGGTCAGTCCGCCATAGTGACGTCTTCACGGGCCAGCCGTGATTCTGAGAGCTGTGGCCATAGCCGACATACTCAGGGGTCCTGCCAGCCCAGAAACAAAAGAGGACCAGCGTCATCAGTCCGCCGACCAAGACGAGTCCTCTGCTGCGGAATAGCATGGCGAAGGCTCGTTCCGGGTGGGAGGGATGAGATGGGAGGGGAGGGGACAAGAGACACGGGTCTCGAAGGGGCAAAGTTGTGAGGATGAACGAACGAACGAATGAATGAATGAATCAACGAGCGAATGACTGCAGACGCGGTCTAATCTCGCTCTATGCCTTATCTATCTGACTAGCGCCTGACGAGTTTCATCAGGAACGCCCAGGATCAGGGGTGGACAGCGGGTACCTGTTGTGTCCCCCCGCATTACACTGCTAATGGAAGTACAGGCGGCACCCTTCCATAGGTACGGCTGCAACACCATCAACGGGATCCAACGCTGTCGACACAAGCACAGCTCGAGCGTCATATAATGAGTGATATCAACACGTTTTACTGTTTCGTTCTTTAGCGGTCACATTACATAATTAGAGATGAGTGGTCTTGCCCACCCATCATTGAATTCAATAAGTGTTGGGCCGCTCCCCAAGCAAGGTTGAGCAGATGGAAATGAGGCATGCAATTTCTCGGACATTATTCAAACCGTTTATTCAATCGTGTCTATCTACTCCGGCAAGTCCAACGAGACCCGACCTTGACCTTGATCAAAGCATCGAAACCAACTTGTGCACAGCTACTGTCAAAACTCACAAACCATCACTACAACAAGAGTATCACAAACAGTGGAATTAGCGCGACAACCAGCTAATTAATGCCCCGGGCACTTCAATTCCAATTCCGAAACTCCAAAATTAATTTAGCGCCAGCTACGACCAATGCGGCTCCAAACTCCACAAAACAATTCAACAATTCAATATTTGCCAATTTTGCGGCATCCATCATAAGCTCATGACCGTTCCGTGACGTTCGTCTCTGCGTGGAGAAGCGCTTTCATACCACGTGCAGAAGGGCAGGCAAACTCCCCAACTCCGTGCTGCAAACACACCGTCCCGAGAGACCGAGATACCAGTGAAAGGTCATACCTACCGTGCTCCAGTGGGTACTGGTATTTATCGGATCGTCATCTGCTTGGCCATGGAGGCCTTGCTGGAGGCTCCAGAAGCACCGATGCCAGCAGAGGCACCAGCCTTCTTCTCAAAGATCTTCCAGAATTTCAAGCTCTCATCAGCAGCTAGTGACCTGTTAGCCAAAAATGTCTTCCTCTGTAAATTGTCATTTGTTCTTACCAGCAGTAGCGAGCATCTGACCGTCAGGGCTCAGGCAGCTGTGGAGGACACGGCTCTCGTGAGCAGGGATCTCGACAGTCCGGACGAGGGTAGGGTAGCTCCAGATGCTGAGAGAGTTGTCGGGGAAACCGCTCGAGCTGACAATCTCGCGGTGGTGGGGGCTCCAGCGGAGAGAGGTAACCTGAGAACCGGTATCGATGCTGTTGACGCGAGCGCCCGAGGTCGAGTTCCAGAAGTGGATGTGACGGTCATACGAGCCACCACCAGTAGCGAGCAGGTTCATGTTCCAAGGACACCAGGCAAGAGCCTTGACGGCGGCCTTGTGGTTGGTCTTGGTGAACTTGGGGACGGACAGAGATCGAGCATCCCAGATGGAGACGAGATTGTCATTGCCGCCGGTAGCGAGCTGAGCACCATCCGAGCGCCACTCGAGACCGCAAACCTCAGAAGTGTGAGAGACGAGCTCAGCAACCTTGTGCTCGGCAATGCGGACATCGTGGTTGAAGACAAGACCGCTGCGAGCGCCGGTGGAGAGAAGGTGCTTGTTCCAGCCCATGACACCAACACGGGTGTCATGGCCGAACATGCTTCGGATCTTCTGGCCCTCAGCAACATCCCAGATCTGGACCTCACCAGTACCGAGGCCGACGCTGACGTAGGCACCATCACCAGACCACTTGACGCTGCTGACATAGGTGTCGGGAGTCGTCTCGAGTAGGCAGCTGACGCTGCCCTCATCGGCAGACCAGACGTAGACGTTGCGCTCAAGGCCAATAGCAACCTGGTTACCAGAGCTCCAGTCAAGAAGGTTGAGGTAGTAGTCATCGACGAGACCAGGAGCATCGAGAACCCGCTCAGGAGCGGTGGCAATGCGGCGGCGGAGTTGAGCAGAGCTGGAGCTGGCAGACTTGAGAGGACGGTTGTACTGCTGTCGCAAGTCGATGGGCTTGGAGGACTCGGGAGCGGCAGGCTTGAACTCCAGGATGCGGGTGTTGAGGCTCACGCCGCAAGCGTTGGCCAAGGAATCCTGGTAGGCAACAGTGTTGGGAGAAGGGCGCGAGTAGTTGTCAGACTCATCATCGTTGATGTTGAGGTTCTCAAGAGCGGCCATAGCCTCATCGGCGGCAGTGGAGAGGACCGAGGAACTGTCAGCACTGCTGCTCTTGGGTCGCTGCCTGTCAGACAGATCCAGCTTGCCGGAACCAGCATTGGAGATAGCCGAACTGGTGCCACGGTTGGGAATGAATCGGTCACCGCCGTAGTTGAGAGTGGTTTTGCCAGGTTTTGCCCGGATGCTCTTCTTGGACTTGGTGCTGGAAGGTGTCTTGGTGGTGTTGCCAGTACCAGTCAGAGTGAAGTCGGAAACACCGAGCTCAAGAGCCTTGCGAGGGGTCTGAACGCCGCGGGCAATGTTGGACTTGGGGGAATCGCGATGTGTAGACTTGGAGGTAGATCGGGCGAGGTGAGACATGAGGTTACCGCCATAGGTGGAACGGCCGGATGCTCTGAAGTCGTTGGTGCTTGACTGTCGCTCGGGGGTGAATGGAGACGAGTTCAGGTTGACAGGGATAGTGGTGGTTGAGGCCTGCTGACGAGGAGAGGGGGTCAAGGGCATCCGTCCGCCGGCGGTACGGGAAGAGAAGAGTCCCTTGTGGGACTTGAGGGGGGTCGTTACAGCTGCGGAAGCCATTGTGAGGATTGTGAGGTGAGTTCTGAGAACAAGTGGGGATGCTGCTTAAGAGCGTGTAAGTGGGATCTCCAAACGATAAGCAACCGAATGAGAGGACCGAGGATCGAGCTTCGACGGTATCGAAGAGCCCTGGACTCTTGCTAAAGTTCCTGGTGATTAGTATCCCTGTATCGTGATCAATGTTCGATGAAATCGAAAAAAGGCCTTCACGAAGATGTGACGAAGTCGGAGTGACGATCAGATGGCCGTAGCGATGAGATCTAGCAGACTTTGAAATTTCTTGCGGAATGCGATGGAAGAGAGGTTTGCGGTGAAGCACGTGGCTTCTGTGAGCGCGGAGAGTGAGAGGATATGAGGAGGAGAGCGGGTTGAAGATGGTGGTAGTGAGGAGAGAAGCAGTCGTGCTGTGAAGCTCTTGACGGCTTCCTTTTATTTACTTTGGGCCCCACCGTGCATCTGTCCGGGCAACCGTCAGGATGGGGCCGGAGGCGGGCTATTTCCGTTTCCGCAACCTGACGACGCTGCCGAGCCAATCATGGCCATGCCAAGCCCCAAGCGTCTGGCTGGCGCCACACTGAGGCGTCCAATTTTCTCTCTCCAGAGCCTTGACGATGCTGCATCAACCATCCCACTCCTCCCTCTCATCCACATCCACCCGAAAATCCACTTGCCTCACCGACGACCCCCGATCGCCGACCGTCTCGCCGTCTCCTCGCGCCCGATCCCCCCTTTCCTCCCTCGTCGTCCTCCCCCTTCCTCGTCCAGTTTCTGGGCCGCGTCCCGCGTCAACGAGCAGTCGTGATATGATCAGGTAGCGCCACAAGTCGTTCCCTGGATTTACGTTACGATTTACGCCATGGCTCAACCTTCAACCCCCGGCCAGGTGCCCCCGACCTCCATCTTCGGCGGACCGACCCCTGTCGCCGGATCAACGCACCCGGCCGGCGTCGCCAACCAGTCCTCCTCCGGCTCGACATCGCTGCAACCGACGACGACGCCGCCTTCGGCCGCTTCTGCTGCCTCGTCGTCCAACAACACCTACATTATGCCCAACTCCCCCGCAAAGGGTCGCAGCGTGGCCGACGGGTACCGGCCCAAAGTCACCCGCACGCTAGGCCAGAGACCCGCCTGTCTAGTCAACGCCTCGGTGACGTATTGTGGGAACAATCAGATCTACGCCTTTGGAGGGTTCGATCAGTATACCGACGAGGTTTACAATCATGTGCTGAGGCTGGACCTCGTTAGCCATCAATGGAGCCTCGTCGACAACTATGGCGACATCCCCGGCGTGCGGATGGGTGAGTTGCGTAGCTTGCAGCGGTTCGCATGCGTTTCGGTGGGGCTCATTTACTGATTGCGTGCAGGACACACGGCAACCTTGTATCAGGGAAACAAGCTTCTAGTCTTTGGCGGCGAGAACGAGCATCGAACCTATCTATCCGATTTGATCATCTTTGATCTCAAAACCGCACACTGGACTCAGCCTCAGGTGTCGGGCCCGATTCCCAAAGGCCGAGCTAGACATGCTGCGGTCCTGCACGAAGACAAGCTCTTTATCATCGGTGGTATTACCGGTCAGAACAACTATGTGTTGGATGACATCTGCTACCTTGACTTGAAGACCTTCACCTGGTCCAAAGCATGGCGGTTTGTTGGGCGATTTGATCACTCGGCATATATCTGGGGCGAACGGGTTTGGGTATTCGGAGGTCTCAGTGAGGACATGGACAAGATCAGTGATCTGTGGTGGTTGGATCTCAAGGGTAGTCCCCAATTCGACTCACGGCCGCAGGTCGGCATCTTCGACCGAAGCTCCCTTTCTACTCGAGCCAGCGGATCCCCGAGACCGCCTTACACAATGCCACAAACGCCCGTCGTTGGTGCTTCTGGTTACGCTGCCAACTCCAGAACCGCCCAGGTGAATCCTCCATCATTTCAGCTCAAGTCCTACGCGCCCCTAGCTCCTGGATCCATATCAGCACTCAAATTCATGTCCGGCCCTTCGACCCCATCGCAAGGTTCCGGCATCCACTATCATGCCTACTCTTCCGGCACTCTCCTCGATTTCGTGACACCTGCCGCAACGATTACGCCGAGGGAATGCTCGCTATCAGCATTGGATTTGGGTACGCTTCGCTGGACGAAGCTTGCTGAGGGCCGCGAGATATTCAAGTCTGGTTATAGGTGGCATTACTGCACTATGAACGAAGATGGCACAAAGGCTTGGCTTCTGGGATGCCCTACCGATCCAGCTGCGACTGACCTTGGACCTAACGGATATGAGGAGTACCTGAGGTGAGTGTTTCTGAAACATAAGGCGATTTCGTCGATGACGTTTTCTAACACATGTTTGCAGCGACATCATGGAGATTGATCTCCGACGATATGGCTTTCTTGGTGACAATTTGACACCAGAGCCAAGAGCAGAGTCGAGACCATCGGCGATGACAAGGGCAGTGGATCAACCGTCCAAGGGCCTTGGATCCGATCTGGCGAAGCTCTTTAATCAGCCACCGGAGACGGGAAGCGGTACCGACTTCATCATCACCGCGTTGGCGGGAGAGTACGATGATGATGAAACCCTCAGCTCCGGTCTCATTCGCACAGATGAGCAGTCTCAGTCTCAGAACTGGCTCTCACCAGATACGCCGACCTCGCAGCCCATCCATGTGCACAAGCTCATCCTACAAGCTCGCTGGCCACACTTTGCGCGTCTATATAATGCACAGATGGCAGAGTTCCACACCAAGAAGATGCACATCCCCGAGCCATACACGGTAGTGAAGGCCTTCCTTTACTATTTATACACAGATAGTATCCGTGGTAATTCGGACGCCGACAGCGATGCGACAACGGCACTCTCGGACGTGGCTGGCCTTCTCGTCATGTCCAACATCTACAATATCCCTCATCTCCGCCTCCTATGCGTCAACCGTCTTGCCAAAGAACTCGACGTCGACCACGCATGCATTATCTGGTACTGCGCAGGACTAGCTAACGAAGAGTGGCTGCGCAAGCGTTCAGCGGGCTTCTGCATGACACACTGGGGCCGCATCGTCCGCACGCAAGGCTTTCTACGGCTACCGCGTACCGCCCTCGTCGAACTCTCCCAGGAAATCGACATGGAAGGCCGTGTTGTGGGTGGTGATGAGCTTGAGTGGGGGGGTATGAACGGCCGGTTCGGCGAGATGGGCCACGGTGCCCGTAAGGAGAGCATCAGCAGCAACCACACACAGATGATCGAGTCTGAGGCCGATGATGACGATAACATGGAGATGTCTTGAGAATTTACAAGTACCCCACGCCTTGGAGGAGGATATCGGTGTCTAAGACACCGGGTATATCCCACCGACATGAGACCAAACACCAATCTGGCCCCACCCTTTCAAAGTTTCATGAGATACTCGATCTATACGACGTCACGTACCCACCTATTGGAACCCTCAATGCTTCTTCCTTATTTCCTTTCTTCTTCGGCTCCTTGCTTCTCAGCCTTCTTGTCACCCCTGTCTTTTCTTTCCTTTACTTGCTCGACTGCAGGAAGGATGACAGGAATCACGGTTTTGTCTCGCTCCGGAACAGGCAATCATTGACCCATCCCATGCTACACTACGGGTCATTAGCGTTGCATGTCTCTTCTTGTGTATCAGGCGTCTCTGGCTCTATCTCGCTTTCTTTTCTTTTTCTTGCGGTCTGCGCCTTCTTCACCCTGTCGCATTTTCTCGAGCATCGCAAGGCGTCTGGTAGTCATTCATGAAAAATGCTTTCCCGAAATAGATATATCAAAAATGCAGTCTCTTCAATCTCAGTTACCTCTAGGTGACCACGTACAGCCAATGAAGTCTTGGCAATTGCTGTGTTCAATACATCTTATCGCAAGATAAGATACCATTTTCGATTGTTCCAAAGCTTCTATGAAGGGGAAACGGTCGTTGATGGAGTAAAATATGTACCCCATGTCTTGGTAATAGGTACGTTGACTCGTGTTAGAATCCTACGTGTGTATTCGCATCCGTACAACAAACAGCATGTCGAAAATTATGGAACCCTCGGTACAATTCAAAACCCTCCGTCATGTCTATTGCTCAATAAGAACCAAACAAAACTCAATCCATGCTGCCCAGTCTATATACCGTGACTTCGCTTTTTGTTTTCAATCGACTCCGTACCGTCCTTGCTTTTGATTTTGTGTCAGTAATGACAGGCAGTTGACCCTGAAGTCAATTGCTGGACAAATACCAATAGCAGCCAACCAAGGAAACAGGGAAACGATCCAGCATCCAACTAGACGCAAGACACAAACAAGAAAGAAACAGACCATTGCAGCTTTTCCTCCCAGGGCATGATATCAGCAACCCTCGCGGGGCATCCAAAGAAAGCCCAAATTTTCCCAGCCATCATCTACAGCCAATTGATGCGGCGACCAATCCATCCTGCCGGGATGGACCAGCCATCTTGCCAGTGACCTTGGGCGCGAAAAGAAGGCTCGAGGGTTCTGGCGGAAAACGGGCGACATATTCCAGATATCCAGCAGTCTCCAGCCAACAAGGAAAGAAATCAACCCATGCTGTGCGCCAGACTCATCCGCCACCGCCTCACATAACTTGTGGCCTGTCCACTGAGCTGAACCATGAGGGCGACCGAGTCTGGTGATGAGAAAGGTCCCAAGACGGCCATGTGAGAGGCGTCCATTTGCAGGGTGAAACATGCGATTAAATGAGGTAAAAAGGGCAAATGCACGTAAAACATCAAACTTTTGGGTGTTGGGATTGTATAACCATGAGGTGGCCAATCCCGTCTCTGTCGTTTCCAGTGACCAGAGTTGCAAGCATCCTGATAGCAGGCAGATACCTAACGCCGTTGCGAAATGCTATGAATCGCGAGGCTCAAAATCGAGACAAGTTCCAAAGGGGTATTGACAAGAAAAGATGTGAGTAACGCAGTGGCGAGAGTCGAGCTCGCGATCCGGCACGAGCCGAAGGCTTTGTACCGTCAAGATACTGAAACCGGTTGATATAAATGTGAACTCCTCCCTCCATGTGTGCACAAGGCCTTGCACGCTGATCCAGGCCAAGCCAAAGCATCACTTAGCGGGCTGTGCCTTATGCAAACCATCTCGCTTGCGACCATGTGGTTCGAGGTCTTGCGGTACTGAAGACGGTCCGCTTCTATTGCATCATCTGATCTTCGCCTATTCCTGGAAGATTCATACCAGCTGCCAGAGCTTGGAGTTTGAAGTCTGGATTGCATGGCAAGGAGTGCGCTTTGTGCTGTTTCAGTATGTCAGCATCGGTTTTAGTACGCCAAGAAAAACGACCTGAGTCAACTTACGTATTTCAAACCATTAAGGTTCTTGTAACGTTTGCCGCATGTCTCACAGCTAAACGGCTTCTCCTTCTCCATACCTAAAGTGCCCGGATACGGAGCACTAGTCTCGGGATTAACGATGGAAAAGGTACCGTCTCCATTCTCGTGTAACTGCTGTGTCTGGTGGCCATGTGTCTTGTGATACCTAGAATCCTGTTAATACATGGTTTCGTTTGTGGAATGTTTCCTTCAATATGAGAGACTCGTGACTTACTTGAGGCCGTTCTGGTTCTTGTATGCCTTTTCGCAGCCAATGACGGGGCACTTGAAGGGCTTGTGTTCTTCAGGCATCATCATGCTCTGCAGGCGCTGCATAAGAAGCTTGTTGGTGGCTGGGTCGTTGAGTTGAGACTGATTTAATCCCAACTGAGCCAGCTGCGCTTGAATCGAACGGTTGGCAGATGGAAAGGTGCCGTTGGGGCTGAATAGATGCTTGCCAGGATCATTGATGCAGAAGTTGGAGTCATTGTTGTTCTGGTTTCCGCCAAAGTTGATATCGCCAATGTCATTCGTATTGCCGCCCATTGGCATGCCGGGAAGATCTTCATCCATATCCACCTGCTGCCCCCGCGGTACTTGGCCTTGTGTGGTGAGAGTAGGTGTGTTGACAGATGATACAGTGGGGTTGTTCTGCAGGCCGAAACTTGCAGCGGCAGGCGTTGGTGGTTGGGAAGTTCGCAGGCCCTGCGTGAGCCCAGACGTGTTCATGTTCAGCTGAGGCCTCTGTTGCTGACCAAAGAGCTGCCTGGTTTGGTGCATTCGCTGGCTATCGTCCATCTCCATAGTGCCAACAGCATCGTCCATCTCCATGTCCGCAACCGCATCCATGTCGTCATTCAGATTCGATGTCATGGCGGAGCCTATGTGTGCGTCATGGTTGTTCTGTTGGCCACCCATCATCTGCATTGCTGAGCCGGGTGCTCGGGTTTGTTGTCCAAGCTGTGATGTCGAGGGCTGTGAATTGCCGTGGCCCGGGGCTGCCGAGTTGGCCCGAGAGGTAGACATCCGAGGTGCACCAGGCATGCCCATCTGAGAGAATTGGGAGAAGGTGTTATTGCGAGCTGCGTTCGGGCTGGGTTGCGTGTGGGCTTCTTCATAGTGTTGTAGCAGGTCATGAAGGTTGGGAAGAATCTTGCCGCAGCAGGTGAAGTCTCGCATAAAATTGGCCTCCAGCTTGGGGAGATATGAAGACGAATGAAAGGACGGTGACTGATGAGTGCCGAACGGCGATGTGCCCTGCATCATGATACTATATTTCCATTGTGTCAGCAAACATGGTAACGTGGCAGAGCTGAAGCAAGAGAGCGCATTGTCCTAGGCATGGCGCATGCATCATGTCCGCTGGGCAGGGACAGAGCCCAAGCCAAAATGACTCGCCACAAGACAGAATCAAAAACAGCTCTGGAATAGCAAGCGGGGTGTGGGTCACGAGCGTGAAGTCGTGTTGAATATGTCCACCGTTGCAGAGCAGCTCTCGGTATCGGTGAAGATGATGCAGCAAAGTAAGGACCTTGCAACTACCTTGGTCGGACGATGAGTCCCCGACAGCGGCGCTGAGAGGCCGAAGTAGGGCAAAGATCGGAGGGTTGTGGACAAAGTGATGAAAGTGAAGGCAAGAGTTGGAATGACTTACTCGTCTCTAACGAAGCTGCCAAAGGACATGCCGCCCCAGCTCATGCCGCCCATTAGGCTGCCGGCGAGGGATTCTCTTCGGTTGCGGTTCGCATTATCGCGGTTTGGGTTGTTCATGGATATGGGCTTTGGGCCGGCGCTGACAAACGAGTCCCGGCGGCCCATAGAAGGGTCGAGGGATGGTCCGGTAGTCATGTCGATATCGATATCGCCAGCGGGATTACAGTCGACGAATTCGGATTCGTGTGTTGCGAAGGGGTTGTTGGTATTCTGAGGCGACCAGGTATAGCGGATGGCGGGGGTTGACTCGGTGGTGGTGATGGGGATGGGTTTGGAGGAAGTGGTAGTGCCAAAAGCAGAAGGGCTGGTGGAAAGATGAGGAGCAGCAGCCTGAGCAGTAGTAATAATATTCGCCGTCGCAGAAGCAGTAGCGGCAACAGAGGCAGTATTAGCGTCAGCGCCGGCCGGGAAATGGCCCGTGGTAGGGGTCTCCGGCTGGGGCGACGGCGACTGCGTCAGCGAGGCCGAGTTGAGGAGCGACCCTGGAGAGTCAGGACCAGCAACGGCGGCGGCGATGTGGGCGCTCGAGTCACAGGCACCACAGTCGTTGGCGTTGGCGGTGGCGGCGGAGGCGGCGGTCGAGGGGGCGAAGGCGGGTGAGCCAGTGGGTTCCCAGACCCTGGTCGAGGTCGACGCACGCGGCTCCTGGCCTTCCACCGTGTCGTTTGAGTTCTGGAACCACCTGCTGAAAGGTGACATGTCTATGCCTAGTTGGACGATGTTGTGATGTGTGATGTTTGTCTGAGGATGAGGAGAATGGCGATGCTGCGATTCCTGTTTGAAGAGAAGAGGACGACAAGGTGCGCAAAAAGGCCGTCGTCTAGACAGCCAGCCTGACCCCAAGGTGAGTGAGCGAGAGCGGGCAAGCGGTCGACCAGTGCTCAGACAGCCAGCTAGGACCTGCCCCAGAAGGTAGGTGTGCACCTCACGAACTAGTCAGTCAAAGTCGTGGGCAGGCTGCTATTCCCAGGTACCTTTCCGCCGAGGGTGCTGTGCGTGCACTGCGTGTGTCTGGCGCCGATTGGTTGGCTTGGCGGGATTGGATTTGGTCAGGGACCCTAGTCGCTAGGCACTTTTAGGGCAGTGCTGGTGCTTGTGATTGCTGATGCTTGTGTAGGACACAGGTTCGACTGGGATGCCTCGAGATGACCAGAATTCGTCTCGCACAGCACGAGCCGAGAATGCGATCAAGAAGGCGATGTACAGCTTTTCAGAACACGGGAAATCCTCTGCTTGTCTACCTCTTATGTTCCGGGCAGGCAGGAATTAAGGGTGAGTGGGTTGTGTTTAACCTTCGACTCTGCCGTCTTTTGGTAATGTGTCTCGTGGCTCCGGCGCTCGGTCAATTATCTTGAGTCTGCTCCAACACGCCTATGACTGTTACAACATCTGCAAGTGCATCTGTCTGTGCAGACAAAATATTTCGAGTCGAATGTTCTGCTCGGAGACGGTTATGACTGCTTTGTTGACCGAAGCGGCGTTGATGCGAAGGCCTGCGGTGCACCAGGGCCTCCTGTATGAGGGATGGATGGTTCGTTCAATGCACGCGATTGGTGACAATGGACGGATTTAGCCCCAAGTCCTCGTCGTTGCTTTGATCTGACGCGGTCAACCAGCAAATCTGACGTATGCTTGGATGAGAGTGCGGTGCGGATAGCAGAATGCGTGATGTGTGTATGATGTGAGTTCCGTCTGGACACAAGCTGAGTGTTAGGAGAGCAGACAAGTCTTCGGTGGCACAGAAATTGAGAGACGGAAAGGAAGACTAGGTAGAGAACGAGGATTACCTGGTGCGATAATATATTGTAGCATACATAGATCCGGAATCGAGAGATGACGAGCGATAGTCCGTCCCGCGTTTGTCTCGTCTCGTGGAAGTCGCCCACCCAACCACTACGTAGTGGAAGTGACTTGGCCGTCACCTTTATTAGTCTGAGGGACGATCGAAGGATGCTTGCTGGCTAGATGCTGGCTAATTTCTTGACAGCTGCTTGCCGGCCATCGTGCTGCCTTCGGTCCTGGCGTTGTACCTGACCACCTTGGTCCGTTGCATGAGTCCAGGACAAGAATACGACCAGATTCGTTTCCTGCTGGCTTCTCTGTTACCCAGATCCAGGATGGTTCAGGTGCAGCATTAAGGGTCCAGGTCTCGGTCCCCAGTAGAGCGCACAGGTGATGGATCATGGATCATGGATCATGTTGTCGAAGAAGAAGCAGAAGCAGAAGAAACATGCCAGCCAGGGATCAAGACATTGCATGGGTCAGGGGTTGATGGAGGGGAATTGGGTGAATCAAGCGCATCGGCCAGTGTGGGGGCCGACCATGCTGGTAAGGCAGGAGAGGCAGGCTACCTACGCAGGGCAGGAGCTGAGCAGCATGCGTGCTCGTGGCTGGCAGGCAACACGAACCAGGGCAGAGACAGCGCGGGTGCAACGTGGAAGGCGGGTAGGCAGGTAACTCTACAGGAAAGTACATTGGGAGCCTCAGGTAGGTACCAGAGGTCGTCTCACTCTCAACTTCCAATGTGTCCTGCCTGCCCCCAAGGTCAAGACTCAAGGCTCAGACCTCAGACCTCAGTGAGGGATTGAAAGTGGAGATCCATTGCAAGTTCCAGAAGCATTTGCACTCTACAGAGTAGCTGTTGTAACACTGGTAGATGCCGTATTGACGCTAAATCTGTACTCGAGAGAACCCGCCCCTCACCCAGGTTCGTGGGTTAGGTAGGTACTGGGACTGAAAGTAGAGAGGGCTGGTAGGAAGACGGGTAGATTCTTGCGCTACCTGCGGCAGGCTACCTTACAAAGCACTCACAGTAGGCTTTTGGTGACGAAACTAGGCCAGAAGTATTCGAGCTGAGTCTGGCTTGGGATGCTTGAGGTCAAAGGGCAGTGGCCGAGATCCATCTCACAGCCGGCATTACTTGCGGTGAGTGTCCGGTGCACTCTCTGGTCTGCTCGTTGTTTGGTTCTTCCCGACTGCACGCACATACAGACGGGTGGGCGAGTCATGGCAAAGAGCAAGTGATAAAGGCGCAGATATATCGGGTTTCTTTGGTAATGGAGCCAGGAACCTGTTTTCAGGACGAAATAGCCGGCTACAACCCATGAATATGGGCCGAGAGGTATTGAAACTTGGTGCCAAAGCTTATGATGATGCTGACGCTGGCCGGGACCTCCCTCCTAGTGTCGGCATGGGAGCTGCATCACGAGCCAGTGGACAGAAAGAAGTTGGGTGGATCAAAGGTCCACAGCCATTGCCAAGTTCGCCAATTGCATGTTTGTTCAGAGGCAGATGGAGACCTATCTGTCGTGGCAGCCAGTCGAAGGCGGCAGAGGTGAGATTGGAGCCTCAACCTCCTTGCAGTATACGGAAACGAACAAGAAGCAGTCGCCAAGGCACACTTCGGATCTGCGGCTGCTTCTGGCGCTTCCATCGCTTCAGGTTCTATCAAGTAGCGGTACCAAGCATCTCGAGCGATGCAGACGCGGATTTAATTACGGACGGGTATTACCCACCGGTCTTGCCAGTGGGCGTAGAGGGTGCCACGGTGCCTTAAGAGCTTCTAGGACAGGCGCCAATGCGGCGCTAGAAGCACCTCAGAAGAGACCAGTCTTGGCTCCAAAAGCAAAATAAACGTGGATAGAAACGAGAAGATGGGCGATCTTCGGTGGGGCATGTGGGCCTGGAGGGCTGCAGCAGCGAAGCTCCTGTATGGACGGATAAACGATTCGAGTGATATCATCAACGAAGGGAATCAACACCGAGGGAAGAATGATAGACCATGGACCGTATTCGTGCCTTTTGTTTGGCCAAAAGCAACGCTAAAGCTCCTTGCTTAAGTCTTGACACCGTTTTACTGAGTCTATTGGCCGGGTTCGAGTCATTTTGGATCGAGATCAAGCAATCAAAGGAACCGAGCGCCGTCTGGCCTTAATGGCAGAGCCACGGATCACGACCCAGGCCGATTTGCCCATCGTAGGTATGCCATTTACTTCATCCGCTGGATCAACATACCTAGCTAGTTGCCGAACAGCATTGGTAGATTGTCCGAGAATCCATTTCCGAAAAACACCTTTCCTCTCGGCAAGAGACAACTCTGAGCTGCATTCAGTCTCACTTCGAGCCCACTCTTGAGATAGTTCAGTCCATGTGCAATAGGGGTTGGACTATGCCATTGTCAGAAGCCGATTCCGGAATCGCACCGTACTCACAGCGCGGTTCAAGAACACGGCCTGGCTATCTGACCGCGGCCACCAAGACGGCTCGATGGAGACTTGATGACATGTGGCTGTCCCCTCGTTGGCCCAAGTGTTGAGTTCCAAGGAAGCCATCGGCAACCCCAAGAAACACCACGTTTCGACTAGTGCAAAGCGCGATAGTGCTTCGGTCGTGAGTGTTGACCCCATTGGTTCCTTGGGGTTTGTTTGGCCTTTTGGGGATGTGATTTACGCCTTGACTTCAGTCCGAAACGTGGGTCGTGCAGAAGCTTTACGTCAACAAATCTTGGGTAGTAGTCTAGTAGATGCACAAATGCATTAGGCCCAACTTTGATATCCGGCCGAACGTTGCGGACGAGAGGCAGCTCACCACTCACCATCTGGCTCTCATGTGCTTGTGTGCGCCGACACTGTACTGTACATGTTGTAAGATGAATGGATTGATGCATGACTCGACTTACATTGACGGCATTAAACGTTAAACGCCAGCCGTCGAGATCACAACGTGGCTTCAACGTGTGGTGAACCTTCAAAGGTGTCACTCACACACTGCCGCGCCTGTGATCTGTGGGTGATCTGGGGCCTCGGGACTCGGGACTCGACGCGGGATGCCTGCGACAGAAAATACCCGTTCGAGATCTTGGTACCTAAACGTGGTGCAGGCAGGGTGAGATGCTAGCTCGCGTCGGACTTCAACCTGAACATGGATCTAGGTTTGAGGACGACTAGGGGAAAGAGGCAACGACCGCCGCGCCTACCTCGCCAACACCAGGAAACCTGGTCCCCAACACGGCTTGCCACCTGGAAGCATCCTAGGGATTCCATCACACAACTGTCGGCCCATATTCGATACACCTCCATCTCCCAACAATTGCCGCGGCATCTGACATCGTTTCTCGATTCCATATCTGGACACGAGTACGTACATGGGGGCATCTCGACGCTTGCTGCAAACATCCCGCCACTCTACCCCACCATTACCAGCAAGCTCATGAGGGGTGTCGGCGCTTCTTCTCATGCCGCAGGGCTGTCTGATGGCCAGGAATTGAGTGACCAGGCAGTGTTCAGCTCTTGATCGAACACCCCAAACGCTCAGAGGACGAGGGGCCCAGACCAGGGCAAAAAGGAAACGCAAATCAGCTCCAGAGGGCCCTTTCACATGGCCACACCAGGGTCCATTCCGCTGCCGTCACCCTTCTGAGGTAGCTCTCCACAGAAGCTTCCCGTGAGGCAGGCGGAGGCCCCGGAGTTCAGCAGCAAAGCCACTGTTACTCGGGACGGAGGGTGCGGAGCTTGCACGGAGCGCGGACCATTTGGGAACACTGACACCGCCGGATCTTGATCCAGCCATGGGCAGTTCCACGGGCCCGGCGGTACCGTCATGAGCAGCGTCGTCAAGTCCCGGACCACCCTACTCAAGTGAGCATGTTGCACGACAATATGCAACAGGGGCGACACGAAGCGGCTGGCGGCTGGCGGTTCTTGTCGCGAATGGCGGCCTCTCGCGACTGAGCAGTCGCTTGACGATCATCGATCTCCAACCTGGGGTGCTTGTGGGCATGGGACTTGCCGACCGCCTTCCGAGGAACGACAGCCCATCGAACCCTCGTCCTGGCCATCTACCCCAGCCAACTCAAGAAACACGCAAAACGAGGTGGCTTTGGTTTGTTGTCATGGCGGCTAACGCCGAGCCTACGAAGCAGTGCACAACCGCGCACTCTTTGCCTGCTGATGGACTTGCTCAAAGTACCTCCGCTTTCGGTCCCGTTCCTGTTGATTGAGCATCTCTGCCTCGGCCGCAAGGGATCTCTTACTCCGTCTTGTCTCCGTCACTGGCGAATGGAGGTTCTCCTCGGCCTTGTGCCATGAGCTGCTTGACTCATGCCACATTTACAGTAGCGTAACGTATCCTTATTGCTTGAGCGCAGGCGCTGGGCTGGTTGAATTGACTCTCGGAGATCGCACAACTACCCTTGCCGTCGAACCGATCCAAGTGTGCCACTCCCCATCCTCAAGCCTCACGGCGCTGTTTGGGCCTCGACCGACACCGGTCCGGCTGAAGGTTCAAGTGGGCTAGACCCAGGGATTCAAAAGATCTTGGACCCAAAAGTGGGCGCAGAAGCGTCATGGAATAAAGCGCCTTGGCACTTTGGGACGCCCATTCCACAACAGGGCTGCGATATGTCAGCCATACCGTAATCGCACGCGCGTTGATTCCTTGAGAAGAGGGCGAGACAACGCCGCCTCTGTTGTGGAGAGCACCACTGGATGGCCAACGCTTGCCGAGGCTGGAGTTTTACCTGGGGCTACAATTCATACTGTACTGTACTGTAGTTGGCGTAATCAAGGGAGCCAACTTGACCCAGCCTCTCCCCTCAAGGACCATCGCGGTAAACCCGAAGTAGGGCGCTTGGAAGTTGGTCTCGTGACCAGATCGGCAAACTACATATGACGGAAGCTACGGCGCCAGAAGTCGTGGGCAAGGGTCTAATTAGGATCCATATGGTCAATTGGTTAGCTTACCTACTGTCTTGAGGTGGCCAACCTTCAGACCTGTCAATCAACCCAATTGCTCCAAGTACACCTCAAGCCCTGGCCTGGTGCAAAGCCCAGGGACATTGGGTTGCCTGCTCCCGTACAATGTCGTATTCTTCCATTTCCCCTTGATGACTAGCCATCGGTTGCGATTCAGTCTCCCATCTCGAATTTGTGCAATGCAACATGACCTGCCTCTTGTTCCGGAGACATGTAGCCACTAAGTACCAACCAGTACAAAGCAGCTTTGACCGTTGTCGAAGCCGCCGCGGCTGGCAGTGGCTGCTTTTCCGTCATCCCCACGCTGCAGGTTGATGGTTAATGACGCCGGGCAATGGGGCTCTCGATTGTCTCCCACGTTGGAGAAGGTGATGGGATTCTGCGAATTGCATCACCGATGACATCGGCGTCGCCAAAGTCGTGCCGAAGCTCCTTTGAGCAGCTCAATGCACCTCTGGCAGGTCATATCACCGAAAGTCTGTTTGGCGAGTTGGTGCCTCGAAGTGTGCTTAGTTCAATGAGCAAGCCAGCTAAACCTGGTCGCCCCGTGGTGAACAGATGCATCCTGGCAGATCTACTGGTCGCTACCCGTGATGGCACGCATCCAAGCGAGGTTGGGCGGCTTGCATTGGGGATGCCGCACCGCCGTCTAGAGACGATCTGAAAGGGCATGCCATCCTAGTTTTCACAGCACTGTAGATCGTCTCCAGCCCTGACAACGCAGATCATGTCCCAGACGAGCCTGCCGAGGACAGACGAGGGGCGGATGCAAGCCGCGAAGCCTAGCCCAAAGTTCCTTGCGCTCTCCTCTCTACTATCCCAGCCTACCAACTTGGAGGGTAAACTAACGGCGAGGAGCCAAGACATCGTTGGTTTTCTTCATGTGTGACTCGGCACCATGCACAGCTGCTATGATGTTGTTTCCGCGCATTGCTTTTCCCTCATACATTGGTCATGATATTTTGCCTCGATTAGGTAACCAGCAACTGCATAAGTCTTGGCTCTTCGGGCGCGAGTGGTTGGAACTGAAAGCACCGGCTTATCCGCCAGCTGGGAAACAGCTGTTGACTCGGGTTGAGGCTCAGATGTGAGTGCGTCTGAGTAAGGTTGGAAGCTCATAGGCTGTGCCTCTGGTGTTCTCGCAGCAGGTTACACGCCATTGTTGGTATGGAGGGTTACAGTAGCCCTCAGCAGAAACGATACATCCAAGGCGACCAGAAGGCGCTCAGGGTCAATTGTTTACTAGTCGGTCGGCCGCCGAATTTGGTCCTCGGAAGAGGGCATCGCTAGATGTGCGAAGGAGACTTGTTCCTACCAAGGGGTACAGTAGATGAAGCGCTGTCGGTCACAGCGGTCGGTAGGGGGATGGCTGATTTGCGCATGGTGTGAGCTCGTTGGCGAAGATTCCGATGAAGCGCCACTGTTGGAATGCGCGAGGGGCCGGAGATGGTGAGTGCAACTCGCTGTTGTTGTCGTAAACTGGTTCGCGGGACGGATTCGGATAGCGAGGTCAAGGTCAGTCGCAGGCCGTGTTCGATAGCCATGCCAAATCTCGATACTTGGTTTGTGAAGAGCGGCTTCGACACCAGAAGCGGCGAGGTCTTTCAAGCAATGGCACGCCGGCAGGGCCATGGGAAACCCCTTTCAGCTCTGCCTCGATGATGCATTGCTTGCCTACCTGGTCACTGGTATGGTCGGCGGCAAGGGATCAAGTCGTCTGGATCTGTTTCGCTCCTCTTCAGTTAGCTCTTGTGCAAAGCGACAGGTCAGCTCCTGCATTGCACTTTGTTTGGGTTGGGCGGCAATGAAGAGGGCGCGGCAGAGAGCGCCCAGCACCAAAGGAGACACTTGTCATGCCCAACTGTGCACACGTGCAGTGCAGTGCAGTGCAGTTGCTGCTGTCTGCTTCGGTCAAGGAGCAAGGTAAAGGAGCCCGACCAGTGTCGGCGGGTTCCCAGAGTCAGACCATGAGGCGACAGACGGAGGGCTCCGAAAGACGCCTCATGATTCCGGGGGAGAGGAGCCATGATCAGGCCGTCGGTGTGGATTCTAGAGAGAATGCGGCTTTTCAAGACAGGCGGGCGGGAGTCGGCGGCGGCTAATTATGGAAACGAATGGCCCCTTGCGGCGCCGTCGCGTGTCTTTGAAGAACGGGAACGGCGTCTGTCCTTTGTGATGTGGTCGGCGAGCTCACATAATGGCCTCCGGGCGGGCGGCAAGCCGTCGAGTACAGTGACACAAACCGACGGCCCCGCTGGTCTCTTGTCTGTTCAACAGGAATGAATATTCCAGAATCATTATGAGCAACTTGCTTGAGCAGTCGGCGGCCACGCCGAGGAAACAAGCCCGCGTAAAGACCGTTCAAGCGACACTAGCGCCACAGGTAGAAACTACGGCATTGCGGCGTGGCCATGATGGAACATGATGCCGCTGGATGCGTGCCGCTCTCGCCGCAAGACGCCGCGGTCGAGTCGCCGATTGAGCGGCGACCTGCGGCACAATCGGGCTTGCACTGTAGCCAACGCGGGTAAAGTAGGGATTGCAGTTGGGGAATGCCCTTTCTATGGAGTAGGTAGGTACCAAACATTTTCTTTGACATCAGGAGATGGTCAGAACCGCGAACCCGGACGTGCGCGCGCACGCGAACGGGTCGACAAATGCCCGAGTACAAATTAGAAATGCCTGCTTCGCTCCGACTTGTTTCTGATCTGTAATCCTCACCCAATTGAGTTGAATTGAATTGGCTCGACCTGAGTTTCCTCGGAATTCTTTGACGCGGCATTCCTTCATATTACAGCTTAACTTTCCCCCTCCCTCGGCGTCTCGGGCATAGTTCGGTTTCCTCTCACTACGGACGCCTTCGGAAGAATCTGACATCATTCGTTGCCGAACCCCGTCGTCATCTACTAGAGCCCTGTTGGAGCAGATACTGTACATTCGCAACATACGGCACACGAGACTGAGAATTTTTCGCAATCTGGGACTCGGACGATATAGAAGATACGAATACATTGTATCTCGTCGCCAAAACACCATCGCTCATAAAAGCAAAATACTGCCCGCACCAACAGACACCCCTCATAGGAATCGACATCATTAGACGACACTTCGACTCGCACCGAGTACATCTTCACCCTTGCTCTGCAGAGCCATTTTTTATTTTATTTTCTCAGGTACCAGTTCGACTTGACCCACACTGGGCTAAACCGCAACTGCATTCGCAACCACCTCATCCTTCCTTCATCATACGACATCACAAACTCGTCCGCTCCCATCTCTCTGGGATACAACCTCGATCCTAAAAGGAACACGCGAGCTACCACGCCGACCGACATCGCCGCCTGCTTCTCGGAGAACCAGCACCAGCACCAACCTGACACCTACGCTCCGCCGCAGCCATGAAGATCCTCACCAAGGAAGAAGAGGAGGCCCACTATGCCGCCGTCGTCAACGGCGGTCTTGTCGGAGGCTCTATCGGTCTCACTGTCGGCCTCGGCGGCGTCTGGTTCGCCTCAAGGCGATACCCGGCCTTCCGCGGCCTCACTATTCCCTTCCGCACCTTCCTCGTCACCTCAGCCGGCACCTTTGGCGCCATCATCAACGCCGACCGCTGGTCCATGGACTTCCAGAAGAAGCAGAACCCCATGAACTTTTACCAGGATGCGACCCAGCGCGCTCAGCAGATCTCGCGCGAGAACCAGTCCGCCTACGAGCGCTTCATGGAGTACGGCAAGGAGAACCGCTACTCCATCGTCTTCATCTCGTGGCTTGCCTCCATGGGCGTCGCTTTCGCCCTCGTCAGCCGTTCGCCCATGAACACGGCCAACAAGGTAGTCCAGGCTCGTGTCTACGCCCAGGGCCTGACCCTCGCCGTTCTCATCGTATCGGCGGTTTTTGAGATGAACGACGCCAAGAAGGGCAGTGGTCGCTGGCAGACCGTCATGGTTCTCGACCCCGACGACCCGGAGCACAAGCACCTCATTGAGAAGAGGGTTCACAAGGAAGAGTATGAGGGCCAGGATCTCTGGAAGGGTAAGCTTCCCCGTCTTATTCTAGTACAATCTTCAAGAAACCCATTTGACTGACATGGCTCAAACAGATATGGTTGCTGCTGAGGAGCGACGATTAGCTGCCAAGAAGGCTACAGAGAACAAGATCTAGGCAACTTGAGCCTCTGAGGGGCACCTTAATCCGTGTCCACCAACCACATATCCCGATCACATCACACCTAGGAAGCCACCTCTAATAGCACCTTGACAACCCAATTGACTCGATATCCTGGAAAGAGACGGAAAAATTAAACTTTAACCACCTCATTTTATGAGAATATGATGGTGGAAGATATCATCAGGAAAGCCCAAGATTACTACCGACCAAAAAAAGACAGTCGCAGTCTCAGGCAACGAATGAGCCAATCTCACACAAAACAATATTCAATAACTTCATCTCCATTTTCCTATCCCTGTATAGATTTGGGCGCGAAGGGATTAAACCCCGAAAAAAGTCGCAAGGAAGGGAACTTGTAACAAAGCCAAAGGGCCTCGGTTGAAATTTGGTTTAGGCGACTTGGGTGGGATATTTGAATTTGCTTGTATCATTACCTAGTTCCTACCTAGACATTCATGAGGGCGAGAGGAATAACTAATTAACCTCCCGAAACACATCATCACACTTACCCGACCGGTATGAATATAAAAAAGGAAATCAACATTGTAACATTTGATCTACAAAAGGACTCGTGCCGCTGACTCCCTGCTGCCTCTTTTTCGTAAGGCTCCTACTCCCATCTAGTGATACCCGTTTGATCCTGCGCGGTGGAAACAGTATTCCAAGCAATAACACGCCAGATATATATCCAAAGGGGGTCGAGGTTGCTCTGCCACACCCCGTTATATTTAGACCTCTATCGTAAAGTGGCTGATTTGCGAGTAGTATGCATGAACCGCCAGCTCCAGCAGCATGGCGTCGCCAAACACCTCGCTCCCGTCAAAGCCGCCAATGACGATGAGGCGGCTATCGTATAATACCGTGCCGTGGTACCCGCGGCCAGAAGGCGCCTTGCCGTAAACTCGGCGCTTATCCCAGGTCATGGTGACCAGGTTCAGCAGCAGCACGTCGTTGGAGTACTCGTTGCCATCGTGGCCGCCAATAACGAAGAGATAGGAACCAACAATGGTGGCCGTATGTGATAACCGACGAAAAGCCACAGGAATAGGAACGGCTCTCCATACTTGCGTCTCAACGTCGTAAACCCACACGTCGTCGAAGCACTCGCCACCATCGGAGCCGCCAAAGATAATGAGCTTGCTCCCCACCATATTGGCGGTATGGTAGCCTCGTGCTTTTGGGCGATAGTCTTTGGCCCCTGGGCTCGTCTTGTCAGGACTGGACACTAACCGCCACGACATCTTGTTGACATCTGTCACATCAAGTCGCCAGATATCGTTGAGAGCCCTCACCCCGTCTCCACCACCAAACACATAGATACCGTTCTTGTAGAGACATGCCGTGTGCGCCCTGCGCTTTGAAGGCATCTTGTCGCCAATAATCCGCGGCTTGCTCCAACGGAAATTTGTCGTATCCAACACATAGACATCGTTGTAATATTCAGGACCATCACCTCCACCAAATACTATCAGCTTCTTCCCCACCGCAGTACAGGTCATGGCCCTCAGCGGAACAGGTATGTCACCAACGACGTGAGGAATGGACCAGTGAAAGGAATCTGCGTCCAGAACATATAGATCGTTGAAGCATGTCCGCGAGTCGCAGCCACCAAAGACGAAGACATTGGAGCCGATTATCGTGGTAGTATGCGCTCTCAATGAAGTATGAGGGGCCCCCGACACGGGTGCCTTGGACCAGTACATGCCCGAAGCTGGAGCCACAGGAACATCGGGGGCGGTCCTGGGGTCTGGAAGCGGGGGAAACGCTGTGCATTCGCCTCGTACTGGGCGAGGGGCATGAGACCCGTACCGCGCCGAGGCTTGCGCAGTCGTTCGGCTGGTTATAGCAGACGTTGACCTCATGGCGCTTGGTCGTCGAGGGTGTCGGTCACCTTCGCTTGAGCCATCGCCGGCACCGTTGGAGAGCGCGGGAGGTGGTCTGTTGGTTGATCTCGAGGCAGATGATGCATGAGGTTGTGAGGGGCCTTGGGATGTAGACTGAGAGCGCTGGCGAATAGAAAGATCGGAGGGCTTGCGACGACTGGCCTGGATACTTTTGCTGGCAAGGTGGCCTGGGGTGTGACTCCTAGGCAACGGGGTATGATCGCTCGACTCGTCGTCGTCGGAATCGTCGTCGACAAAGTTGGGCCTCGCGACTGCGGGTGCGCCGGGGGGCCTCTGGGGTCGCACGACTCTGGTCTTGAGAGGCGACTTATCGGAAGACCTGCCCGAATCCGCCATGGCCTCGCAGGTTCCTCCTCATTGCCCGTGGACGAGGATAGCGAGCTTGGCTTGGGACGAAGGAGGTGGGGGTGGATGAGGCGACGACTGGAGGAGGGAACAAGAGAGGGCCAAGGAGGGCGAAGCCAGCAAGCAATGCAGCGAGGAAAGGATATCAAGAAGCCCGACAGCAATCTAGGTACAGATACTAAAACAAAGCCGGATTGGCGACGCGCCAGAGCCGGAGAACGAGGCACGCGCTGGGGGATTTGGTGCTGATGGTGATGTCGTCGAAGGGTGTGATCGTGCGGCGGCCACCTTACATTGGAGCTGGGGTTGATAGGGCGGGCGGCAGATGGACTGCGGTGCCCGATGGATGTTCACCAGTACTTTCTAGCGGCGGCAACGCTCCACCAGCGGCCAGCCCTCCACTGCTCGAGCCGGAAGTTCCAGTGAGGCTTGGCCCTTGTGGCGCCCTGTAGCTCCCTGCAGCTCCCTGCAGCTCACCGTGGAGGGGCCCCTTTTGGGGGAGAGGGGTACTGGGTACTTCCCATCGGCAATCTGTTGGAGGACTTGTCAAGCAGGACCCCCCGCTGTGGGAAGGCAGCCTCTAGTGCATCTTAGACGGAGCTACCAAGTCGAGATTTTTTCTGTTGTGCGTTTGAGCAAGAGCTCAATTCAAGCGTGTAAACGGTTCTTGACAAAACAAACGCGAAGTCAACACTGACCAATTCTTGGCCATTCTGATTGGCCTTTTTTCAAGCAGTGCCGCTTTCCGATTGTCCCCCTCTGACGCCAATCGCTGAGAAAGCTCGTGCAAAGCCTTCACCTGCACCTGCTCATCCATCCTGCTCCCTGCTTCTCCTCCCGCATACCTCGCTCTTACACTTCATATTTCCACCACGGGCTTCTCAGCTTTTCCCTCTGCAGAAATTCTCATTACTAGATAAGTATATCTTCGCATTACGTCTCACTCTCCGATTCTTTCACATCAGGTCTTGTGTTGGAAAGCATGAGCGAGCAGGCAGACGCCCAGATGGACGGCGTCTCCCCAGAGCATCGGCACGAACAGGCTGCAGCTGATGCCAGCAACATTTCGACCACCACGGATGATGGAGAACGGGCTTCGAAGCGACTTAAGATAAACAACTCGACCCCATCTGAGTCTGTTCCTGGAGAAGGACTGCACGACGCGCCTGTCGCCAAGGAGAACGGCGAAGCCTTGAATGGCGAGAAGGAGCAGCAGCCTGGAGAGCGCAAGCCGATCTCCAAATCCGAGCATGTCGATGGACGTACTAAGGGAGTTGCACCCATTAAGAAAGAGTGAGTCATTTGTGCTCTTTGCCTCTGAGCATGACGCTGATCTAACCAAGGTACCTCGTTGATGTGACTGCTGAAATGGATGCATCGACCGACCATGTGAACGACGATGACGCTGCCGAAGGGCGTGGTACTGCTACTGAGGTCAATGGTGAGAGGGACGACCGGAAATCGGGCAAGGGTAAGAAGGACAAAAAGAAGCAAAGGGGTCAGAACACAGAGCGCAGCTTTGGCAAGTTTGATGACGCCTTTCGTCTTTGCAACAGTCGAGCCTTCTACCCCGAGTTCTCTCCCAGAGAATGCAAGTATGGCGACCGGTGCAGGCTTTGTCACGACCTACGCAAGTATCTCGAAGAGGGTCGTCGAGGAGATGTCGAGACATTCGAGGGGAAATGCCCTGTGTTTGAGGCCCATGGCCACTGTCCCTCGGGCTGGAAGTGCCGATTTGTTAAGAGTCACATGAAGGAAGTTGAGCACGAGGATGGACGAAAGGAGCTGGTACTCCTAAGCCGCCCTACGGATGGCGAGCAGAACGGCAAGCCCAAGGACGAAGAGTCTGAGGAGCAACGACCCGGTGTTTCCAACATGGTCAGCATGGACAAGAAGATTGACCTCAACCGCAAGCGAGTGGACTTCACCAAGGCCGATGAATATATCGCCTGGCTCAACAAGGAAGCCAAGCTAAGTGAGGGGTTCATGAACCGCCGCAAGAATCAGTCCACTGAGGGCATTGAGGATCTCCGTGCTCGCTACGTCGATCCTCCCTTCAAGCCTGCCGAGAAGCGACGCCTCTACTTTGGCCCCGAGACTCCAACTTTGGCTCCCCTTACTACACAGGGGAATCTTCCATTCCGCCGTCTCTGCGTCGAGCTCGGCGCCCAGCTCACCTACTCAGAGATGGCTTTGAGTCTGCCTCTCATCCAGGGGACGAAGGCCGACTGGACACTTCTCAAGGTCCATGACTCGGAGTTGTCTCCGCCCAAGCTGAACCAGGGCGCGGTCCCCATCTTTGATGACTATGACCATTCCCGGGATCTCAAGTTTGGTGCTCAGATATCCGGTAACAACCACTGGATTGCCACCAAGGCCGCCGATGTCCTGAACCGCTACTGTCCTCATCTCCGCCTCATCGACCTCAACTGCGGCTGCCCCATCGACATGGTCTTCAAGTCCGGTGGTGGATCAGCTCTATTGGAAAACTCGGGTAAATTGGAGCGCATGATTCGAGGCATGAACGCCATGTCGGGAGAAATTCCCATCACTGCCAAAATACGAACTGGTATCCGGAACAACCGCCCAACGGCTACTCAGCTCATCGGCAAGCTAGCCTTTGGTGCACGAGAGCACCGTGAACGCCTTGGCGCTCCTGGTTGTGCAGCCCTTACTCTTCACGGACGCAGCCGCGAGCAGCGATACACCAAGAAGGCCGACTGGGAGTACATCGGAGAGTGTGCCGCCCTTATCAAGACCTACAACAAGGAGAAGGACGCCCTGACTGATACTGTGGCCGAACCCGACGAGAGCACCCTCGCCAATGCCAAGGACGGCCGCATGTACTTTCTGGGGAACGGCGACTGTTACTCGCACACTGAGTACTACGAGCACATTGAGAAGGCAAAGGTTGACACTGTCATGATTGGTCGCGGTGCTCTCATCAAGCCGTGGCTATTTGAAGAGATCGAGAAGGGCCAGTATCTCGACAAATCGTCCAGCGAGCGACTTCAGTACATCGAAAAGTTTGTTCGATATGGCCTCGATGCCTGGGGTTCTGACGAGCTCGGTATTGGATTCACACGCCGATTTCTCCTTGAGTGGCTGAGCTTTGCGCACCGCTACGTTCCTATCGGGCTGCTGGAGCATCTTCCCCCTTGCCTGAACGATCGGCCACCCAAGTATCAGGGACGAGACGAACTCGAAACGCTCATGGCATCCAACAACTTCAGGGACTGGATCAAGATCAGGTACGTTGTGATATGGCTCAGCCCTGTCATAAGGGAGTATGGTCTCTAATGTGGTTTGTACATTCTTGAGGCAAGATGATGTGCTAATAATATGCGTGTGCAGCGAAATGTTCCTCGGCCCTGTCCATCCCACGTTTAATTTTCAGCCTAAGCACAAATCGCATGCGTACGAAGCCGAGGGTTAATCGGATGGTGTTTAAAGGGCGAAACAGGCGCAAAGGAGTCAGGGTGATGTCAGTGAAATAGGTTTTGATTGGTTGTGTCATATCGATTTGCTTTAGGCGAGACACGATGTCGATAAGCTAAGATGGTATAGTACGTGAAGGAGACAGGTAAATCTCAGAGGCTAGCATCATGAAGAGACCAACCATGTGTTACAGTATGTAGAAGGGCCTCCTGGACGATCTCACTGGCCTATCGGGGCTACTGCTCAGCCAAGCAGCCCTGAGTTCCTGGGCGCTCGACTCCGTTGATGGCGGATCGCGAAACAAAGTGGAATGACAATGAAGCATGCCTGAATCCAACGAGCAAATAGCGTGAATGAGATATGACGTACTTGAGGAAGAGGTATGCTGTTGCAAGCCCCCGTTGTGGAGCATCATCATGACTGCAAGGGGAGGGGATGGAAACTTGAGCAAAGTTGTCTGGACCGGCGAGGCTCCTCCACTCTCGGTCACTTCCAGTTTGTTTCTTTGGGGGGACGGGTCAATTTGACGCAGTAGTCATATCTTGACTGGCTAGTATCTAGCTGTTGATTAGCAGCCAACATTGGGGCCGCAATAGCCCAGCACAACGAGGGTGGAGGTTAGGACACCTCCTTTATCCGGGTCGTATACCAGCGTCTCATCGGCATGCCTCATCTTCCCACGGCGTGAGGAGACATTGGAATTCCTCCAGTCGGTATCGCCACACTCGGTCTGCAGCTTCTTCCTCGTCTTTGAGCTTCTCGAGGGTGTTGTGAAGGGGCAATATAGCTGTACTCGCTCATTCTTAGATAAGAAGACCGCTCTGAAATTCAGTATGCCAAACTCCCTTGACCAGGTTGGACTCGTCGAGTTCCTAACAGTATCCCGAATAGATGCGCCCATCTTCCCGTCTCGAATAATTCCGTTAGGTTGCCGTTTTGTAACATATTCCTGGCGGGCCAGGTTAAGGCACAAAAGGACTTCTAATATAGCCGGAAAGAGCCAGACGTCAACTGGCTGCGAGTAACAGATTCGCCCGAGATTGCTTCTTCTTGTCACGGAGCCAACGCCAAAGTCAAACTGGCTTGGGCAATGTCGGCAACCTTCCGATTGTCGACCCTCACCAGTTCAAGTAGTCAAGGCAAGGAATGTGCATGTATTTGTAATTGTCTGGGAACAATACTTCCCGAGGTATCCGCAGAAGAAATAAGAAAATTGGTAAACCTGAACGCTGGGAACTAATGTGTTCGTCAATGGCCACAACTCCGTAAGTAATCATCTTTTTTTGCCCAATTGTATCCAATACACCCGTCTCGCTGTAGTCGGGACAGAATCGTACACCCCACCGTTTCTAGATGGGCATCACTATTGCCGTTTGCTCCATGGCAACCAAGTCCCGGTTCTAAAAAGAAAGCCGCGTCTATGAGTAGAAGTGGCTCCTCTGCATGCCGTCGGGGGTGGCATACTCCTTCTTGCCATCCTCGGGGCGCTCAATCGAGCTGGTGATTGAGTTTGTCCGGCTGCTCTCGCTTGCAGCGGCCTTGATCTTCTTGGGCTCCTGAGCTGGCCGCTTCAACACTTCAAGGTAGGTTGAGGGGAGATAGCCCTGGCGGCCGTCACGGGATCGGCATTGCCACCATTCACTTGGGTTACCAGAGGGGTCGTTCTTGCTAAGCACGGCAACCAAGTCGCCCTTGCGCGCCTCGAGCTCCATACCAGTGTTGGGCTGAGGAAGGAAGTCAAATGTGAGACGGCAGAACTCGAGCTTAGACGGGTCCATAGGCTGCTGTGACTCGATAGCCTGGGCCTGGAGGCGCTTCTGCTCCTCCTCCTGAGAGGCAGCCAGTGTTCTGATCATCTTGGACATGAGGTAGGGAATGCCAAAGGCAGCCAAGAGGAAAAAGAGGAGGGGCTTCCTGCTGGCCCGGGGAGGGAGAGGGTTGCCATCAGGGCCGACCTTGCGGCCTTCGAAGCGGGCGAAGGCAGCAGGTGTGAGGGCAGTGGCATCGGCAGGCGGTGGTCGGCCAGTGATTTTGGCAATGAGTGTCCGGATCCAGCGCATCAAGGTGAAGATGCCAAGAACTGATCCCAGTGTGTCCCGCAAGTTGCCGAATTGCTCGGCGACCGAGACCATGGCTAAAGAAATGTCAGTGTCGGCCTATTCGCTCGAATTGATGTAACATACCAAAGAAACTCGAGTGAGTAGCCATGTAAGTGCTCTCCAGCATCTGAGCAAATCCACCAAAGGCCGTGACAATACCCTCAAGCATCTGGAAAGTAGCTTGGGTGCTGTTGTTGAAGCTATTGGTCAAGCTGTTGGGGTCTCCAGGCATCCCCATACCCCCATACATACCACCGCCCATGCCTCCATACATGCCTCCTCCATAACCTCCATAACCACCGCCCATACCTCCATACATGCCGCCGCCGTAACCACCCATCCCAAACCGCGAGTAGGGGCTCGAGTAGGGCGACGAGTAGGCGCCGCCCATGGAGCTGTAGGGGGAGGTAGCCATGCGGCTATAGTTGGCAGCGTTCTGGTTGACGGATGAGGTGAGGGAGGAGGGACGATTGGGGAGAGGCGGGGCGGTAGATGAATCTGTAGTCGAGGCGGCAGTGGTTCCGGAGATGGCTGACGGCGAGATTGACGAGGCGGCTAGGGATCCAGATGATGAGCACGCGAGCGCATAGACGCGGTAGAGCGGGAAGAGGTGAACAAGACGGGGCAGAGAATTGGAGAAGGGGTATCGTTATCCCAACTTACCCGCAGTAGTAGCCGCGCCAGGTTGCTCCCAGGGCTTGGGCGGGGAGGCCATGATGAATTGGACTTGGAGTGCGAAGGAAGAGACTCGGGTCGGACAATGAAAAGCCGGCCAAGGGTATCAGGAAATTCAGATCTATGCGCGTCTGTCTATGTCGAACCGCCTAGGGCTCTCGTTTCCTGGTCGGTTGCCACTCCTCGTGACGTCTGGAGGTGGACCTCGGGAGGTGTACCGGACGCAAGATCGGAGGCTGACTCCGTGTGTTTTCCAGCCTCAGTTAGCGTTGCCGCGGGCGCGCGGGGGCAACGGAGTTGCCTCGGGAAGTAGGCAGAGCTGCCGCCGTCAACGTGCGTATCGTCGTCTTCGTCTTGGTCGGCGAGTTGGAGCGATGGGGGGGAGTTGTCGATGGCGACGGGCGCTGGGCGATGCGGAGGAGGAGGAGCAAAGATGAGATGGAAGGGAAGCCAGAGACCGGACCGGGGAACGCGAGAGAATTGAAGTTGGCCTGAGATAAAAAGTGGGGACGGAAGAGCAACGATTCTGAGCAAGTGGAGGCGCGTTGGAAGGCGAGAAAGCAAAAAAGGGCAGCGGCGGCGCAAAGAAATCCGGGGGCGAACGGGGCCCGGGCCAGTGACCGAACCAACCTCGGCACTCCACCCCGCCTGCCTCGCTTGCTCTCCCCGTTTTCGCCAATTCTGGGAAGGCGTGACTCGTGAATGCAGGTGAGCGCTGAATAATTAAAGCAGCAGCGAGGTACACGAGGTACTGTATCCGTACCATGAAGCAGCTCTTGAATAACCCAACCCGTCTCTTCAACGTCGACAGGTGAATGAATGGCCCTTTTCCAGTTGCCCAAGTTTTTCTCTCAAGTGGAATTTCGCCGCTTGCCAAAACCCATTGCCTCCCCCGGCCTAAAGTCGTCAATTGAGTCCAGGCTCGCTAGACTAATAATCGCCCCTGCTCTCATGTATCTATTGTGTCCGTAGCCGGAGATACTTTCCATGTGACGCTGACTCTTGCCACCCCCCTCGGCCCATACTACGTCAACCGAGTCTACCTACCCTATGGTAATGGGAACTCCACAAGATAACAAGTCTTCGGGCCCAAACTTGTCCTAGCTGATGAAAATTGCACATGCTAGGTGGCTGAGATATTGTCTCATGTCGTTTTTGCGGTGACTTTGTCCCAACATGGTAGTCGCATTTGAGAGTTGTGGCCGCTTTGTACGACCCGAATTGCAAACTCGTCGTTAAACTAAGTGACAAACCCGGCACTTGCTGCCTAGCAATTTAACAGTCTTGCAACAAAAGCACGCTCTAAATGTAAACCCAAATAGGAAGCAGCTAGACTCGATGCAAATCACATAGAAAAGTATACAGGACCCATTAAACAGTGAATGGGACCAATAGTCTACCGTAGGCACATGGCTGTATCGTCTCCTCATTCTGTCAGCCAATCATGGCTCAAATCCCCTTCAACCCAAACAACAAACAACGCCATGCCTGGAAAGCGACCACCAAGCCCAAGCCCAAGCCTCATACCGAACCCATTTATCAAGAAACGGAACCTCGAATGGACCCTCGGCCCCCCATCGACCCCCGAGGTCCCCTCAGCCCCTCCAGCTCCCCTAGTTCTGCCCACAACTGCCGACATTGAGTCTGGCTCAGTTGCTATAGACGACCATCTCTCTCACTTCAAGAATCACATCTCTAGACACATATCGAACCAATCGCCACGGCCACAACTATCCATACAGTCTTACGCATCGTTATTTGTTAACAATGCTGGGAGTCCCCGGGGGGCTCACTTTGTCATCCACCAACATGACCATCCTGTCGCCGGAACACACTATGATCTTCGCCTCCAGATCAACGAGACGAGCAGTGCAAGCTGGGCGATAATGTATGGCCTTCCCGGTGACCCAAATAGCGTGAGGTTAAACCGCAATGCGACCGAGACGCGGATACACTGTCTCTGGGTATGTCGATGGGCTCAGTGCTCAGTCAATCATCTCTTAGGAGATCAGCCAAAGCTTACAAAACCCTAGAATCATCTCATAGAGACGGCGTCGTCGTCAACAGGCTCTCTCCTCATATGGGACACAGGGACATATACAATTCTCCCCCGTAAAAGCAAACACTGTCCGTCTTCTGACCCGTCTTCACCCTCATCCTCACCGTCTTCGCCGTCCTCATCCACACCTACACCTCAAGCTCTTCTTCACGCCGCCTTCCAAAACCGCAAGATTCGCATACGTCTCCACGGCTCTCGCTTACCCGATCCTTACGTTCTCAACCTCCGTCTCACCAAGTCAGAGGACATCGCCGGCAGAGCAAGGGGCGGACGGACGCCCAGGACTCGACGTCTCCGCCGCGGTGGAGGGGTTATGCAGCCGCAGCCCGAGACTAGTGACGAGGAAGAGACCGACACTAATGATGAAGAAGACGTGCCGGGGAATCCCGATGCAGGGACCAACGTAGAGAACCTATCTGTTATGGAACGCGAACTCCGTGAGCTGGAGGACGAGGAGGTCCGCCAGACGAACGCCTACTCAGGAGCATCCAACACCATTGGCAGCGTTCATCAGCGTCGTTGGTACCTCTCTCTCGACCGCCCGGCCTGCGGCTTTGTCGAAAGGCGAACAAAGGGTCGCTCGGTTTGGGAGATGGACAAAGATGCACAGGATCAAAAATCGGTCGCGGACCAGGCATTAGATGGGTCGGCCGTCCGTCTATCCTACCCATTCTATGTCCGCGGGCCCGAACATGAGCGCAGTGTCGTCACGGGACGACATGGCGCAAATATCCTCAAGGACGAGGGCGTCGATGATTTTGTTCAGCGAAGAGGTTGGAAACCCGTGCTCAAATGAGCTGCTTGACAAGCCATCTTTAACTAGGCAATCTTCATCAGGGGTAATAAAAACTAAATTATCGCGAATACCTTGGCTGTTTCTCTGTTCGTGATGCCTTTTCATACCTTCCTGGTACTCGGCTGTAACCCTCCCTCGTCTACCCATGTACCGGGCCACGAGTCCCCATCCAGTAGGTTCAACCACCACCGGGCTATTTGACTCGATACAAATCATTCCGTCCTGTCCAGACTTGTAAAACGCCTTCCCATGCTTGCTAGACCACGCCTCGTCGCGTCCTGTAAGCACCAGTCATTCCGAAACCGAAACCTGCAAAATAAAAACACACTTTTGGAATCAGCAACACCATCAAGTCCATGCTAGGAATTCCCGCTCATGTCCTTAAGTCTTGGGATCCACAAGGGTTGGTGCGATTCGCCTCTTCTTGGGCTCCTTGCTCTCCTCCCTCTCGCCCTCGCTTGCATCTCGCTTGGTGCCAGTAACGCTACCTGTGGCACTCCGTGGTGTCTCAGGAGGAGTTGTCAATGGTACACCGGTCACCTTGCCTGAGTTGGCTGCGGCAATTCCTGGGACATTTCCAGCGATCAGGGGGGGGTTGCTGACCACACCCGTGGGTACAGTGCTGGACTGAGTCGTGATAGTTGCAATAGACGACGTTGAATTCGATCTCGTCGGAGACGATGGTCGCTGAGAAGCGAGCGAAGCGGACGGGGGCGGTGATGGAGCCGTAAAAGAGCTTGCTGAATTGCGGTGGTGATGATGTGAGCCGTTCGGAAATGGCGAAGGGGGAGCGAAACTGGTCGTCGGAGTAGGCACTGGAGTATTCTGATTTGACGAGACAGCCATTTGTGACTTGACTGGCGGTACTTCGCCCTTGTACACTTCACCCAGTTCACCGGCTGCAAAAGATAAAGTAGAACAGAAGCCATCAGATGAGGAGATCATCAGAGTGAGGCCGTCGCTGGACCTGTTTAGCTTGTTAGCAAAAAATTCCAACGTCTCGCCGTGTTTGACTATTCATACCATGCAAGATCCGTAAATGTGGCGCAGTGAAGGTTGCTGACAATGCAGATAGGAGTCTTCTGTTGCGTATCATATAGGAGGACTGAATCTTGGGTGGCCACAGCGTATACCATGCGATATGGCAGGGAGAAGGCTGGCTTAGGACCCGGCGTAGACGAGTTCGCATCCGAATTTGAAGCCTTAGATTCAGATGTTGTGGATGCCGGCGGAGGAGGTGGATCCATGACAGAAGGGGCTGGAGATGGTTTTGATAGAGGTTCCGGAAGTGATGGTATGGGTTCCTCGGAGGACGATGTATCGATGGTGATATTTCGTGTCGTGGGGGGAGACTGACGCAGCGTGTAGAGTATGGGAGAGCATTTTACCACCACAGATGGTTTCTTGTGGCCCGGCAGGTGAGCAATTGGGGGCTTATTGATGCCGCCCCGAGTGTAGATGTAGACCGTGTTGATGACTTCGTAAGTTGGCTTTGCGTCCTTGTCGAGCTGGTGCTGGTTCTGGTACTGCCCTGATGGAGTTAGGAGTAGGCTACCATCAGGTGTAAATGTGAGCCGTCGGAAGAATGAAGTGAGCGTCTCATTCGCGTAGAGGTTTGCGTTCTTCATACCCAAGCCGGAGCTCATAGCTGAGGGCGGTTTCGGTGAAGGGTCCATT
This sequence comes from Fusarium sp. JS1030, assembly GCA_000966855.1. Taxonomy (NCBI): domain Eukaryota; kingdom Fungi; phylum Ascomycota; class Sordariomycetes; order Hypocreales; family Nectriaceae; genus Fusarium; species Fusarium sp. JS1030. The sequence continues at coordinate 277,431 of JWIW01000008.1, forward strand.
GGCATAACGGCAGGTAGGGGCATGGACGGTGCCGGAGATACGGATCGGCGAGAGGAGAAAGAGGACCGACGGCTGTGGCTCACAACACTCGGAGGGTTCATAGGAAGCGCAAACGACGTTGGCGTACCCGGCGCAGAAGGGACTGGAGAGCCAACCGAGGGCGCATTGTCTAGGACAGCGAGCGAGGAGCGATGGCCAAAGTCGGGAGGAGCGGGGCTGCTAGAGGAGATGCGTCGAGGAGGTAGATCAGCCTTGATATGGCTTGCAAGCCTGGGTGTCTTGTCATCCTGACTGAGGGTATATTGGCCGTCCTTGGTCTTCAAAGAGTATATGTGAACGGATCGGTCGGAGGATTGCGTCGCGATATACTCGTTTAATGGATCCCATGTAACACCCTGGACGTAGTGGCTATGTTCGGCGATCTGACGAACTAGAGTTCCTGTTCTTGGATTAGAGATTGTTGGGTGTTGGTCCGTGACGGCCGAGTTGCTGACCTGTATGAGCATTATAGATGCGAGCAATGTTGTCCATGCTGCCGATGATAAAGTGAACACCGTCGGGAGACCAAGCCAAATCATAGATCTCAGCACCACTAGATCGACACATATGCTTGGCTCTCCACGATTCTTTATCCTCTTGACCCTCATTCCCAAAATTTGACTGGGGTGTCTCGCTCGGAACCCAGAGTATCACATTGCCGTCATCGCCGGCAGAAGCCAGGAGCTCACCTGGAGTTGAAACTGTCAGAGGGGTGACGGAGAAGCGAGGCAGGCGGAGAAAAAGGAGACAAACCCTTAGGAGCCCAGCGAACGACATTGACGGCCTGGTTGTGCTTTGAGAGAGTCGATAGATATTCGACCTTTCGTTCCTCCCCATCGACTTGAACCTTCCATATTCTGACATGATTGTCACCACCAGCAGTGGCCAGACGTCCCTTTCCAGCCGGCTCAAAGTGAGCCGAGTAGACTGGGGCGTTCTGGTCGTGCCAATTGATGATGAGAGGCGCGGCTTTCATCGCGACGACGATGCGGGTACGTTAGGGCGGTCGAGGCTGGAGCTGCATAGGTATAGGTAGGCGCCTGGCGAGGCTGTGGGAGAAGAGGGTGCTCTATCGCTCCCACACTCGAGTCGGTACGGGATCGATGGTCGGTCGGCAATGGAGGACGAGGATATCGGATTATGAGGGGGAAAGAGAGCCAGCAATACGAGGATGAACTCGAAAATATCGAGGCGTCGAGGTTGTCGGCAACGACGAATTCGGCAGCCCGTAGCGCAGAGTAAAGTGGTGAATGATGACTGGTGAGTTTAGATAGATGGTGGAGAGCTCTAGGCTGGAGCTGGTGTGGACCTTGGAGGGTTTTGATTAGACGCCAAGGTGTAGGGGGATTCAATGGTGTGAAGTAGGTTAGCGAGGACAATGAGCGGGCGGACGCCGGTGTCTTGATGAGACAGCAGAGGGTGAAGGTGAAGCAGAGGCGGATGATGGTTGGAAAGAGGAGAGATGGAAAACGAGGCAGGAGAGAGGTGAGGTTTATCCCGGCCGGCGATGCGAGGGACAAAACCTCCAGGACAGGGCCACGAGGCACGAGGCACAAGGGCGTCGGTTTGGCGTCAACGTGAGGCGTAGGCGTAACTCAACAGCAGGCGGCGGTACAGCACTGTACAGCAGGTAAGGCAGAGGGAGCAAGGTTAGCAGCCCAGGTTAGGTTGTGCCGGTGCAGCGGGCGCGCGGGCGATCACACACTGCTCACTCAGACCCGAATAACATGGATGGACCAACGGCTCTGGATTGGATGTCACGGGGCAGCTGGGCAACGCACGCCTGCAACACCTCGGGCTGAGAGTCTGGGCAGATGGATTTCAGTGGTGGAGCACGGTTGGATTTCTGGTGCCAATGCAATGCCTTACTCGATCCATATCACACTGCAAAGGCAAAGGCTCCATGGGCCAAGCAAGGAACAAATGCGCCGCAGCCAAGCACACGCACCCGCACACGGCAGCGGCAGGGCCACTGCTAGCCCTGAAATGCCCTGCTACCTAGTGGCCCCTTGGGTGTCAAAGCGGCTGCGTCGTCTGCCAGGGATCCATCCATCCATCCATTCACTCGAGAGGGACACACGATGCTGGCCTTCTGCGGCTCGTCGCTGAGACGACGCCTGCATTAGCACCAGGAACCAAGGAATGGAGGCTGAAGCTGGCCTGCCCAGAAACGAACACAGCTCTGCCTCTGACACGGCGTTTGGCCGAGAGACATGACCTGGCAGGCCAAGACAAAACCTGCTTGCCGTGCTTATACCTGACTGCTTCTGTATGCGTGCCACCACCACGTACTGTATGGAGAAGATATCCGAGCTCGCGGAAACCGCCCGGCGGCGGAGACGAAAGGGGAAAAAGACAAATAGATTCCGGTTGGCCAAGGCAAGTGGATGGATTCAGCCAGCATACCCATGTTTTACAACCTTCGAGCAAAGTTGCGAGGGAACAAGAGTGTAGATGAAGGAGCCCAAAAGTTTAAACGAGAAAGGGAGTGGTTAGTAGACGCATGCATGGGTGTCCCCGTCGTCTGGTGCGAGATGCGAGCCGCTGGTTGAGCTAGCAGCCTTTCATCAAAGGGGCAAGAGACGTGTCAAGCCAGAGTCAGAGTCAGCGTTGCCAGAGTCATCAGACGCGGCATCCAATAAGACATGAAGCGTCCAATCATGTAATTGGTCTTGCTAATTATCCGCGGTGCCAAGGACCTTGCAACGGGTGAGTATCGCCGGCCTGAATCTAAATCAAAGATATCAAGGGGAACGCCCGCATATTCCTCAGAGTATAACCAACATGGGTGCATGACTGCATCATGGATATGGCCATGGTGGCGGACACACTGTATGTACCAATAAGCCCGCCCGTCCAGCATCACCAATGGATATTAAGCTATGGACTCTTGTCTCCGGACACAGAATCGTTCTCCTCAAAGTTGCAGTGGCCCAGTGGGCCACTGCGTGTCTTATGAAGAGCGTCCTTCTAGTCCCGCCGTGATCCTTTTGGTAGGGTGATAAAGTTCCTGAGCTCAGGCCAGCCCAAGTAGCTCATCCCCCGTTTGGTCGGCTTGCTTGTCCCTTTACTGGGGTTCTGCACTTTTTCAGAGCAGGATCGTGAGTTGGGGAGCCTGTAAAGGGACATATGTGATATCCACTGATACGAGGGAGTTATCCGGCAGTTATTGATGCTATAGTGAACGCCCCAAAGGCGGGGATGCAACTGTCCGATAATGCCGGCCTCACGGCTCCTAGGTAAGATTGAGAGCCCCCCTTGGGCTACAGGGGGAGGGGCAGGCGAGTGGTCCTCTAGTGGGACCAGGAGAGCACCAAGAGAGCAAACTTCTATCTTGCTGTTCTCGGCATTGTACAGGGTTCATTTGACCGAGGGCTTCCTTGCTACATGCCTCTGGGCTTTGTGAGAGGTAGTAGCTTTGGTGCATATCTAGGTAGGTATATGTGTCTCAGCCAAAGTTTCGATGACTCCAAGTCCTCATGTAAAAGTGTTAACTGCCGGAGGACATTGCTGTTGTCTAGGGGTATACATGTTCCCTCAGAACAACCTATGGAAACTGCTTGATTAGCAGGCATCATTTTGCCCCAGCTGTCATTCTCTAGAGGGTTTGATGAGATACGTCAGCTTTCAGTTTCTCTGCTTCCGTCCACTCCACATTTAAAATAACCGAGCGAGTCTGTAAAAACGCCCAGCTGATTTGGAGAAAACTCAATGGACGACTCGATAAACGGTGCTGTTGGTTACCTAGCCATTTCAGCCATCCACTCATTGCGAAGCGGCGCAGGCTAGACTCTCTTGAGTGAATAGTCTCGAGTTGGGGTTGCTGTTTCTGGTCCAGTATTCAATGCCTGCAAATGGTCACCCTAGACAAGTTATCGACAAAGCAGCAATCAGCTGTGACTCTTTGAGTGAACCCGGGTTTACTATGTCGATTAATTTCTATTGGATTTGGGGTAACGACAAGATAACTACGCCTTCGGGTGGCTGGATTTCGTGCTGAAAGGGCCTTTTCAGCCGTGGTTGGTGGCAGGTCCAGTCACGATTAAATTGGGGATTCGTCTCTGGCTCAACGACCTTGCTGCATGATACAATCGGTGAGTCACGCCGCCTGAGAGAACTTCGTCCCAGTCAGCGCAGTGATGGACCGAGACGGGCCTGGGATGGTGACACAAGAGGCGCTCTAGGCGGGCCGTCATGCTGTCGATCAAACCTGCTGTGGAAGGAACGGTGCTCTATCACGCCTTAAGATTGACGACTAATAAATCTAAGTTAGCTTATCAACTGGTTGACATGACGGAAAGAGAGGTCTGGCGAAGACTCTTGTAGATTGCCAAGATTGTCGTCTTGCGGCAGGATCAGGATATGCAAGAGGCAAGCTGATGGGCGTTTGCGATCTTCAGGCCATTGGTCGGTTGCAGCACCTGCCGTGCCGCAGCTGATCAGTTCCTTCCGTTGGTGGTGTTCCCAGGTCCTTCCTAAAACATGTTGCTAGTGGGGGAGCGCGGGTGGCGTGCACGGTCCAGGCAGCCTGCAGGCTCGGATTTCTCTGTCGCTCGCTTTCATCCTTCATCATGGCTTCTACTCCGTACCATGAATCTGGATCCGCAACACAGCACACACATCAAGCGCAGATAGAGAACCGACCGCAGATCCGTTTCAGGCAGCACGTTTCAAACAATCGAATCTGTTTGCCTGGAATTCGCTGGCTTCGCAAGGCTACCATGAGCTGCCTGCCTGCTGTACGGCACGTCTACAGTACTCCCTCCTGGTGTTATCGTTCAATGATCGCCATGGACCTTGCCGTTTAGTCTCCGTTTCCGCCAACCCCGTGTTGCCCGTATTGTCACGATTGGCGGGCTTGACAGACCCTGCATTGTCACTGCTAGTGGCTGTCGAGCGGTGACTGACAGCCGCTTACACGCAAATTCACGTCGTCAAAGCACAGTAAAAGATGGGTGCCAGTGGTTTGCCCGCTCGTCCCGGCCCGGGAGCGGTATGCAATCGGGGCATGGATCCCTGTGATTCCCATGTTCAAGCGGCCATGCTCTGCAGTTTAACCATGCAGCAGCATGCCACCACACCCGATTGAGCACGATTGAGGCCTCGCCGTCACAGTCATAACCTCTGATTAATCAAGGAACTTTGCGAAACCACTGATGGGGTGGGGGGCCTTGCGAGCTACACCTTTACCATTGAATGCCAAGTCTCAGTCAGAGACGGCTAGATGCATCTTCCGCCCCCCGATGCCTGGATCATAACTCAAGGCACCCAGGACGGAGTTGAGAATTCCTTCTCACGATACGCCGTTGGCTCAGCACCAAACCCGCTCTCAACTGACCGGTCTATCGCGGCACCCGGCAAACGGGGGCTGATTATCTAACCTGCCTTCTTCTCACGTCTCTGTCGCTTGACTCAACCCACTACGGAATAACAGGGTCCATCTTTCTACCTACTCCTCCGGGGAAAGGCTCCAGCTTACATATCTTCAAAGGTGCCTAGTCTAGCAGGGTAAAAGAGGCTGCTGGATCCCGGTTTCTCTTTTCCTCAGTCATCTTCTTTCTGTTTCTAATGCTGCGTTGGGTTGTTGCCTGGGTTTGGTGCAGTCATCGAGAGATTTCCCTTAAAGATCATTGAACGAGAGACGACTGGTGACAGCAAAAGCGTCAGAGGTCTCAACCTGCCCTGGCGATTTTCGCCATCTTGTCCCCAGGACACACCCCTTACACTTAATACGCTCAGGACATCATGGTTATATCCGACAATTTCACGGTTCCAGTGACGGGCACGGGCCTTGCTATTGTAGCATTGGCCACTGCGCCTGCTCTCGGCGCTGTGATCGCTCAATTGCGAGATCGCACCCCCAAGGACAACTTCTATGAGGATGTCGACGGCCAGAGTACCCCAGAGAGCATTGCTGCATTTTCCAACCGACGACCCAAAATTTCCATTCTTGCCTTTTCGACTGTTGGTTTTGGGACCGCCATTGCGATCTCGGTTCTGTCTGCCATCAACCCGCCGTCCAATGTCTTACTGCTTGAGAACTGGCTGACTGCCGGGGGCTGGGTAAGTTTATTTGGTTGTCAATGGCGCTAGCGTTTGCCTCAATAACAATTTCTTCTCCAACAGGGCCTGATCCTACTTCACGCAATCTGTCTGGGTGCTCACCACTCCTATGTAAAAGTTCACGACCTCGGACTTTGGCTATTGGCATCTTGTCTTGTTGTTGCCGCTCTTACTGTACCCCAATTGATCAAGGAGGCTCAGCATGCCTCTAGCGACAATGTTCCAGTCGTCATTCTTCGTGCCGTGAACGTCCTAGCCGTCGTCTCCCTAAGCTTATCCAGCGTTCTCATCCCACGACGGCCTCGAGTTTTCTTTAGAGGCCGCAAGGTTGATGAACAATGGACTGTGTCTGCTTTTAGCAGATATACTTGGAGCTGGGTTGAGCCTCTCCTTCAGGTTGCGTCCAGGAAGAATGACCTCGACGCCTCCGATGTATCTCATCCCGACCGCAAACTCCGTGCCGAGGACCTGAAACGGGATTGGGACGCCTTCAAGTTCGAGGGCAACCTTTTCCGGTCCTTGCTCTGGGCGTACAAAGGCAATTTTGCACTGCAATGGGGCATCACCATCTTCCGAAACTTTCTTGGTCTTTTGCCATTCTCGATTATGTTGCGCCTCATCAACATCCTCGAACAGCGCGCACCTGGGCAATCCCCTACCTTGGAACTTTGGGTGCTTGTATTTTCAATGGCCATTTTCAACTTGATGGATGCTGTAAGGCTCTCCTAATGCTTTGCATATGCTCGAATACTAAACGCTTTCATAGTGGATCGAGGGTTGGGTGTTCTGGTACTCGTTTGCCGATCTCTCGCTGCCAATCCGGGCTCAACTGTCTACCCTCATTTTCGAGAAATCACTGCGGCGCAAAAATGTCAAAGCTGTAGAGAAATCAGACGAAACGACTGGCACACAGGGAGAGACGGATAACAACAAGAATGATGAGGACAAGTCCTCTGATGACTCGAGTGTTTTAAAGTCTCGCCAAGCCATCGTCAACCTCGTTGGTGTCGATGCTGCACGAATCGCGAACTTTGCAGCGTTCCAGTTTTTGATTATCAACAGCGTCGCTAAGCTCATCATATTCTCGTTCTTCATTGTTCGCCTGATCGGTTGGATCCCGTTCATCGCAGGAATGGTGGCCTGGGCTATTACGCTTCCTGCTAACGCCTACTTCTCCAAGGCACTGATGGCAAAATCGGACAAGGTGATGAAACTTCGTGATGAGAAATTGGCTGTGGTAAATGAAGCTTTACTCGGAATGAGGCAGATCAAGTTCTCTGCCCTTGAAGCACGCTGGGAGCAGCGCATCTTGGCCATGAGGGAGAGAGAACTCAAGACGCTTTGGCAGCTTTTCATCGTCGACACGGGTCTCTTCGGATGCTGGGTCATTAGCCCTATTATCCTCGCTGCGACGTCTCTGGCCGTTTATGCTATTGTTAATGGACAGCTTCTGCCGTCGGTAGCCTTTGTCAGCATCGGAATCTTCAAGGCCTTGGAAGTATCACTGGGTGTTCTTCCTGAGCTCATCACGATGGGAGTCGACACACTTGTTTCAATCAGGCGAATTGATACCTACCTCGGCGGCCCAGAGATGGAAAAGACGTTGTCAGAAGGCCCCAAGGTAGCCTTTGAAGATGCTTCGATTGCTTGGCCCGTCGACGAGAAGACCCCGGATGAAGATAGGTTCGTCCTCAGAAACCTCAATTTCAGCTTCCCGCCAGGCGAGCTGTCCATTGTTTCGGGCAAGACAGGCACCGGCAAGAGCTTGCTGCTCTCTGCCCTCCTTGGAGAGACAGACTTGTTGGAGGGATCAGTGCGTGTTCCGAGGACAATGCTGCCGGTGGAACGCCATGATGATGAAGCCCATCTGGGCAACTGGCTTATTCCTGGCTCAGTCGCATATGTTGGACAAACCCCATGGCTTGAGAGCGCCTCGTTCCGAGACAACATCTTGTTCGGTCTTCCCTTTATTGAAGAGCGCTATAACAAGGTCATCGAGGTTTGTGCGCTAAAGAAGGACCTCGAAATTCTTACCGATGGCGATAAAACGGAACTCGGTGCCAATGGTATCAATCTTAGTGGTGGTCAAAAGTGGCGCGTCACACTGGCTCGAGCTATCTACTCTCGTGCCGAGATTCTTATCATGGACGATGTCTTTAGCGCGGTTGATGCACATGTCGGTCGCCATATCTTTGAGAAATGTGTTGCCGGTGACATCTGCAAAGGGCGAACACGCATCCTCGTCACACATCACGTTGCGCTGGTCCAGTCTAGGGCTAAGTTTATCGTTGAGCTTGGTGGAGGAACTGCTCTGCATGCAGGCCTAGTGTCTCAGTTTGTACAAGACGGGACATTGGAGGAAATACGACAGCACGAACAAAGCGACCGGCAAATTTTGGAAGATGAAGCGATGGATGTCTCGACCGCTGTAAATTCCGAGGAAGCTTCAGTCACAGACCCAAATGAGACTGCCGAGACGAATGGACTGCAAAAAGTGCCGTCGAAAGATGCCAAGCAGTTCATTCAAGAAGAAGTTCGCGAGAAGGGCGTCGTGAAGAAGCATGTCTACATTACTTATCTAAAAGACAGCGGTGGCTTATCTCTCTGGGCTATCTGCGCCGTCATTTTCCTTGGCTACGAGATTGGTATTCTCGGTGAGTTCAAAAACGTTTCTGGCATACTACCCTTGCATCTTACACGATATTAGGTCGCGCGTGGTGGCTGCGGCTCTGGACAGGTGAGGCTGATGAGGGCATTGCATCTGTCAATATTCACCTACAGCATGGACATGCCTCGGCTTTCTCGCTCCAGCAGCTTCCGTTGAACTCTGCCTCAGGTCTTCGAGTTGCTTCGACTCAGACTGACCTGAGCTTCTACCTCTGGATTTATATTGCCATCTCAATTGTCACAGCTGTGATTGGAACCCTTCGATTCTTCTGGGCCTACTTTCTTGCCATCAAGGCCAGTAGGTCGCTCTTTGAGAAGATGCTATTTACTGTTCTGCATACTCCTCTTAGGTGGCTTGACACCGTCCCAGTTGGCAGGATTCTTAACAGATTCACATCCGATTTCAACATCATTGACAGCCGCATCACGATCGACTGGACCATGTTTCTTTCCAACATGCTATCACTTGGAGGAGTCTGTGTCGCTGCCTTCTTCGCATCTGGCTATGTTATTCCTCTAGCTATACTCCTGCTGGGACTTGGAGTTTTGATCGGCAGAAAGTACCTTCATGGAGCGAGACCATTGAAGCGGCTGGAGAGCAACTGCAAATCTCCAGTTTTCGAACTCTTTAATGCAGCGCTCGCTGGTGTCTCTACCATCCGAGGTTTCCAAAAGACCCAGGTCTATGTCAACCGGATGTACGATAAGCTGGATAGTTGGGATATAACCACTTCCCACATGTGGCTTGTGAACCGCTGGATGGGTCTGCGCATGGCCCTTGTTGGCACAATATTTTCGACCGTAGTTGGAATCATCGTCATTGTGAGTCCAACTATGGATGCCGCCCTTGCAGGTTTCACGCTGTCCTTTGCCCTTGACTTTGCGGAGAGGATTCTTTGGACGATCCGGAATTACGCAGGGATGGAGCTGAACATGAACTCGACTGAACGAGTTGTCGAGTACACCGAGCTTGACACTGAGTCACTGGGCGGCGAGAAACCCCCCGCAGCTTGGCCTACATCGGGTACCATGGAAGTTGAGAATCTCGAAGTTGCGTATGCCTCTGATTTGCCACCCGTTCTGAAGGGCATCTCCTTCAAGGTGAAAAACAACGAGAGGGTTGGCGTGGTAGGGCGTACAGGTGCCGGCAAGTCGTCTTTGACGCTTGCGCTGTTCCGGTTTTTGGAGTCCCGCTCTGGAAGCGTTACTATTGACGGTTTGGATATCTCTAAGATTGATCTCCATAGCCTGAGGTCCCGCCTGGCAATCATCCCTCAAGTAAGTCTATCTCTATGTTTCCTTTATAAGTCGGGGAGGAACCAATAACTGACATATTGTAAGGATCCCGTTCTGTTCTCAGGCACAATTAGATCAAATCTCGATCCCTTTGATGACAACACAGATGAGGAACTTCGCGACTCACTCAGTCGCGTCCATCTAGTGGATTCTCAGCCTACTACACCTTCCAACGAGCCCGCCTCGGCAGCAGCCCCGACGCTTATTCCCAAGAACACTAACGTATTCCGAGACCTGTCAAGCCCCATCTCTGAATCAGGTGGAAACCTCTCGCAAGGCCAGCGTCAACTTTTGTGCCTCGCGCGGGCCATAGTCGCCCGACCTAAGATCATGGTCCTCGATGAAGCTACTTCGGCCGTCGACATGGCTACCGACGCGCTCATTCAACGCAGCATCCGTGAAGAGTTCACAGATAGTACGCTCATCGTGATTGCTCATCGCCTGAGCACTATCGTGGATTTTGATCGCATCCTTGTTCTCAGTGACGGTCAAGTTGCCGAGTTCGGCACACCAAAGGAACTCTGGGAGAAAGATGCTGTATTTCGCTCTATGTGTGAGAACAGTGGTGAGAAGGAAAAACTGAGACAGACTATCTTTGGATGAATAGTTTACGAAGAGGTGAATGGGATGATAGTGAGTATAGATTGACGGGAGTGCATAAAAGTTTTGATTTTGACGTAAAGATAATCAAAAAGAATATTTGGTGTTGAAGCTTGGTTTGTTCTGGGTGAGGCTGGGGGAAGAGTCATTTTTTAAATTCGCACTTTCAGATAAACGACGGCAGAAAAATTGCAAAGTGAAAATGGTCAATTTGGGTACAACTATCCTGCAGTCGGAGGCTAACCCTCCAAGTGGTCATATCATCATCAAATATTCCATCCGACTCATCCTAGCCCGTAACGCCCCCAAAACAAATTCTAGCTGAAATACAACCAAATATCTCAAGATAACGAGTTGAAATATCCAAGTGTCCCCCTTATTCACTCTCATCATCCGAGTCGTCGGCGTCGTTGATGGTGTCTTCGAAACCCTCGACGGGAACAGCGTTCTTAATGTAGTCACGGAAGCCACGGCTCATCTTGACGACAGCCCGGAGGTGCTTCTCACTGATGGTGATACGCTCAGTGTTCTCATCTTGGGCGTCACTCTCAGCTAGAGCGAGAGCCGTCTGCATGGCGTTGCGGATCTCTCGACCGTTCCATTTGAGGCTGCGGACCTCTCGACTCTTCCAGACGAACTCACGGGCAGCAACAGAAACATGGATGAGGTCGTTCGAGTCTCGGCTTAGGCGATCAAAGTTCTGGGTCCAAATACGCTCTCGATCTTCATTCTTCAGGCTCTTGTAGTGCAGAGCGACATGAATACGGCTCAAGAACGCACTATCGAATGACTGTACGCGGTTGGTAGTGAGGAAGAGAACACCACGATAGTACTCGAGGGCACGGAGGAAGATGGAGACAAGTCCATTGCGAGCGATGTCTTTGGAACGTCGGCGCTCGAGATAGACATCGGCCTCGTCAAGGAGAACGAGGGCTCCATATCGCTTACCGAGCTCGAGGAAGTAGCTGAGATTGGTTTCAAGATTGAACGTGTCCACGCTAAGATCACCACTGGTGAGAGCAATCAAGGGCCGGTTGGTGAGCTCAGCGACACACTCCGCAGTGCAGGTTTTCCCGACACCGGGAGCACCGTGAAGAAGGAAGATGCGACCTTCGCCCTTGTTCTTGACAAAGTCGTTGCCCCAGGGCGACACTCGGCCTTCACCGAGATCGGTTGCAAATTTGCCAATCAAGGCCTTGACAGTCATCTTGACCTCGTCATCAAGAACTAGGTACTTGAAAGCCTCCTTGTCTGTCTCGAGCTGCCTCAAGCTGGCAACATTCAAGTGACCCCAACGACGATCACCGAGAATGAATCCCGGAATCGTGTTGCTACATACGAGGTAGAAGAGATCACTGTCCGGAGGAGAGTCTTTGTTGGGGTCAAGGTCCTCAAAGCCGACATATGGGCTGTTGTCCTTCTGGCTTGAACGGTCCGCGAGGCAAGCCTGGCATCCGCATCGAGGCTTGTTTCTGGGTAAATGGTCCTTGGGCGGTGGTGCGACCTGGTCCCACTGAGGAGGACGGTGGCATCGAGCCATGCCGCGCATCGAGTCGGGGCCAAGGAAGTAGAAGCTGTCGAAGCCTGCTGCATCGCAAATGACGCGACCACGCATGAAGCCTGTTGGTCCTCGGGACTGCCTGTTGCCTGACCCAGAGTTGACGAGGAGACCTTCATAGTCCATGTACGTCGGGCGTTTCAAAAGTTCCCAATACAACTTGCCCAATGCGATCTGCTTCTCCCGCATAGTCGTCCCTCCTTGGACGTCGAGGTCCTCTGGCCAGAACTGGGCAGGAATGATGGGTAGACTACCGATGGCCTGCTCTCCAAGCCATGGAGAGAGACTGAAACTGTACATGAACCGGTTGACCTTGGTGCCATTGGTCTCGAGCATCCAACAGTTGATCTTGTACACGTCATAGGAGCTGTGTGCGTTTTGGTTGACGTTGATGCTGCTGATGACGTACGGGGTCCATATGTCGTAGCGCTTCGTGTAGACAACCTCGCCAGGCTTGAGCAGGAGCCAGAAGAACTCAAAAGTGGCGCGCGGAATCTTGAGCTTGTGGCGCTCCTCTTCCTGGCGGATCTGGTCACCGAGATTGTCGTCGAGAAATTTGAGTAGGACGTCGATATGCTTGGCGGTGGTGACGGTGTACTCGGAGTCATGGGTTGATGGTTGGTTATCTCGATACTGGGCAAGTTCTCGACGATGATGGTAAAGCACGCGATAGGGGGAACCAATGGTGACAAACTTGCCCTCGAGGTTGATGTAGGGATAGTATGCCACTACAGCCTTGAGGGCATTAATCAGATGCTCCGAGTGGATGGTCATGAAGGGGCGAGCAATGTCTGGAGCATAAGCCTCAAGGTCCGGGTCATCATCCGAGTAATAGTCATCGTAGCGATAGTTGACCTGATCAAACGTCTCGGTGATGGGCCGGTCCTCTTGGCCTGGAGGAGCGCGAGGGCGGCGGCGGGAACGTCTGGCGGACGATGCCTTCTCGGTGAAGACCTTTGTAACGATCTCAAGAACGGGCTTTTCTTTGGGAGTGTCGTCGTCGTCGTCTTCATCTCCATCACCTCCGAACTCTGGGATATCCTTGAAAGCCTGGGTACTTTGACGATCTGGAAAATAGTTAGTGGGGGATGATGGAGGGAAGGATTGATCTTGGCACTGGAGAGAGATACTCACAATCAACAACCTTGTCATTCCAGCCAATGTACTTGACGACGTGGAGAACATCCGGGACCTTGCCGTCGACCTTGAGAACACCCCTGGGCTGGGGCTTTCTGGCCCTGACAACCCTGTGAGAAATATCCTCGAAGCTGACGACTGAGCTGGCGTCGTCTCCCTCGACGACACGGAGCTCTTGGAGGGGAGAAGCGTCCATGGCGGTCGCCTGGGGTTGGGAGGGAGCAGAGAATAAGAGAGTAAGAACTGGGGTAGAGTTGAGGTTGAAGCTGATGGAGAGAGAATGGTGTGAATAAGGATGAGCACCTCTAAGAGATAATTGGGTGTTGCGAGGTGCTTGCTTTATACAGCTGCGACTCTCTAACAAGAGGAAAGTAGCTTTTGTTGGCCGAAGGCAGCAGCGGCGCGCCAATCCACACGGTCTGGGGTATCACAGCCCTGCACCTGCACCTGCACC